>JALMGJ010000003.1:34139415-34621915 GCA_023362775.1 Charina bottae | reverse complement strand
TCCACGGTTGTGTAGATTCAGGCCTGTTTTGATTTGCTCTGATTTGTGAGACCAGATGGTTATTTTTTCTCCCCAGCCTCTTCATCAGTCTTTTTTTTAAAGGTCTTTTTTAGTTAACTAAATACAAAAACCAAAGAAATAGAATGCATGAAATTACAAAAGCAGAAAGAAAAAGCTGGAAAAAACATAACAAATGCATATTTGCAGACATACATATATCAATAAAGTAAAATCATGATTCATTACAGTCATCCATAGCTGATCTATGTGAATCAATTCTGCAAATCACTGAATAGTTGGAGCGATATGCTTGTCTTTCCGATGCTGAACAGCAAGTCTTTTGACTATAAGTCCATTTCCTTTATTCAGAAGTCAACTCCCATGTGATAGAGATAATTTTCAAAAGAATATAAACATCTGAAAATATTAAATCTCAAAGTTGAGTTAATGCATGCAATTTCTTCTTACCGATATGGAACAATATATTTAAATAAAGCCTTAATTTCACTGCATCTCCAACAACATAAATGCAATGAAGTCATTTCTAAAACATCATTTCTTGTTGAAAAGGATGTAATCAAAAAATCTATTGACATTTTTGTTTTTTTAAAAATCTCTTCTTTTTTATTGGTTAAGTAAAAGATACAAGCACAAAAAGCAAGGAGGGGGGGAGGAAGGAAGGAAGGAATACATATACATACTTAAGGGATTTTTTTAAAAAAATTAAAAAGCAAAACAAAAAAATAGCATTAAAAAAGGCATTCTGTTAGCCCCCCTGTCTTTCTGTCTCTCCCCCCCCACAAACACCCCCCCCCATCCAGCCAGGTAATTGCTACTTGAATATTTTTATACTTTACTTTGGACATTATTACTCATTTCTGCTTGGATCATTGTTGTTATTATTATTAAAATGTTTTCTCTTTTTCTTAAAAAACAATATTCTTAGTGTCTTAGCTTGCCTTGCTGTGTAATATGTTGTATATAAAGGAAACATTCCTGCTTGAATTTAGTTAGGTTTTTGCTGTGAATGTATACAGTCACTTTTTCCATTGCTGCATATGCTTCAATTTTAGTTTCCCAATCCTGTATTGACGTCTTCTCCAATGTTGTACCAGATTGATTCTAGCTACTGTCAGCATACAGTATATTTTAATAAATTATGCTACCTTTCATTTATGTTCTCTAAGATCATACCTAATAAAAATGTTTGTGGCTTTAATTTGGTGTGTTTCTTTCCAGTACTTTTCAGTTTTTTATATATAACCACCACATACGATAAAATGTCCCTTCTTTGTTGTGGCATTTCCAACATTTATTGTTGTATGATTTATCCGTCTTGGCAATTGTTGACGGAGTTATGTACCATCTTCCATACAAGCCAGGAGTTTATAATGCATGCTTTGTGCTCATGTAAAAACAACACAGAGACCGTTTTATGCTTGAAGGAAGACATTTGAACTCAACATGTGAAAATCTGGTAGGCCTTGACATACTCCTATATTGGCTGCCGGAGTGGGAGGATTATCCGGAGGATTATCTAAAGCTAAAGAGAGAACGCACCCTACCTATCCCTGTTTTGGGGATGTATTATGTTAAGTTTTGCAAATCCCTATTGGATAGGAAACGCTTCCAATAGGACTAGATAGGGTTTATACAACTGTAGATGGCCTACATGGGCACCACTTGATTCTATGGTGCCATTGTCCTGTTTGGATGACATGCTGAACTGGTTATTGTGCAAGTCAAGCGTGTCATGCAAACTCATCTGAGTAGAAAAAGAGGTCACTGGTTTGTGTGAGCAGGGCCCGTGATGCCAAATAACTGAACAGTTCAGTGGCCTATTCTAACTTAGTGCCTTACATATACAAGCAACACACCAACAGCGGGGGCGGGGGTGTGCATGGCGGCAGCGGCCTCCGCTAAAACGTGGAAGCGCTGATGGCGCGCTGCCACCGCTGTGCACGCTGCCGCTTCCAGGTTGTGTGGCGACACACCAGACTGTGTTGCGATACACTAAAGTGTCACGACACACAGTTTGGAAAGCTGTGCCCTATCCAAACATAGAGGATCAGGTTGCATAAATTCTTCATTCACAAATGCAACAAAGAAATGGGATAAAACAGGTATAAATTAACAGAATTCATTGTAGCTTGGGGCAAATGCTTCATAGAGGGTCATTGTGCGCCATGGTTTTGCATGTGGGTGACCCTGTGCTTCTCTAATCTCGGGAACCCAAACAATTGGGTAAAACTGCTTCTTGAAACATGATTGTGAGTTGCTAACAGAGCAAAGCCAGCCTTTATGGAGAGATTCTGTCTCATTTTTATTTAATTTAAAACTGAAAGAATGGTCTAGCTCACTGGCTCTTGCTGTAAGATCTAATACAGTAAAGTGGCATCTGTCTTTATACCTTACAATTAACGGACTTAGAAAATCAGTTCCCTGTAAAGCAGACCCTTAAGCTTTCAGACAATTTAGGAAAAACCATGTCCACTCCTTTTGAATTGCCAGTCTGCTTGGACATTTGGAAGGAGATATGACAAGTTTAGTTAGCTTTGCCATTTGTGAACAGTCCGTAAAATCCATCTTCCCTCCAGATTTTCAGATATTAGAGTACTGTTCTATTAGAATATTAAGCAAAAGTAACCATTTTAGAATGGAAGGAGTAGAAAAGTGCACCCCCTCCTCAAGAAACCATCCCTGGACCCTACTATTCTGGACAATTTTCATCCTGTCTCCCACCTTCCCTTTCTGGTAAAGGTGGTTGAGAAAGTGGTGGTTCTTCAACTCCAGAGGATTCTGGAGGAAACGGATTATCTAGACCCCTTTCAGTCAGGTTTCAGGCCAGGCTATGGGATGGAGACTGCATTGGTTGCACTTATGGATGATCTCTGGTGAGGGTGGGATGGAGGGAGTGCATCCATCCTTGCTCTCCTAGATCTCTCAGTGTCTTTCAATACCATCGACCATGGTATCCTTTTGGGGCGGCTCAGGTAGTTGGGGGTGGGCAGCGTAGTTTTGCGCTGGTTCACCTCCTTCCTCCAGGGCCGTTCCCAATTGGTGGTGATAGGAGAGGAGAGATCTGAACCACAACCCCTCTTGTGTGGGGTGCTGCACGGTTCAGTGCTCTCTCCTCTCCTATTTAACATCTACATGAAGCCACTGGGTGAGATCATCCGTCACCACGGGATGAGGTATCATCAATATGCTGATGATACTCAATTGTATATCACCATCCCGGGTGAAGTAAGTGATGTGGTCATCGCCCTATCTCAGTGTCTGGTGTTTGTGGGGGTCTGGATGGGGAACAACAGGCTTCAGCTGAACCCTGGTAAGACAGAGTGGCTGTGGATTGATGGCCTCTCAGGATCCAGGAAGTTGTCATCTTTGGTCCTGGATGGGGTGGCACTGCCCCATTCGGAACCGGTGCGCAACTTGGGGGTCCTCCTGGACTCACGACTCCTGCTCAAAGAGCAGGTGGCAGTCGTGGCCAGGAGGGCCTTTGCGCACCTTCGGGTTGTGCATCAGTTGCGCCCATTCCTGGACCGAGATGCCCTCCGAACAGTCACTCATGCCCTCGTCATCTCCCATATAGACTACTGCAATGCACTCTACATGGGGCTACCCCTGAAGAGTATCCAGAAGCTTCAGCTGGTCTAGAATGCGGCTGCGCGGACAGTTATTGGTGCCGTAAAATCAGCTCATGTGACACCTCTGCTGCGCAAGCTGCATCGGGTACCAGTTTGCTTCCGGGCCAATTCAAGGTGTTGGTTATTACCTTATTACCTTTAAAGCCCTACATGGCAAGGGACCAGGCTACCTGAGGGACCATCTCATCCCCAGAACATCGACCCGCCCAACCCGGTCATGCAGAGAGGGCATGCTGTGGACCCCATCAACAAAAAAATTCCATCTAGCGGGGTCCAGGAGGTGGGCCTTCTCTGCAGTAGCGCCCGCCCTTTGGAATATCTTGCCCCCGGAACTGAGGCGGGTTTCCTCGCTCCCACCTTCCGGAAAGACTTGAAGACCTGGTTTTGCCGCCTTGCTTGGGATGGGAATGTTAACAGTTCCTCCTGGGGGTGGCTCGTGCCATGAAGCCCGCCCTATTATTAACATCTATTCCACTTGGATTTTATAATTATTTTATTGATGCTGTAATTTTATATTCATGTTTTAATCTGTTTTATTGTGAACCACCCAGAGTCCCCTGGTTGAGGGAGATGGGCGGTAATACAAATTTAAATAATAAGTAAATAAATAAATAAATAAATAAATTTGTACTGGACAAACTAATGTTTTAATCTATTCATGTTAATGATTTATTTAACTTATTAGTAATTAATTAATTTAATTCATTTATATAACCACCTCCTTGACATGACTCAGGGCAGCATATACAATTAAAATAACTATAACCACGAGAGACAATTTAGTAAAATGTATTGCACCAGAGGCAACTTCTAGTTTGGTCTAGTGGTTAAGGCAACGGGCTAGAAACCAGGAGACTAGAAGACTGAGAGTTCTAGTCCTGCCTGAGGCATGAAAGCCAGCTGGGTGACCTTGGGCCAGTCACTCCCTCTCAGCCCAACTTACCTCACAGGGTTGTTGTTGTGGGGAAAATAGGAGGAGGAAGGAGTGTTAGGTATGTTCACCACCTTGAGTTATTTATAAAAAAATAATAAAGGCAGGAAATAAAAAATAAAATAAATAAAATAAAATAAAATAATAAAATAAAATAATAAAATTAAATTAAATTAAAATAAATTAAAATAAATTAAAATTAAATTAAAATAAAATAATAAAATAAATAATAAAATAAAATAAAATAATAAAATAAAACTTCAGACAGTCATAAACGATCAGAAACAATTGAAACAGGCCCCTAAACCTCCTGATCCAGTGCCTGGAGGAAAAATCAAATCTTGAGAGCATTTAAAAAGGCAGGCAGGTGGGCAGGCAGGCAGGCGGGCAGGCAGGCAGGCAGGCATGCAAGATCAGGGCCATTTATATCCCCATTTTATTGGATACAATTATACTTGTAAATAACTTCCAGGTAACTGAAACAATCGTAAAAACACTCTATATGTATGTGTTTGTGTTTGTGGGTGTGTGGGTGTGTGGTTTGTACTAGTCTTGTACTATTGTTTTGTTCCACTGAGCCTGTTCCATAATTAAAGGGACACTCAGAGGAATCACCTAAAAACCCACAGTTGCTATATTCAACCAAGACCTACACCAAACATTTGTACAGTTTTGTTCCTCCAACTCCAGGTTCTCTGCTTCTCCCCTCCTCCAAATTTAGAAACCTGGCATACGTATTTTTCTGTGGATCTAAATTTCTGGAGCAGATTGATTCTACAAGAACCCCTGAATGACATTGAGTACCTGATGAGGAAATTGAAGGAGTTTGGGTCACTAACTGCTTTCAAAATAAGCAAACAAAAGACAAAGTTGTTGGTTAAAAATATGACAGTACAATATCAAGAATTGTTGATGAGCAAGACCGGTTTTAAAATGGAAAAAAAGGTTAGATATCTGGGAATTATATTATCAAACATGAATTGTATGCTGTTCCAGAATCATTATGTCAAAATTTGGAGTGATATTAAAAAAGATTTGTTAAGGTGGGACAAATTACAATTATCATTGGGATGGATTTCCGTGATTAAGATGAATGTTTTACCTAGGATGTTGTTTTTATTTCAGACTATACCCATTTTGACCACTGATGTACCATTCAAACAATGGCAAACAGATATTTCTAAGTTCATTTGGCAAGGGAAAAAACGAAGAATTAAGTATAAATTATCTTGAATGTAAGAGGAAAGGGGGAATCCTGCAAGGAGTCACAAGCCCTTCTGTCAGACAATTAAGAGTAGAAAGCCTTGGGGGCTTGGCCCTGGATGAGGGGATGATTCAGCAGCTCCTCTGAATAGCCCATGGTGAGTACCCAGACCCACCAGAGCATGGCTGGCTGGGGAATTCTGGGAGTTGAAGCCCACACATCTTAAAGTTGCCAAGGTTGAGAAGCACGGCACTAGAGAGACCTGGAGAAAATCTTTCCTCTCAGATCTGTTCTCCCGCCCTAATTGAAGTCCCTGAAGTGGCCCTTTGTTCATTCCAGGGAACCTCTCTGAGCCATCCCGGAGCAGGCCTCCTTGACAGACCCACCTTGAGCTTGGCAAGTGCAACCACGAAGAGGGAAGGCCCCTTTGGGGATCCTCCTCAGAACAAGGCCGAGCCACTTTAGGTCGGTGTCATCCTAGGCCTCAGAGGCACCACTTCCCAAAGTCCCTGAGGCAGCCCCTGCTGGGTGGGTTTCACGGCCTGGCGCACCCAGCACACTGATCAGCTGGCTCTGGAGAGAGGAGCCAGGGGTGTAGCAGCACACACACTCACACCCCAGCTGGTTGTTGCAACTTGGAAAAGATTCCTCCCTTCCCATGTAAATCTACGTTAGCTGTTGTAATGTAAAAGAAAAAATGGGGCAAGTGGTTACATCATGCTTTTCTCAAGGAGATATTCTTGTAAAGATAAGCTGTTATTTGGGTACAATAGCAGTGAATTTACCTAGCCTTACTGCATGCTTTTGGGGTTCAACTTGGATTTTTAAAAAAATTAAGTGGCTTTCCTTAGTGGTACAACAACAGCAGTAGTCATAATGAGCATTCACAGAGAACTTTAGAGCAGCCTGGAATCCCACAACTAAAACTCCTTCACAATGCTGTCAGAGAGGCAGAGAGAGAGAGAGAGATAATGCAAGTATTGCCTAGTGGATAAATAATCATTGTGGCTGGAAACAGAAGTCCATAATGCTGAGATTCTCAAACTATGGGTCAAAGTCCTGTTGGGCCCAATTAGGGATCAGAATATTGCCCTGCATAGATACGAGTGTGAGAACGATTCCAATGAAACAGAGTCTGAATGTAGCTGTAAATGTTGCAAGAAAGAACAAGATAAAGAGTAAAAGTTAGCTCCAGCCAGCTTTTGGAGCCCCAAAGATAAGACGGGAACACAGGCTTGTGTATTAGCTGACCTTAGAGATATGCTGTCATCCCAATTTCGTTAGAGACTTGTATTGTTCTGCTCAAGAGTGAATTGCCTTGGAATGGAAATTACGAAGATGGGCTTGTAGCTTGTGGGGGGGGGGGATGATTAGCACCTGGAAAGCCTCACTGTATTCATTTAGAGCAGAGCTTTCCAAACTTTTCATGTTGGTGACACACTTTTCAGACATGCATCATTTCGCAACACACTCTTACAGCAGGGCACAAGGCAGACACTAGGACCTGCGTGGAATCACAGCAGGTTTGGAGGCAGCAAGGCACAAGGCAGGCACTAGGACCTGCGTGGAATCCTGGCAGGGCTCGGAGGCAGCAGCAGCTGCAACACACCCAGACACTACAGCCAACACACTAACATGTCCCGACACAGAGTTTGGAAAGCTCTGATTTAGAGGCTTTTGCGCAGACGCTAGAAAACTAACCTAGGAAGCTAACCAATTAGGAGCCTTAATTATTAGATGGCATTTGTGATGACTTTCAGAATACATAAAAGATATTGATTACTTTTTTTAAAATAAATTTTATTACAATTTTAAAATACATAAAAATTTAGAAACAGAAAAAGAAATAGAAATACAAAAGAAAGAAAAAAGAAAGAAAAAGTGTAGTAAAGTAAAAGAAAGAAAAAGATATGAAAAATAGGTAACTTCCAATCTATCTCTGGTCATGTAGATAAAAGAATCTGCCTTAAATTTTGGTTTTTCATGCAGTAAATAGAAATAATTCTTTGTCTAATATACCCTATTATGTTTAAACTAATCTTCAAAACCCCATGTAAACTTCGCCCCTCCTGTATTTCCCCATTGGGGGAGATGGGCAGTCATACAAGTTAAATAAATAATAAATAAATAAATAAATAAATTTCGCAAATAGTCCTTCAATGGTTTCCACTCTTTGAGATATCAACAACTTGAGTTTTCTTTCAATAAACAAGTCAATTTATCATTTTCTGCCATGTCCATCAATTTTAACATCCACTCTTGGTTGGTAAAGTCTGAGTTTTCCAAAATTGTGCATAAAGAAGTCTTGCTGCTGTAATCATATATTGTATAATTCTGACAAAATGTTTTTCTATTTGTAAATCCAATATTCCCAACAGAAATAATTCTGGTTTAAACGGAATCTGTATTTGTAGTATACTCTGCATCAACGTATGTATTTGGGTCCAAATTTTCTTTGCAATCTTACATGTCCACCACACGTGGTAAAATGACCCCTCTTGTTTATTACATTTCCAGCAAATGTTAGAAACAGTCCCATATATTTTAGCGAGTTTTTGGGGGGTCATGTACCATTGATACATCATCTTATAGAAATTTTCTTTCAAAGTATAACACAGAGTAAACTTCAATCCTTTAGACCACATATTTTCCCATTGCTGCATATGTATATTATGACCGATATTTTTTGCCCATTTAATCATACAATCTTTAACTTGTTCTTCCACCATTTCCCCTCTCAACAATAATTTATACATTTTAGCAATTAAATGTTCATCTGTTTCACAAAGTTGTATTTCAAATTCCAATTTACTCTGTTCAAATCCAAAATCTTTTTTATCTAACTTGAATTTCTCTATAAGCTGCATATAGGAAAGCCACTGAAAAGTATATCCTTCTGAGGCAAGTTGTTCTTTTGATTTAATTTTGTATTCTCCTTGTTCTTCTTCTAACAAGTCCTTATAAGTCAGCCATTTGTCTTTATCTCTTATTTCAGTTCTATAGAATGCTTCTTGTGTAGAAATCCACAAAGGCATCTTGTAACATAAAACAGACCTATATTTATTCCAAATCCTTAACAAAGATCTTCTAATATAATGATTTTTAAAGTCCACATTAATTTTAACTTTGTCATACCATAAGTATCCATGCCATCCGAATCTTAGATCGTGACCTTCTAAATTCAATAGTTTTTCATTTTTCAAAACAATTCATTCTTTAAGCCATACTAAACAACAGGCTGCATAATATAACTTCAAATCCGGGAGGCCCAAACCACCTCTTTCTTTTGAGTCTTGCAAAACTTTATATTTTATTCTCGGTTTTTTCCCTTGCCATACAAACTTAGAGGTATCACGCTGCCATTGTATAAAAGGTGCTTCTGAAGCCAGTATAGGTATTGTTTGGAAAAGGTATAAAATTCTTGGCAAAATATTCATTTTAATTGCTGATATTCTACCTAATAGTGATAATTGCAATTTTTCCCATCGATCTAAGTCTTTTTTTATATCTGTCCAAAGTGAAAAATAATTGAAACAAGTTGACATTCTTTGATGTTAAATATATTTCCAAATATTTTACTTTTTTCTTTTAAATTGTCTCATTTAATCTCCATCGGAATGTATTCCTTTTCCCCTTAATAGTCAACATAACTGGATTATGATCTGAGAAAGTCTTAGTTAATATTTCAACCTTAGTAACATACATCATCAAGCTTTTAGAAATCAAAAACATATCTATTCGGGAAAATGTTCTATATCTCTCTGAAAAGTATGTATATTCCCTAGAATTTCCATTCATGAGTCTCCAAATATCTTGTAAATCCAAGTCTCAGTCTTCTTTGAGATTGTCTATCTTCCATTGGAAAAATTACCCCATTCCAATCACCCATAAGGCACCAATTTTCATAAGGTAAATCCAACAGTTTGTCCATTAAGTTTTTATAAAATACTCCTTTGTCAATATTTGGAGCATTTTTTACAAATATGAGTCTCTTGCAAACAAATTATATCCAATCTCGATTTCTTTAAAACATGAAAAATATTTTTCCTCTTTTGGGGTGCATTATCTCCATTTAAATTCCAAGTTAGGTATTTGTAGTCCATAGATATATTCATATTTAAAAATTCTTTTTAAGGTCCAGTCCAGAAACCCCCAACTCAGATAAATCCTCACCCATTTCACTGTCTTTTGGGGTCATTTCATTTTCTTCCAAGTCTCTTGATGCATCACTCAAATCTGCCTTATATTTCTCCATCTATCCCTTTTGAATAGAATTTAATCTAAATCTTTGTTCCTTATACATTAAAGTTACTCCTTCTAATCTCTCCCATCTAAATGGGATATTATATTGCTTTAATTTATCTGTAAGGAGGTAGTCTTTTCTTTTCCTTAATATTCTTAAGGGAATTTCTTTTAATACAATTATTCCCTTTCCTGCTATATTCAATCCAATGTTGTAGTGTTTTTTTCAAAATTTGATCTCTTGTAACTTTTCTCACAAAATGTATCAATATATCTCTTGGAACTTTTCTTTCTCTAGCATAACGTGAATTAACTCTAAAAAATTTATCAATTTCGAGGTCAAGATCCTGTTCTTTCATCTCTAACAATTTGGCTAGAGCAAAAACAATCATTTCCCTTGTATTCTCATCAGGTTGTTCTGGAACTGCTCTTAATCTCAAAATAAATTATTTCTCCCTCATTTCTGCTAATGCAATCGCATCTAAATTTCGATCAATGTCTTTAGTAACTACTTCTGATTTGGATTCCAACGTTTGCACCCTTCCTTGTGTGTCTTTAAGATCCACTGACAAATTGTCTACAACTTCTTTAATTTTCTGGACTTCCTTCCTAAATTCCTGTTTTAAATCCTGGGTCAATTCTTTTTTCATGTCTTCTATCTTTTTATCAACCTGTTGACCCAGTGCTGTGATTGCATCTAAAACTCTTTGCATCTTCATCGAAGACCCTTCTGTTGGTTCTAGAGAGGGTCTTCTGACATCTTTCTCCTTTTCTTTCTCCTTCCTCCCTCTTGTGGCCATTGTAGAAATAATGTCACTGTTATGAGTTTTAAAAAATGTCTTTCTTAATACTAATTCTTCTTCCTCCTTCTTCCACAACAGAGGGAAGAAAAAAGAAAGGGAAATAAAAAAATTAAAAAATAGTCACCCAATAATAATAGTCATGGCAACACAATTGTAATCCAATAAGTACAAGAGTTTCTTAAAAAAAAATCCAAGAGGCAGACAAAACATGGTAAGAAAAAGTAAACAACCCAGGCAATTCTCAGGCAGTTTTATGTTCAATGAAAACTCAACCATAAAAAAAAAACAGATTAATTAATCCAACAAAAATTTATAGGTAGAATCAAACAATTTGTAATCCCAAATGTAAGGTAAACCATTTTACCATTGAAAAATCTTTTTAATCAAAATTCATAAAAACAAACCATCTATAACAAGGCAAAGTCCATTTATTAATTTCCACCCATATAACAGTTCCTTGACAAAGAATAAAAAAAAAAATCTCACCAGCATCCACAAACAAGGTCCAGAGATAGATCTTAGATGGTAATAAAAAGAAATATATAAAAAAAGAAAACAAAAAAGGGAGAGAGAAAAAATAAGATCCCCCCCTTCTCCTTTAAGTGATCTAAGAAGTTGGATTCAGCTGGTGCTATTGTCTCTACCTTGAGGCTTGTTGCTCCCCGCAGAGCTTTGTTCTTTCTCCAGTCGCTTTCGCCGCTTCAACCCCCCACTCCTCTCGTGGTGGAGAACGAGAGGGCAGAGAGGAGCAGCGATCCACGACCCTCTCGGGAAATCATCTGAACTCTCCTTGTCCAGAGGAGTATTTCGGTGATCTCTCTCCTTCCAAGATCCACCACACATGGAGAGCAGCTGGGACGAGGCTTCAGAGCTCTGAAAGCCTCGGCTAACGTGCCACCATTTCTGACCGGAAGTTCAAGATTTTGATTACTTTTGATCTGGGCTCTGATCCCTTTGTGTGAGAGACCATCTTTACTGTAGATCTACAATAAACATGTGAACTCAATCCTCCGACTTGGTGTGATTTCTGGCCCTTCGCGCTGGGTAATGAATCCAAAGGTTCAATTTGTGGACAACAGTCCCTCCACCCAGGGGTTCAGGATCAACTGAGGGGGAGATATTTAAACCTGATCAGCCTTGTGCAGGGCACGTGGGAGTACTATACATTGACTGTATTTTCTTGGAAAAAATAAAGGACAAACTTTCAAAAGGGGTAAATCTGAAAGAAGGGTAAAACATCCTTTTGATACTTTTTTTTAAAATTTCTGTTTATGATTAGTGTTGCTGAAGCCATAATTCTTTAATTCCTACAAGGATTTTACTCTCCTCTCAGGATATTTTTTTTAAAAATAATATTAACCAACTAATACCAATAAATTATACCAATGCACTACTCGCTAAAATGTGATCATTAATAATGGCAAATTTTATTATTATCACTCCCACTGGGGCATATTGCTTTTATAAAGATAGAAATAGTGTTCCACTTGCTTTTTCTTTTTGAAAAACAGTCCCCTCCCTTCATCAGATAGGAAAATAAAGTCATGGCAATTGCTTATGAAACATTCATTTCTAAAGTGAATTACCGTATTTTCCGGCGTATAAGACAACTTTTTAACCCAGGAAAATCTTCTCAAAAGTCGGGGGTCGTCTTATATGCCGGGTGTCGTCTTATACGCCGGAAAATATGGCACTCGCTGTATAAGACCTCTCCTGGCCAAGTGCAGCCGCTCGCTGGAACGCAGCCCCCAGGGAAGAGCAGGAGGACGAGCGCGGGAGAAACGCGGGGAGGGGGGAACGAGCTCTGTTCCCTCGGAGCAGCCTTGGGAAGGGAGGGGGCAAAACGCAGTGGCTCCACGACGGGCTCCAAAGTCGCCCACAACGCTCAACGGGTGCCTCGCTTCGCCTCGCCTCGCCTTCCCTTCCCCTCCCAGCCGCGCTTTAAATGGAGCGGGGGCCCAGAATTGGCCGCGTTTCGGGAAGCCTGGTAGGAAACGCGGACAATTCTGGGCCCCCGCTCCATTTAAAGCGCGGCTGGGAGGGGAAGGGAAGGGAGGGGTGGGGGGATTGATGGGGCGGGAGGGTGCGCCGTCGAGGTCTCCTTGGGAGGAAAGCGAGGAAGCCCCGCGGCCCCTCGAAGGGATCCACCGGGGATCACGTGCCTCTTCTCGCTGGGGCCCTCTGAGCAGTCGCTGCCTCCGGGTCGCGGGGATTCTGGCATGGGCACCCGCCGGACATGGGGAGAGAGGCCGGGAACAGACGGATGTGGCGGTAGGCGCAGGAGCGGGACTCCTCGCCCCTGCGCGACCGCCTGGCTTTGCCTGTCCTCAATGCCCGAACGTGGCGAGGGAGAAGGGAAGAGGCTCGGGAGCGCCCAAGTGCCAGACGGGCAGCTCCGCCCACGCGCCTCGCCCAGACATGCCGCCAGCAGCAGCTCCCAAGGCACGCCGGTCCCTCCTCCATCGAAGGGAGCGGCAGAGAGCCCCGTGGGCTGTGCGCGAGGTGTGGGCGGCTGCGGGTGGCCCCGGCCTTGGAGAGCCGGGGTGCAGTGGGACGGGAACGTCGCCAGCAGCCCGCGAGGACCGGCCATGGAAGGTGAGCGAGGGCCGGGGCGGCCGGCCAAGTGCAGCGCAGCCCTTCCACGCGATTGGATCCCTCCCCCAAACCCCGCCCCCTTCCACGCGATTGGATCCCACCCCCAAACCCCACCCCCTTCCACGCGATTGGCTCCTGCCCGCAAACCTCGCCCCCTTCCATGCGATTGGCCCCCGCCCACAAACCCCGCCCCCTGGCTCTCGAGCATTTCAAAATGTGCACGAGCATGTCAAAATGGCTCCCGGCATAAAAAGTTTGCCGACCCCTGACATAGACTATGGTTTTTAAATGTTCTTTGAGGTGTCCAATAGATATGGAATAATACTTTTGGTGAATTCATTTTATTCTTATGTCATAAAAAGTATGTGTTACATTTCGTAAGACCTGGACCCACTGATTTTCTAAGTATGGATATTCTAATTTTTTATTCCACAGTTCAGATATATCATGAATGCTAACCTCCATTTTGTTTTTTAATTCCTTCTAAAACTGAATTGTTGGTTTCACTTCAAGTGCTCCATCTCCTAAGGATCCTAGGACTGCAGGTACATCTGAGGTTGCTAAAGCATCTGAGCAATACTATTTAGTCAAAAACCTTTTTAACTGTATATATTGTCAAGCATTCAGTACGTAAACAATATTCAGAATATAATCTCTCAAAGTCTGTAAAACAACAGTTATAAATCAACCAATTTAATATATTTATCCTTTGTTTTGCTCAGGCTTTCCAACAGAATATCTTCCCCACTACCTTCAAGTTTGGGTTATTCATATGGTCAATTTCTCAGGTGATTCTGAATCACAATTTAATTGCTTACATATTAAGAACCAAATATGTTTAGCAGCTTTCAAGGTTGGAAATGAAGATTCCTGTTTAATATACTTGAAGCATAAAACTTGCCAAAGAAACTCAGAAAGGGTAATATTCAAAACAGTGCTCATTCCAGAAAAATAGAGATGGTAGAATGAAAGGCTAATATACAACTGAAAATTTAGTAACTTTAGAAAACTACTAAATTTGCTGCTTTCATCATAAGGTGACCTCAATTTGGCCAAAAAGTTCTAATTACTTTATCTATTATTTTATTATTAGTTCATTATCATGAAGTATCTAATAGCAATTAACATTGGAATCCCACTTAAAATATGCAGGAATCTCACTGTAATATTCATTTTAATTACATTAACCTTATCTAGAGACTTAATAGAAATTTTTGATATTCAGTTATATATCTTGAAATTACATTTATTTATTTATTTATTTATTTATTTATTTATTTCATCGTTTGACTCCTAATGAATCTTAAACATGAATAAATAGATACATAAGATTGTAGATCCTGACTTTTTCCAATTGATAATGTAACCATAATATAAACCACATTGTTGTACAACTTGTACATTTGCTTATAATTATCCAAAATGGCCATGATATCATTGGCATATAGAAGCAATTTATATTCAGTATCAAGTGCCATCACACCTTAATATCTTGAGACTGTCTAATGCAAGAAGTTAAGGGTTCAAAAACCAAATTAAATATTAAAGGAGACAAAGAGCATCCTTAATGAGTGCCATGATATAATTTGATAGGTTGATAAACAAATGCATTTGTACTGACTGTAGCTACAGACAGAAGATACCAAATTATAATCCAATAAAACAGTGATGGTGGAAACCCATCTCTCCTTAGAACACACTTCATAAATTCAATCTGAGCTACACCAAAGGCCTTTTCAGTATCCAACAACATTAAAACCAATTATGCCACAGTGTCCAAAGTATCAGTCACCAAATAGATATTATCAGATGGTTGTCTATTTTTTTATAAATTCAGACTGAGATGGGTGAATTATCAACAGTATTATTTTGAATAGCTGCCTGGCTAGTGTTGCAATTAATATTTTAGTGTTTATATTAAGCAAAGATATTGGTCTATAGTGTGCACATCCAATGGAATCTTTCTCAGGCTTTAATATTATAGTAATATGGGCAACATAAAATAAGGGAGGGAATACAGAAAGATGACATGATTTAATATAAACCTCTGACAATATGCCAGTAAATCTATAAAAGTTCCATATCTTTCAAAGAGAAATACATTAGGTGTAGGGGCTTTCCCCAGCTTCATGGGTGGTATTCTCTATATAATTTGTTGCAATGTCAATGGTTGTGTCAGGGTTTTTTTTTCCTATTGTCTTGAGAGATGTCTTCCATTTCAGTATTTCCCAAGAAATTAATTTGCTGTTTAGATACAGATGTCTCCAGTTTATATAAAGGTAAAGGTCCCCCCCGCACATTTGTGCAGTCGTGTCTGACTTTAGGGGCCGGTGCTCATCTCCGTTTGTTAGCCAAAGAGCCAGCGTTGTCCGAAGACTCTTCCGCGGCCATGTGGCCAGCATGATGCACATGGAATTCTGTTACCTACCCACCGAAGTGGTACTTATTCATCTACTTGCATTTGCATGCTTTCGAATTGCTAGGTTGGCAAGAGCTGGGGCGAGTGCGGGAGCTCACTCCGTCACGCGGGGCTAGGGATTTGAACCTCCGAACTTGCGATCTTCCGATCAACAAGCCTAGCATCCTACCTGCTGAGCCACCATGCCCCAGTTTATATAAATGAGTATAAAACTGGTAATTAATACATACTGTCTCACTACATGGATTGGTCATCATTGGCCTGAATTCCAGATATCAAAAGTTATTTTTTCAACTTGTGAGACAATAGATATCCAATTTTCTCTCCTGATTCCCAATAGTCTTGATTAATGCATTTTAAAGGTGTTCAAATTGTTCTGCATCTAGTAGCCCCAGGTTAACCTTAGCTGCTATAAATATTTGATATGATTCATCTGTCGGTTTCTAGCATACAACAAAAGGGAATCTCTTACCATGTTTTCCAGCTGTATAAGATTAAAAACTTTACGTCTTTTTCCCCCTGAGGCAATAACAATAGTAAACCACAAATAAATGCCTTAAGTGCATCCCAGAGGATCAATCTATTAGTAGAGCCCCTATTTATTTGAAAAAAGAGCAAATTTCCTTCTTGATATATTGCACGAAAAAGGATCTCTTAGAAGTATCCAGATACCATGTGAAATTAGTTGATTTATAGTTTTAAATTTCAGAATGACAGCTACTAGAATGTTGTTTGATATTGCAGTGGGGCCTATCGAAGAGTCCACAACTTGATCCATCAAAACAGGAGAATTTTTTAAAAATCTAATCTAAAACAATGTTGATGTGCATGAGGAATACGTGTATGAGGGAACTATGGATGGACAGAAGATCTACATCCATACTAACGGAGAAAGAACTAGTTACCCAATGCTTCAACATAGTGAAGAGGAAGCTGCTCTCACAACTTGAGATAAACCAACTACACATTACATCCTGGACTTGAGAAGACCTGAAAGAACAACTGGATGTGCAGCCAACACCTGAAGCTGAAACGTCACTGCCACCCCATTACAGAGCACAGCAGCTGATATGAGGCATAAGATCATGGATAAACTAGCTATAGTCAACCCTCGAGACTGATTACCGAGGCTCAGTGGAGAAGTACCATCAAATAATATGCTAGAAGATGCCAATAGAGCCCTCATGACAATCCCTACTACCACCACAACTCAAACCAATGAACTGGTATACTACACTACAGCCACTGTAATCCTGGAGATGCTTGGTTATACGATCAAGAACAGCAGCACATACTGCCCCCCCCCCCCAGGAAATGAGGTTGGAGGCTAAGGTGCAGACTGTGCAGAGAGGCTCCAGAGACAGTCCAACACATAGTGGCAGGGTGTAAGATGCAGGCAGGAACAGCATGCACTGAATGGCACAACCAAGTAGCCGGCATTGTATACAGGAACATCTGCACAGTGTATGGGCTAGACCCTCCCAAGTCCAGATGGGAGATTCCACAGAAGGTCATGGAGAATGACAGGGCTAAGATCCTGTGGGACTTCCAGATCCAGACAGACAGGCAGGTACTGGCCAGATCCAGACAGACAGGCAGGTACTGGCCAATCAACCAGATATTGTGGTAGTAGACAAGGACCATAAGACAGCAGTGGTGATAGATGTAGCAGAGCCAAGTGACAGCAACCTCAGGAAGAAGGAGTATGAAAAACTGGAGAAGTACCAGGGCCTGAAGGAGGAACTAGAGAGGATGTGGAAAGTGAAGGCCAAAGTGGTCCCAGTGGTGGTAGGGGCACTTGGGGCTGTGACTCCCAAGCTGGGAGAGTGGCTCCAACAGATCCCAGGAGCAACATCAGAGCTCTCTGTCCAGAAGAGTGCAGTGCTAGGAACAGCTAAGGTACTGTGCAGAACCCTCAAACTCCCAGGCCTCTGGTAGAGGACCTGAGATTGAGGAAGACACATACCACCCATAGGGATGAGAAGGGATTTTTTTTTTGAATTGCTATTAAACTAATAGCCCCCTCATGTGCTTTATTTGAACATCTACAAATATAGGTTCAATTCAACCTCTAGGTCTCAAGAAAAGGTGTCCATGAGTTAGAACATATATTTAGTGTAATTTGATTGTAATATTTCCAGCTGATTACACATTTGCCCATGTTCAAAATTGAGTCCATTTACATTCCAAGTGCCATGCTTCCATGGAGACAAAATATTTCTCAGGGTCAATTTCCCAGTGTTATAGACATCTCACACTTTACTAAGCTTCCTAAGTAGCAAATAAAGAGAAAGCATTTAAATAATGAATATGGATCATTGAATGAATGAAAATGGATGAAACATAATGCAACAAGTTAATGAATGGCAAGTTTTGGTTCTTAGGAACTCTTCCACATTGACCATCTTGATATTAGAATACTTGATACCTGGTATAAATTATAAGATCTTAAGATCTAATTACCATTTATAAACACCCCCCTTTTTTATATTGGCTGTAGGGAGGTATGGCAACATTGGTTCATATGACCTGGTTGCCTTCTGGAGTGTTATATTATTTTTGTTCTAGAGGTCTCGCTGCTTTTTAGAGATACATTCTTCAAAGCTAATAAGAGTATATTGCACACTTTGATGACTGCAAAAACATGGAGGTAATCTGATTTACTATTAATTAGTTCCTGTTCTCCTGTAGAGAGTAGCAGATTGTAAATCTAGACCCAGTAAATTCTGAGGTTATAAAGTGAGATAAAAGTGAAGCTTAACATGTAACTGAAAAGATATTATGAAAGTTCAATGTTTCAGCTTAGTGGACTTTTGTCAGTCTGTTGGAAATCTGTCCCTAGAATGTTCAAGTTATGGAAGAAGATAGGAACATCCATGAAAATCTAGAAAACCACCAAACTTGCTTGACTTGACTCCAAGCTATCTCTGACAGATAAACTTGCTCTTGTATTTCTGATTCTTAACAGTTTTGTAAGAATACACAATTATCAAGTTTAGGAAAGGGGGAGATAAAACATCAATTCTCCCAAAGAAAGCTCTGTATCTTTCCCTAATAAGCTGTCGTCTTTGATCCCAGGGTATCCATTCTCTATTCTTCTACCACAGGCTGAAGAATGTAGCTTTCTTTACCTAAGGAAGCATTTCAGTGTTGATCTGAGGACTGTTTAGAAATTTGGACTGCATATACTGGTTTATATTTTAATTATAAATTTTTATTATTATGTAAAATGATTTAAATGTCACTAATTCTGTTGTATAATATGACATGAATATGTTTTGAAGAGTAATTTTCATCAGTATATGGGAAGATACGTTCTTATATGGATTTACTCTTTTTCCCTATTTTTTTTCCTTCTTTTTGCATGTAAACTGATCTAGCATACATTTTTTAAAAGGTTGGGGAGTTGTAAAGGACAAAATATGTGAGGGATTTTGTTTTGTCTGTGGAGATGTTTCTTGTAAACATGTGTATGCACAGATAAAAATGGGGGGGAAGTAATATGGTAAGAGATGACTTCAGGCTTTGCTTTGCTTTGCTTTGCTTTGCTTTGCTTTGCTTTGCTTTGCTTTGCTTTGCTTTGCTTTGCTTTGCTTTGCTTTGCTTTGCTTTGCTTGAACTACTTAATAGTGATATCTGTTATACCTTACATTTGCGCATCAGAAATGTATCCTTTTTAAAAAAAAAAGATAATCAAACAATCCTATATTAAGCAAAAAGACAATCCTATAATCCTATATTAAGCATGCAGGAGATTTCTGAATATCAAAGCACTTGCAGATGTGACATTTCTGTATCATCCTTTCAGTGAGCCTGGGAGAAGGAGCACAAGCAAAGATGGGGCACAGTCAAGAGATTTTGGTGGTGCTGGTGATACTCTGTGAAGTGATGGGTACAATGATCAACCTCAACAATGGCGGATTTGAAGACATTGTTATTGCAATTAATCCCAATATCCCAGAAGACAAGAGAATTGTTGGAAACATAAAGGTAAAATTGTTACATGTTTCTGAATGATTATAGAAACAGTGGGAGCTTAAGTTTGGTTTAAGGATAAAGAGCCATAAGATGGGGAAAGCATTCAGATCATGGCAGCAGAACAGTTCCTGCTAAGATTAGATATAGTATATTTCTATTCTATTCATATTATAGCAATAGTTTCTAAATCTCATTAATACATATAAAGTAATACGTGTAAATTTAATTTTATCCTTGTAATATTTTCTGATTAAATATCTGAATACTGTACAGCGATTGGGAATTTCCAGTCAGGTTCATTCTGGTGTATAAAACAGCAAGGGAACTTTCAAGTTGAGATTAATGGATCACAATAAATTCATCATAATTTCCTACGTAGGGGTGTGCACAAACAGAAACAGTGTTTTGTTTTGGATTCAGAAGAAATACATTGTGGCTTGGAAGTTCAGCTGAACCAAAACCCAGAATACCTTGATTGTTCCAGGTTTTGACTGAGACATATTCAAGAGGGATCGTATGGGATGAATAGGGCAAGGCTGGTGCACCTCTTCTTCTGTCATATAACCTATGAACCTACCGTATGTCTGCGGTTCAATCTGCATTAGTTATCTGCAAGATCCGATAAGGGATGGAACGGAGAAGAGGGGAATAAGTCTACTATCTAGGTAAAAGGGAAAGGATCTGAGCTCTTGAAACCTTGAGATGAAGCAAAGTTTCAGGCTTTAAGTATGGCTTTAATGCTTTTTAATCACAGTGTTTCTGGCAAAAGCAGGCTTCTTGGCCTAACACCACTACCAATCTACCAGCTTTTGCGGAACTTAAAATTTCTCCATCCATTTCCCCGTTTTACTGAGGTACACAAATTTATCTACTTGCTCTAGTTTTTTGCCATTTATGTATCATTTGCCATTTTTATTCAAAAAGGACAACCTTGGTCTTTGATCCATTCATTAGCAAAGATGGACTCTTATTTGTATTGTACATCTGTCTAACTACAGTAGCTGCAAATCATTTCTCTACAAAAACATGTTATTGTCTCTATACCAAAAACCCACACACACATTCATGTTTATTTATTTTTTATTTATTTATTTATTTATTATTTATTAAATTTATATTACCGCCCATCTCCCCTATCAGGGACCCGTTCCTCACCAGTTTGGTCTAGTGGTTAAGGCAATGGGCTAGAAACCAGAAGTCTGTGAGTTCTAGTCCCACCTTAGGCATGAAAGCCGGCTGGGTGACCTTGGGCCAGTCACACTCTCTCTCAGCCCAACTTGTAGGAAATCTGGGATGGTAGTACCAGAACTCCACGCAGCTTCTTATTAGTATGTAGCAGAGTAGAAGCATTCCCATAAACTTGCACAAGGCTTAATCAGTTCAAAACACAAAATAAACACACTTCACACGTTAATGTAAAGTTACATTTTAAAAAAAGAGTTTACAATTTTATTGTAACTCACAGTTCCTTAGTAGAAATGGTCCATGCATGCAAGCAATTGGTTCTGGCGTGACCCACATGCTTCCTTAATGTGGCCCACCTGGATGGAAGTATGAGAAACTTGGGAGCCATAGCTGGCCCATCCTCCTTGGTAGGAGATTTGAGCAGAAAGAGGAAGAGAAGGGAACAGGAAACAGCCCCTCCCACACAAAGCAAGTAAGCTTAGGTTACAGCAGAGGCTGCCTCCTCCTTCAGGCTTGTGTGAGACATGCTTGGTTGAAACCCGATTTCTAACACAACTCACCCCTGTTCTTAGCAGGAACAGGGTTGTTGTTGTGGGGAAAATAGGAGGAGGAAGGAGTATTAGGTATGTTCTCCACCTTGAGTTATTTATAAAAATAATAAAGGCGGGATAGAAAATAAATAAATAAATAAAAACATACATGCTTCTTTGTTTTTCAACTAAGCAATAGCATATGTATGTTATGTTTCCAATGGGTTTAATGCACTTAGTTTATCTTCTGTTCCCCAACTCTCCAAAAAAGATTCTGTTACTATAGCCCACCGTAATAAAAGTAGAATTAGCCTTCCTGTGGAGTTGATTTCTTGGCCTGATTTATGTAATAGGGCTGACATTCTGGGATACAATAAAGATTTTTATCTAGCCAAGCCATGTCATATGTCCAAGAGCCTTCAGCCAGCTCAAGCATAAGACCTCACTCTGATGTGAGTGTTGGAGAACTAGTGCCACGTTCTGGTCAAAGAACTTGACAATCACAATACCCTGTAGCCCTTAGATGACAAAGAAATAAATGAATAATTTTATATATAGAAAGGCAAAGTCTTTGATTACTTGTATCAGCTTATGGTTCTATAGAGCTTTGTGGTTGCATAATTGTTAATACTTTGTCATCTGCATAGGATTTCATCCTGTATTCCTCTCCTTGAATTTTGATCCCAGTTATTTGTTTATCATTTTGAATTTTGTTTGCCAGGACTTCCAAAGCAGTTATAAATAGTAAAGGAGAAGGTGGACATCCTTGCCTTGTACCTTTACGTATTGAGAAGCTTGCAGAGAATGCTCCATTCTCTATGATCTTTGCTGTTTGCCATTGACTTGCTTTCCACCCAAGTTTTAAATTCTTCTCTTAAATTCATTTTTTCTAGAACATCCAGTAGAAATATCCATTCCAAGTTATTGAAAGCTTTTTCTGCATCTAAAAATATTACTGCTGCCTCCTTTTCCTTAAAGTTAATATATTCTAGTGCATTTATAATATAATTGCTGTTGTCCATCATCTTCGTCTTTGGAATATAATCTATTTGCTCTGTGTGTATTCTTTCAGGAAAGTACTTCCTTATACACTTAGCTAGTGTAGCATTGAATACTTTATAATAAACATTCAATAAAGAGATTGATCTATATGACTGAGGTTTCCTCGGGTCAGTTCCTTCTTTGTATATTAAAATTATATATGCTTTTGTTGTTTGAATTTCATTCATTGTCTTCAGTAGTGGTTCTACCAGTTCCTCCTCTAACTTTCTGTAACATTGGGCCTTCATCCCTTTCCAATTTTGATTTTCTTTATTGCTTCTTCAATCTCTTACATTGTTATAGGTTTGTGTACTATTTGTCTATGTTCTTCAGTCAATTCTTTAAGTTCTGAATCTTTGATATACTGTATGTTTTCAAATTTTCCATGTTAATTTTATATTCAGAATATAGTTCTTTGAAAAATTCTGCAAATTCTTCTATTATTTCCAGTCTTGTTTATAACAATTAATTCCCTCCATCATTGTTATCGTCTTTCTCTCTTTCTCTTATGATTTGATGCGCCAAGAATTTATCCGGCTTATGTTCTCAAAATGGTTTTGTTTGACATATTTTATCTTTTTGGAGTTCTTCCATTTCCAATAAACCTAGTTGTTGTTTAACTTTATTTAGCTCTCTCAGTAATTGCTATCTTGGGTTAGTTTTGTCACTACTTCATTTTTCCCCCAATTGTGATTTTTGTCTATTGTGTTCATTTTTCGGGTTTGCTGCAAGTCTTATGAGAATGTATTTAACTACTGAAGAAGAAGATTTTATGAAAAAACAGAGCAGCTGTGAGATAACAAAAGATTCAGTGAAATATCTAGGACTTTACTTGATGGGATGTAATAAAGATAGATTTCAAAATGGTTACAATAAATTATGGAAAGAGATAAAACAAAATCTTGAAAAGTAAAAAAAATTAAAACTTTCTTGGCTAGGACTTATTGTGTTAATGAAAATGAATATTACCCAAGATGAACTTTCTGTTCCAAATGGCACTGATTCAAATTTCAGATAAAAATCTGCAGGACTGGCAAAGAACAATCAATAGATTTATGTGGAATGGGGGAAAAAACCAATACCCGAAAAAGGAGACTGAACAGAGTGTGAAAACTATTGTACAATGTCCTCGATTTTACATGCTAGCAAAATAATAGTTAGGATCATCCCACACAGATTAGAGCCCTACATGGAAAAAGAGATGCCAGATGTTCAAGCTAGCTTTAGAAAAGGACGAGGGACACGAGACATTATTGCATGCTGGATAATTGAGAAAGCCAAAGAATACCAAAAAGAAATCAGTATGTGCTTCATTGATTATAGAAAAGCCTTTGATTGTGCTGATCATGTCAAGCTACAGAATGTGCTTAGAAAAATGGGAATCCCAATCTCATTCTCCTCATGAGAAATTTATATACAGGTCAGGAAGCCACAGTACAGACAGAACACGGTAAAACAGACTGGCTCCAGGTTGGTAAAGTGGAGAATACAAAGGTTTGAAAGCAGATGGAGGTCATGTGGATGTTAGTTTTTAAATTTAAATATGACTGCTTGTGAACTTTAGGAAAAAGTCTACACAGATTAGAATTGCATAACTAATGAAGATTGGACACTTTGTTTATTTTTAACTATCCCCTTAAAAGTGCTTTTTTTTCCCCTTGGCGATCACTCGTAGCCGAATAAGATTGTCTTCCAGGGGTAAAATCTTAACAGTGGATCCGTAAGTGGCTGTAAAGGCCAATTCTGGATCTGCACAGCCTCCCACAATGAGGGCATAGGTTTCCAGGTGGAAGACGGTCACAATGAGGGTTTGCTTGACGTGCCTTCCTCTTAGCTCGTTTCTCCCTTTCACCCTGTACTTGTGCTTCTTCAAAGTCCGTAGCGCCTTTAATAAGGGATGACCTCCAATTGAAACGCTCATGAGTTAGGACTTCCCAGTTCTCAATGCTGATATTACATTTTTTTAAATTAGCTTTGAGAACATCTTTGAATCTCTTTTGCTGTCCACCAATATTCCGTTTTCCATTCTTAAGTTGGGAGTAAAGTAGCTGCTTTGGAAGATGATGAAAGATTGGACACTTTGTTTATTTTTAACTATCCCCTTAAAAGTGCATTGAATACTAGGAAAACTCCAGAAATCCTAATTTCAGCAGTAATGTGTGAATAAATCTCAACAACATAGAGAATATGTTTTGTGTTCTGTTTACTGGCTAGAGCATGGTGAAAGAGGCATCCAGGTATCTCTTCAGTGCTACAAAGCAAAGGTTTTATTTCAAGTCTGTAAAAGTTATAGTTCCCTTCACATGGATACCGAAAAAAGAATATAAAAAACCAACCATAGAAACCTATGAAAATGTGAGTATGCAACATGTGTTAAAACTCAAAAGTATTTGTACTGTTTTAAGACAAAAATGAATGCCAAGTGCTGTCTTTGGTGTAGCCCACCACATGTCCTTCCAACTTATTTCTCCTTTCCCATTTACCAGTTTTGCAAGCGCTGCTGCAAGTTTTTCAGACAGTCTGGACATTATTTTTTATTTATGCTTCTGAAATTATTTGGCATTCAGGCTTCTGTAATGAACAAGCTTCATGATCACTGGCCTTGCAGGGAAGAATTCCTTTCTGGAAATTAACCTTCCCTTGCATAGGCCATTAACCATAGAGGCCTCTCTGCACAGAAACGGTAATGTTTGGTCTGGCACCTGCACAGAAAGGACTCTTTGGTAATTGATCTTTACCTAAATACACTACCAGTGACTGCAACACTGGTAAAGGAGGTGACAGCTCTGACTATCTACTTCTCATCAAGTCAAACTGATCAATCATACTATTCACATAGATCTAGAAGGCTTTGATGCAAAAAAGTACCCTAACTACCACTTGTTTCACTACCCAGACAAAACTCCATATTTCAGAAAATTAACCAGAATATAAACTTCCAAGCCAGCTAAAGATGCAAAACCTCAATGGAAACTATGTTTTGGTACTCAGATTAGACATAACTCTGTGTTTCGAAGGCCCACTTTATGAAGGGAGTCTTAGAGGATGAGCACTGACTTATTAATGATACTACTGCATTTGAAAGTTGCTGCAGGAGCCTTTTTGACTAAAGACCAGGATAAAATGCATCAAATGAAGGATGTGCCATGGAGATTTGCAGTGTTTCTGGTTCATTGACCCTTGTTACAGATGCTGTTATACAAAGGTGTTGATGAATTTTGATGGGTTTTAAAAGAAACATCCAGATTCAGGTTTGGCCTAGAAATGGCTATTTGCCAATAAGGTAAGGCCTAAATAGATTTGTTATGTTCAGGGGAACACTGCTTTGGATTACCAGTTGCTGAGGGTCAAACAATGAGAAAATGTGTGCCAATTTCCATGCAGCAACCTCATGGCTACTATTGGAAATGGAATACTGAACTCTGTAGCTGATTCATAGTCTATTTATGGTTTAATGATGATACTCTATGCCTGGATCCACATAAGACAACAAACTAAACTTTAACCCATGGTTTATAAGTCCCATGGCTAAGGGTTTATGTCTTAATTTCTTTTGTGAATCAGGCCATAGTATTATGCAATAAAGGGGTCGGTTTGGAGTTAGTACATGGAGATGGTCTTTGTGATCAGTTAATCATGGTTGATGGATTAGTATCCCTCAACAATAATCCTCATGATTGCAGCTGCTCAATCATTAACTTAACAATATGTGGAGGGTGATAGGTTCCTCACCTCTTTTATATAGATTTGCTGATATTAAAACTACATTCCTACATATACTGATTTGGGTTTGTTGGCTGACTGCAGTCAGCCTTTCTTTTGAAGATACCTGGATTGTATGAAGGTTTGAATGTCTGTGAAGCAGAAGGGGTCCTATTTTAAGAGATTTACCATGGGCAAAAACAAAACAAAACTTAAAGTAATATATAAATAATAAAATATATAAGAGAGGAAGAACCAGGGGAAAGGCAACTCTAGCATTTCTGCTTAGAGTCTGGTATAAACTGAAAAGAAAAAGAAAAAGAAAAAGAAAAAGAAAAAGAAAAAGAAAAAGAAAAAGAAAAAGAAAAGAAAGACATTTTTTCCATCATGATTTTTAAACCATGTCCATGTTCACCTTATTTTAGGCTGATGTCATAGTAGCTGGTTCTAATTTTAAATATGGCGATGACCCATACACCGTGCAGTATGGAACTTGTGGGATTCCAGGACGATACATTCATTTCACACCAAACTTCCTGACTGATGACACTTTGATTGCTGTTTATGGACCAAGAGGTAATATCTGTTAATTGAGATTTTATTTCACATTTCATTGTTCAGATATAATCATCAAGGTTTGAAATGATAACAGAAAGTTCCAGAGAAATGAAGTTCTCATTTAGTAATCTCTCTAAAGATGGAAGGGCATTTTCATGTCACAATATTTCCATTCTTCAATCCCTTACAAAACAATCTGAAGCCAATAGCCATCTTCCATTCTGTGGATGTCTGTGTTAGAGATATCGGGTTTCAACCAAGCACGTCTCACACAAACTTGAAGGAGGGGCAGTGCTGCTGCAGCCCAATCTTACTTGCTTTGTGTGGGAGGGGCTTGAAATTCCGATTTCCTGTTCCTGTTCTTTTCTTCTTCCTCTTTTCCTACTTGAATCTTCACCAGGGAGGATGGTCATCCATGGCTGTCCACGTTGCTCATACTTGCATGCAGCAAGGCCACATTAAGAAGAATGTGGGTTTGGTCAGAACCTATCGCTCGCACGCATGAACCATTTCTACCATGAAACTGATCTACAATAAAACTGTAAGCTATTTTTCTGTAACTTTACATTAACGTGTGAAGTGTGTTTATTTGTGTTTTGAACTGATTAAGCCTTGTGCAAGTTACTGGGACACTTCCTACTCTGCTAAAACTAATTAGAAGCTGCGTGGCTTTCTGTCACTAGCATTTCAGAATTCCTACAGTGTGAACACTAAAAAGACATGAAGAACACCAGGAGACAAACACTGCTCCCTCCAGCCAAGCTATGGAAAAGTGTGAAAAACATACATCAGTCAATGCACCCCAATTCCCTCAGCCCCACTCCACAGAAAAGAGTTGTTATACTCCTCCCCACCCAATGTTTGCAGGTTGTGTGCATTTGTCTGGTGTTTTTTTTTCTTTGTTGTCACAAAAATAACAGCTAAGAGCAGCTGCCATTTCTCCTGCTTTTGCAAGCTTTTCAGTGTTATAAAGCTGGCAACTATGCACACAGAAATATTTCCCAGTAGCTGAAATCATAGTTGCATGTAACTGTGATGGATGGAATGTGTAGAGCAGAGCTTTCCAAACTCTGTGTCACGACACAAAAGTGTGTCGCCACACACAGTCTGGTGTGTCACTACACAACCCGGAAGCGCTGATCATCATCAGTGCTTCTGGGTTTTCCCGCGGCAACACACCAATGGCGGTGCCAAAAACCGAAAGCGGCAGCAGCGCTTCCGGGTTTTTGTGCGCTGCCACAATGGCGGCACTTCCGGGTTTTCCCGCGGCGACACACCAACGGCGGTGTGTCACCTATAGACCTATAAACCTATAAACACCTATAAACACCTATAGACCGGCACCAGGAACAGGATGCTGGAAACTGTTTTTTGTCAAGTAGCTGGGGTGTGGCAAGAAAACAGTCCTCCCATAAGTTCTACACATCTACAACAATTCAACCTTTTCTCTGTTTCAAATAAACCAGGCTTGAGCCAGAAGTAAACTGACTCAGCTTCCAAAACTAGCCAATATGATGACAACAGACAGGTCAAGGAATTAGTAATGTTTAGCTACATCATGTGATATCCCCTCTCGTTCAGTTCTTAAAGGCTCGGGAGCACTGCCCGCACTTGCCTTTTGCCTTCCTTGTTTAGCTTTATCCAGTTTGCTGTATCCTGTGCAGAACTATGCTCCAACATGAAAATGAACTGCTTCACTATTGTGTATTGCCATTTCCGTACTGTGTTGCAATGTGATGTCTTATAATGTATACAAGGAATTTCCTTAGTTGTATTTCATTGTATTACTAATTTCAGAACAGTTTTAAGGGGGGGGGGAAGCAATCAACTGCTTGCTAGGAGAATATTGTAAATTTCAATCGTTGTGTTGCCACAGGCCGAGTCTTTGTCCACGAGTGGGCTCATCTGAGATGGGGAGTCTTTGATGAATATAATAAAGATGCACCTTTCTATACTGCTGGAAAAAAGAAGGTTGAAGCAACAAGGTACTTCCCTCATCCTCAGCAGAGCTAGAGCACAGCAGTACAAACAAAGAAATGCTGATTAAAATGCATAGTTCACGGTCAGTGTAGCACATCTGAAGAATTTTTATGAGGATTAAAAATTATAAGGGGAAAGGACAAGTATGCCAGCCCCACTTCCTTAGAGGAAGTGTGAAATTAAATTGTGTTTGTTTGTCAAAAACGAAATAGTTTTCATACATGATGATACCCAATTATACATCTCTGCCCCAGGCGAATTAAGCAATGCTGTTTTTCTATTTTTATTTTATTTATTTTTTAATAAGAATTTTATTAGATTTAAAGCAAAGATAAAAACTACAAAAAGAAAAAGAAAGAAAACTAAAAATGTGTGAAAACACAAGAAGAAAAGAATTTTAAAGATTACATAAAGAGGTGACTTCTGACTTTTAACAGCAAAAATATACAGCAATTTCCATAATCAATCCCTTACTCTATATCGAACCAAAATCACATTATTTCTATAAATCATTCCATTAGCACAAATTTAAAAATCACTACATACAATTGCTCCCTCCCCTTATATTAAAAGAAAAAGAAATATATAAACCTCCTAATCAACTTCCCCCAGACATTTATTTAATTATTTCCTTCCTACGACTATTCTATACATTTCTGTCCACTATAATAAAGATCAAACTAAACATATAAATTGTCTGCTCTTATAATTAATAATACTATAATTATAACAATCTTAATCCTATTAAACCTAAAACCAAGCATTTATTATTATACCTTATTAATCTTAATCCAAATCATTAAAAAGGAATGAAGTCAAACAAGCCTTAAAAGCAATCCAAATGAACATTCTTAAATCCTTACCCCACTTCAAAATATACCAAAGCATTTACGTATCTCCACATTATACACAAAGCATTTTTCATAAAAAAAATCAGACAACCCAACTGCCCCCCTTAAAAACTCTGACTTCTCAGCAGAAAACCTCCCATAAAAAAAGACCTCTTCCTTCCCATAACATTCCATCAGAAAAACAATCTCATTTATAGTTTGCAATTTGATCTGTCCCTTTAATTCCTTCAACTCCACAATCTGGTCTTCGTCTGGCATTTCAACAGAAACCTCAATCTCACTGTCAGTAGAAACAGTTATATCGTTGTTGAGCTCTTCAACTTCTTCCATGACATCCCCAGCCAGATGACACATTTTAGAGCTGATGTTTTCTACAATGTCCTGAATATCTTGCATAATAACTTTACAGGAATCAAAAAAAATCTGTTTAAGCTCACAACGGAACTCTGAGAAAGTCTGCTTGAAATCCTTCATGTTTCTGGCAGTAGATTATGGCGCCACCTAGATACTTAACTAGCGAAAGTAGGAGTTTCCAAAATTTCCAAAATTTTGAAAATTTCCAAAAATTTCCATTTTTTTTGAAAAAATAAAAAAAAATTGAAATTTTTTTTGAAAAAATAAAAAAAAATGAATTTTTTTTTTGAAAAAAGAAAATTTCCAAAAGATATTTACATAAGTGAAAGTACATTAACAGGCAGCTTCCCAGGAAAAGTGGCAGCAGAAAGCTGTAGGTTCAGAACAGCAGATTCAACGTGTAGGAAAATATTAAATTCTTCAAATTCAGTGCAGAAGTAATAGCAGGGAGGCAATTATTTATTCTCAATACTCCTTAGTATTTGGATGGGAAACAAGCCAAAACTTAAAAAGATTTTTTTTTTAAATGAATCCCAAAAATAATGATAAGCACCAAGAGAGATCGCTTCTCCTTGCTGTAGAAAGCCTCTCTTAGGGTACATAAACTTTAAAATATATATAAATTGGGTGATTTAGAAATGGAGTGGCCGGTCTTAGTGTCCCTTTAAGGCTACAGCACGGTTTGGAAATGGTGACGTCCCAGCCTCCCAGCGTCTCTTACCCGATTAGTGCGAATGCTGTTTGCGATCCTCTGGCTGCAAGGCGCTGTTCTGGAGGACAGATGGGATGATTCCGAGCTATTTCTGTCCATGAAAATGCTCCAGGGCTTCAGGAGAAACCTGCCTGAGCCCCCCAAAAAAACCTGCCACGTTGTCAGTTCTGCCCATAGAGCCCGCGGGCACAGCTGTTCAGTCCGCCATGTCCCCACTGGAAATTGCGAATAAAACAATGCTGTTGATGTCTTATCCTGGTGCCTAGAGGCTGTAGGGATATGGATGGGGAACACAGCCTTCAAATGAACCCTGGCAAGACTGAGTGGCTCTGAGTGGCATTTCTGGGACTATGCCATCTTTGGTTCGGGATGGGATTGCACTTCCCCAAACAGGGGTCCTTCTAGACTCATGACTCCTGCTTGAAGAGCAGGCGGCAGTCATGGCTAGGAGGGCCTTCGCACAGCTTTGTGTTGTGCACCAGTTGCATCCATTCCTAGATCAGGAGGTTCTGCTCACAATCACACATGCCCTGGTCACCTCCTGGATGGACTATTGTAACGTGCTTTACATGGGGCTGCCCTTGAAGGGTATCCAGAAGCTTCAGCTGGTGCAGAATGCAGCGGCGTGGGCAGTTGTGTGTGCCCCTAAATGGCACACATTACACTTCTGCTCAGCTGCATTGGTTGCCAGTTTGCTTCTGGGTCCAATTCAAGGTGCTGTTTTTGCTCTTTAAAGCTCCTCTGCTCCACAAGCTGCATTAGTTGCCAGTTTGCTTCCGGGTCCAATTCAAGGTGCTGTTTTTGATCTTTAAAGCACTTCATGGCATGGGTCTGGGTTATCTGAGGGACCGCCTCTTCCTGATTATTTCTGCCCATCCCATCAGACCCGGCAGAAGAGTTATGTTGCGGGTCCCGTCTGCTAAAGAGCTACATCTGGCGATACCCTGGAGACAGGCCTTTTCTGCTGCGGCACCCAACTTATAGAACATCATACCCACCCCCCTGAGGTCAGGTGGGCTCCATCCCGGTTAACTTTTCGCAAGTCCCTCGAGACATGGCTATGTCATCAGACTTGGGGGCCCCAAGGGAATGGTGAGCTGTTGAGGTGGCTCCACTGTGGTTAATATCTGTCACTCTCACCTTGCCTTTTTTAAATGGTAATATTATTTTTTTTAATGGTTGAGTTTTTTATATTATTGTTTTTTAATTTTTTATTGTGTGCTGCCCAGAGCCACATTTTGTGAGATGGGTGGCTATATAAATTGGATGAATAAAATAGATAGATAGATAGATAGATAGATAGATAGATAGATAGATAGATAGATAGATGAAATAAGGGGTTTTGAGTACATTCCCATAAAATCTGCTTTTTCTCAAAGCCTATCTAGGTGGCAGCAACCAGCCAAGCTTGGTTGATCTCACAAATTTAAGCAGGGTCAGACTTAGTACTTGAATGGGAGACCACCAGGAAATATGTGGGAAGTATTATCTTAGAAGTTAAAATATATATTGGGAGAAAACAATGCAACTCTCCCATACTGCTGCCAAGACAAATACATGTATATGTCCATGAAGTTAGCAGGAAAGAGACTTTACTCATACATGCCAGTGTATTCTTCTTGGTTGATTTTTTGACTTGCTAACACTATCCATTTCTGTTTTACTGTTCAGATGTCCAGCTGATATTTCTGGTCAATATGTATCCCTAACTAGAGGGAAAAAAATTAGAAAATGCTGGTTCCAAAGGAAGACTCAGCTGTATAATCCTGGATGCCAATTTGTGCCAGTGAAAAACCAAAAGATTTCATCATCTATAATGTACCTGCAAAGCCTACCTTTTGTAAGGATGCCTAGTATCTATCTCTTGGGATTTACAGGTAGTCCTCACTTGGTGACTGCCTCAGGCAGTGACCATTCGAAGTTAAGATGGTGATGAAAAAGTAACTTTGTGACCAATGCCCGCATTTACAACCTTTGCAGCGTCTCTCTCTCAGTCACATGTTTTGCCATTACAGTCATTTAGCACGCGTTGTCCTGTGCCTGGCCTGTTTTTTTTTCTTCGCCACCCTTGCAGAGCAGAGAGATTCCCAAACAAGCAATCTCTTCCTGAGCGGCTTTTCTCCACAGCACAGTGCTTCCCCAAAAGATGCTAACTGCAAGTTAACAAACTCAGCTCTGTGACCTTAATTAGCAGGCTGCCAGCTGCTCCCTGTAACTGATGAGACTTTAATCAGTTTCACACCTTTCGGCTTTTGTTTACCTCCTAAGCGGCTTGGGGCTCAGAGCTGGGAGAGTGCTAGGCAAACAGCTGGCGCTAGAGCATTCCTTTCAATGTGTATTCCCCATTGTGTGCCTACTTAGTCTCTTGTAATCCTTTCCTCTTCAATTAATGTAAATGCAAACATTAATTCCCTTCTTCTAATTATCCCAGCACCAGGGTAAGCATTCAAAGGGCAGGGGAGTGGGGGAAAAGGAAAGCTGAAATAAAATTGTAAGCACAGTCGTGGTGGTATGGTTTTCCACTTAGCGACTGCATCACTTAGCGACCAAGTTGCCAGTCCCAATTGTGGTCACTAAACAAGGACTACCTGTATTTTGATCCTTCATTTGTCCCTTTATAACTTTTTTCAAAGGTTACCCAATTCTGTGACAAGAGTAATCATAATATCAAAGCAACTAATATGCAGAACAAAGTCTGCAATTGCAGGAGTACTTGGGAAGTAATTATGAATTCTACAGACTTTGTGGGATCATCGCCAATCACTTCTCCTCCACCTAACCCCACAATTTCTGTGATGCAAACACAGAACCGAGTTTTGGCTTTAGTGCTTGATGTTTCTGGAACTATGAATGAGGTAATTTTGCTCTTGGAAGATTTTTATCTATTTATGCATTTATTTTAAATACAAAACTGGATAGTACAAAAGTGATATTTTGTCAGGAGTTCTAGTGTTACATTTGAGAAATAAAATTCTTCAGTGTTTGAAATGCTACCATAATGTACAATTTTGTTCACTTATCTATGGATAGTTATCACATTGTGATAAGAGATTTCATCCAGGACAGAAGCAATTTATAACCTTTACTGAATTGAACCTCCCAACTGAGCACACAAAAGACATATGTTTATTCCAGCCAAAGGTTTAGAGGGAAAAGAAAGTGGTCCATTTGGCTGGGATTAAAATCTCATATAGGTCTTTGAAACAGTTTTATAGACTAGCCAACATTTCAATTCTTTTCTGAGAGTCAGTGCATTCCTGTGTTATGAATCAGATTGACTGGAAGCCACAATAAACTGGATGTGTTTTTGAGTCAACAACCCAGTAGTAGTGATTAAAAAGCCAAATAATTATTTCAAATGGAGTCTGAGGAATCTGCAGGACAGAAAAAGACATATTACTCCAACAACAGTCTTTGCTTTGTCTTTTTACTACTAGTGCAGGCCTGATAATGGCCCTAGAGACACTCATAGTTCAGCTTTAAGTAGGATGGAAAAGAGTACAGTATAGTCCATGCTTGGAGCTTGGTTGTCCAAGATCTGTTACATACACTTTAGAATTGTCATTTAAACCCAGTGACTTCAGGTTGCAACAGAAAAAGATATTTGAGGAGTATAGAACTGGTCTTTGAAGGGGCATGGTGGCTCAGCGGGTAAGACGCCAGGCTTGTCGATCAGAAGATTGCAAGTTCGGAGGTTCAAATCCCTAGCCCTGCATGCGGAGTGAGCTCCCGCACTAGCTCCAGCTCTTGCCAACCTAGCAATTCGAAAGCATGCAAATGCAAGTAGATGAATAGGTACCACTTCAGTGGGTAGGTAACAGCGTTCTGCGCGCATCATGCAGCCACATGACCGTGGAAGCATCTTTGGACAACGCTGGCTCTTCGGCTAACAAATGGAGATGAGCACCAGCCCCTAGAGTCGGACACAACTGCACAAATGTGCGGGGGGAACCTTTACCTTTTTTATAGAGCTGGTCTATATAATCGCTGAGAATCAGACACGATTGAACGGATTTCATCATCATCTACATTTGGGGAATGTGTGTTACAGATTTAGGGTTCTGATGCTGTTTATTTTCTGGAACAGCCTGTACATATTGTACTTCAGAAACTAATTTGAATAGGCTTCAGGAACACGAGATTACATGACAGGTTTCTCCTTCTTCAGTTGTCCAGACTCATCTGCCATGGCTTCAGGGCTCAGGCAGGATGAAAACAATCTTAGAATGTGTTGATCTCATTTTTAAAGACTCTTCCGAATTGTTAAAGGCTCTTTCAGTTGTTAATTGACAGGTCAAAATACAGGCGTAATGTTTGTTTTAAACATCCACAATATGATTGTTACTCTAGATCAGTGGGGGTCCTCCAAGACCCTCTCAGGGGTCCTCAAAATAAAAATTATTTGCCAGATATTGAAGATATTTTCCAAAAAATTAAAACAATGACACTTTTCTCATTATTTTGTTATTTGTTAAAAAATATAGTTTTTTTCATGAAAAGTATTTTATTTATGATAATATCTAATGGGTTTAATATTGCTATTTTTATGTGATTAAATAAATAAATATTCTAGGAATGCATGTGTTTTAATTTTTAAAATGGTAAATACTGATAAATATAACCCATACAGACAAAAGCTCTTTTGGGGTCCTCCATAATTTTTAAAAGTGAGAAGGGGTTTTGAGAGCAAAAAGCTTAAGAAACACTGCTCTAGATAAAAGCCAAATATCCACAGTTTCTTTCCCATACTGGTGCCCTATGGAGGTATTGTACAGTATATATTGCAACTCAGCCCAACTCACCTCACAGGGTTGTTGTTGTGGAGAAAATAGGAGGAAGAAGGAGTATTAGGTATGTTCACTGCCTTGAGTTATTTATAAAAATAACAAAGGCGGGATAGAAAACAAACAAACAAATAAATAAATAAATAAAACTCCCAACATTCAGGAACAAGTTGATCCTGGCTGAAAATGGAGAGAGTTGCAGTTCACTACCTCTGGAGGCTACTGTATTGGAGAAGGTTATATACTGCAGAGAAGTAGAAAATGTGTCACAAGACTGTGTTTTTGCTGCAGAAGACTAATATGCAGCAACTCTTGAATAAGTTTAAAGGGTAATAGTAGGGTTACCAGATATCTGATCAGGCAAAGGAGGACACGAACAATTGGAAAGGGGGACAAATGCGGGGGAAAGGAGGACTGTTTAACTTTCTTGGCATTTGTGACAAAAATTACAGCAAAATACTGCGAAAAAAAGTACTTAGGCTTACATGTATATGAAATTACTTTTTCCAGCATCAGAAAGACTGGTTTTTCAATCGTAATGTTTTTCCTACAAATCTTTATTTTCAAGAAGATACAGTATGCTAGCGATAATATAGAATTGACGGCAACGCTCTTTTCAAATTTCACCATAGAAACGTATGACAGGTCATGTGATCTACAGACTACAATGATCATAGATTTGAAGGAGCTGGAATGAAGCCAATTGCTGGAATCAGGAAATAAAATAATGTTATGGTTGTTGTGGGTTGTGTTGAGAACCCTCTCCCAATCTCTTGTAAATGACCCACAGAAGACACACACCCTCTCAGCAGCTATAAACACCAGCAGGAACACACATCCTGGCAAAACGTTAGGAACCAAAACTGCCAGAACACGGCCACACATCCCGGAAAACCCACAACAACCATCAGATTCCGGCCGTGAAAGCCTTTGACTATACATCAAAATAATGTTAATCTAGGCTGTCGAGCCTGTTGACAGATGAGGGATAGAAAGAAGCAGACAGTTTACAAGTTCACAATGCATGAAAGTTTCAGTGACTGCTGTTGTGAAAACAGTCGTCCACCACAAAAAAAGACACTTTAAAAGCTGGACAATATTTGATTTTAAGATTATGCCTGCTGGACGGAGGACACAGGGACAAAAAGGAGGATGTGTTCCCCTGTTGCCGGATGTCTGGTCACCCTAAGTTAAATAGAAAGAGAAGATCTGCTTGCATTTTAATGAGATATATGTGGCTAATTTAGTGAACATTAATGGGTTTGCTACTGTACCCAGACCAAGTTTACCTTTGCCAATAAGTTGGTTGTTCAGACAGTTTAAGAACTAAGAACGCTATCATTACTCCCCACCCTCTGTTCTTTTTTCTTCATATGCAGCATCATCGTATTAGTCGCCTGAAGCAGGCTGCAACTCTGTTCCTTCTACAGTATATTGAAACTGGCTCCTGGGTTGGAATTACAACATTTGAAAGCAGGGCACAAATTAAGGCTTATTTACAACATATTGTCAATGATAAAGTGCGCCAAGGTCTGACAAAAGTTTTGCCTACCACAGCCAGCGGAGAATCAAACGTTTGTGCTGGAATAAGTGAAGGAATTAAGGTGCAAAAAGCTACTTTTTAATATATATTTTTCTAGATGATCTACTTTATAATTATAAACATCATCATTGTTGGGTTTGATTTCTGGAGAGCCCGACTATATTATTGGAGGATCAATTTGAAAGAGTTAGAGCATGGTGGCAGAGCTGAGTTTCCATTGATTTACAGTCTAATTCTTTGCAAGGGGCAACCAGGCATTGTGTGGTAAAAAATATGTATGTTGTTCTTATGAAAGAATGTATGTTGGTGAAAGGATAACCCAGCTGAGGAGTACAGATATATGGCTGTTGTGGGTCTTCCGGGCTGTGTGGCCGTGTTCTGGAAGTTGTGGTTCCTAACGTTTCGCCAGCATCTGTGGCCAGCATCTTCAGAGGGCAGGAGCACAGATAGAAGCAAAATCTCTGTGCCCAGGTAGAGTGGCAATGTTCTATTTATAGAGCTAAATTATAGGAGATTAGGTGGGGTTTTTTTGTTGTGTTGAAATGTTAACGAGTGGCTGATGAGCGTGATTAGCATGTTCATTGTGAGAAGTATTCCCAGGTCCTGGTGGTTGGACTGAGTTCGTTGACCTTTTGCAGGCTGTGTTTTTCAGAACTGGTAGCCAGGTTTTGCTAATTTTTAAACTTTCTTCTTTTTTATTGTAACTGTGCTGGTGTTTGTGAATTTCAATGGCTTCTCTGTATAATCTGGGTTCCCTCCAATCAGCTGTGACAGGGACAGACTAGTTCCTGACAGGTTTTTTTAAAAACGGGACAAAATTGACTTTTATATTAAAACAACGGGACGGTCCAGAAATGTTAAAAAAACAGGACTGTCCCGTTCAAAACGGGACGTATGGTCAGCCTAATTTATTATCCACTTTCCAAGATTTGAATTTTTAAAGCAGAGAACACTATTCAAACTAAAACTGTAACTTAAGTTGTCTTCTTGATCTATCCACTGTTGTTAATAGGATATAACAGATTTCTTTGCAATAAAACACTTAAGAGAAACAAATTCTTGTGACATTATATTGCAATTCTGCAAGCTACCTAAAAATTCAGTAACATAATAATAATAATAATAATACCATCACTTCCCAGTTCAGTTTTAGCATACATAATGCAATGTGATGAGACCTGTGTGCCTCCACCCCACCCATCCCGACATTAAAGCAAGGGGGAGAGGGGGTGGGATGGATTGATGGGATGGATCCATAGCTTCCTTATCACATTTATTTAAAAATGTTTTGCTTTATGTTGCTGATAAAATTTAAAATGCACTTTTTTGGGGGGGGGGGTTACAGATGTTGAAAGTTGTTGCATTGAAAGGCTATGAGATTGTGCTCTTGACAAGTGGAAATAACACAGCTATCAGCTCTTGTCTGACTGATGTTAAAAACAGTGGCTCTATACTTCACACCATTTCTCTGGGATCAAATGTTGTAGAAGAATTAGATACACTGGCAATTAGAACAGGTAAATTTATTTATTTATTTGATATTTATTTATTTATTTATTTATTTATTTATTTATTTATTTATTTATTTATTTGATATTACTGCCCATCTTCCCCCGAAGGGGGAACTCTGGGTGGTTTACAATAAAACCGGAGTTAAAATACAAAACAGATCCCAATGGAAATGGAATAAATATACAATATCATTATAATTATTAAAAGATATAAATAGAATGAAATGAAATGAAATCTAGATGGCTACAGTTCATTGTAGTGTAGAATCTCTTTTACATTGATGCAACATTAATTTCTTGTATTTTGCTGTCAGATTCATATTATGAAATGCTGGAAAATTAAAGGGTATCTTTGTTTGAAACCTTCTACTTGTCTTTAAAAAATAAAGTGGTATTCAAAAAAGAAGTGCCACAGCTTTAAGACTCAGATTAACTCTGATGAGTAGATTGCTTAAAGCAGCCACAACATTATGCAGGCTTGTGTGACAGCCTGAAAAATGACAGGTTGAGTTAATGAACAGCAAAGAGGTGCTGGTTCATGAGACTGGAAGCTCTTTTTCCATATATCTAAATGTCTTACCAGAAATATTTTACCAGAGTGTTTCTGTGCCGCACAGTAATGGCTGGAGCCTCAAAAAACCTGGGCCTCAAGGCACACTTTGCTATAACAACTTATGAAGAGGGAGAGGGAAAATGGACGTGCAAGCTCTGTTTTCCTCAACACTTTCAGGGTATTATATCATGAAGGATGTCTCCTTGGATAGAAAAGGCTCCCCTTGACAGATGTTTGCCCTAAACATGAAGGGGGGAATAAGGACGGGACAAACCAGTGCAAAGCTAGTCTAGTTCTTGTCTTGTTCTCACAGACTGTTGGAATTACATTCTCCTTCATTTATTACTAAAATGAATGCAAGGCACATAGTAGTTTTTATTGCAACTGACAGATTATTTCAATTATTCTAATTGTCTTGTAGGAGGCTTCAAGTTTACTTGCAGTGATAGTTTGAATTCCAATGATCTCATAGATGCTTTCATTGGGATTTCATCAAGAAGCAGAGATATCATTCAACAGACAATTCAGGTTTGAATTTCAGAAAGTTGGAAGCCAGTGGGATGTGCAGTATGGAGTAAACAACCCATTTAACATGATAGCATTTAAACTTTAATTTGCTGTACCATATTAGTAATCTCATGAAATAAAGGGCAGGCATAAGCGAAACCAAGAAACCAAATATGGGAATCTTATCTGTGTCATGATTTACCATGATGGCAATTTATTATTTTGAAATGGTTTAATAAAAAGTTGCTTTTCTTTATTAGACTGTCTTCATTTGAAGAAGACTGTCTTCATATAACTCCATCAAATATATTTTATTTTTCATTGGGAACCTGTCTTATCCTTAACAGTAGATAAAGCCACAGAATACAAGCTTATTATGAAGTGTTATCAGATTTATGGGAAATTTGATATTTTCTTTTATTATATTCTTTTAATATTTTTCTGCTTTATTATAATCCTTGTCTTTTTCTTCTTCTAACAGCTTGAAAGTGAAAGTGAACATGTTGATGGCTACAAATCTCTCGAGGGTATTGTGTCCATTGATTATACTGTGGGAATGAGCACTTTCTTTGCAGTTACATGGAGTGAAAACAATTCACCACCACAAATAATCCTGAAGGATCCGAAAGGACACAAATATTATCATAGTGACTTTGTAGTTGACACCAACCTCAAACTAGCTCGACTCAAGTTAAATGGACTTGCAGAGGTAAAAAATAAAAACCAAAACCACACTTTCTCTCGTAACCTTAAGAGCCCAGGTGAAATAAACAGCTGCAATTTGTTTTTGTTTTTATCGGAATTAGCATTAGGAGTTTCAAAGAGAAAGGAGGTTTGCTTTGATGGCAAGTGGGAAGGTTTTTGAGGATTTTCAGTGCATTTGTTTATATATGTTTTTAACGTTCTATTTACCCGCAAACTGTTTCCAGGATATTTTGCAAAACAAGGGACAGATGTTCACAGACAAATTTATTATATTTATTTATATATTTGTTTTATTTAACTACTAGGCTTATAGGCCACTCCAGTCCCTGGCCACTCTGGGGTGGATACATACCCAGTGTTCATAAATCAGGTTGAAAAACAACAACACGGTAATAGAAATAAAAATATATGATATGTGAGCTCCCGCACTAGCCCCAGCTCTTGCCAACCTAGCAATTTGAAAGCATGCAAATGCAAGTAGATTAATGGGTACCACTTCGGTGGGTAGGTAACAGCGTTCCGCGTGTGTCATGCCGGCCACATGACCGTGGAAGCGTCTTTGGACAATGCTGGCTCTTCAGCTAACAAACGGAGATGAGCACCGTCCCCTAGAGTCGGACACGACTGCACAAATGTGCGGGGGGAACCTTTACCTTTACTATATATATCAACACTTAGAGGCACTATATAAACACCATCAATTATATTACCAAAAGAAACATTCCAGGGCCAGAGCATAAGAGAAAGTGAGATAGAAGCAGAGGAGGAGTGTGGTTTACATAAGAAGAGTCAGAACAGCCCAGAAGGGTGAGCCATGAGGGGAAGGTGTTTCAAAGAGACTGGGAAGAGCCTGGCTGGAATTTATTTTTACCGTTGTCAAGATTATATTTTTACTCAGAGTAGCATTAAAGATGCCTTTCTGAAATCCATGTAATTTGTGCTTCTTGGGTTTGCTAGCTACATGGAGCTGTAAAACATGACAGCATCCCAATCCCCAGAGCCTGCTGGAATAGCCAGGTTTGAATGGCTTTCCTGAAAACCAGCAGAGTAGGAGCAGTTTGGATTTCCATGAGAATGCTTTTTTATCAAAAGAAGGCAGCAATTGAGAAAGCTCATTTCTATGATTCCTGTTGGTAAGGGGATATGGCGGGAGGCTGCTGTCCCAGATCTTATTGGATTGGTAGATCCTATTGGGAGTATGCAGTCCCATAAACACCTAGGTCATGAGCCATAAAGGGCTTTAAACTTAACAACCAGCACTGTGAATTGCATCTAGAAGCCAGTAGTAGTATTCTGTGAGCACTGTAAGGCACACTCAAAATTACTTAAGCTGCTGCATTCAGGACCAGCTGAAGCTTCTGAATGTTTCAGGGTATGTTGCAGTAGCTGAAACAAGAGTTGGCTAAGGCATAAGTTGTCATAAGGAGAGCCTCCCATTCCAAGAGAGGTTATAATTGATGCAAAATGGAGCTGTGCAAAGACCCTCCTGGCCATAACTGCCCACCAGCTCATGTAGCAAAGGCTGTTAATTCAGGAACACCTCCAAGATGGGAAACATTTCCATTTAAGAAAATGTGAACTAAAAATGGTATCTCACTGGAATTGAATGGCTTTCAAACTCAAAGCCTTGCAGGAACCCACAAGTAAGGAGTGAAGGCTCAATTCCCCCCATCTTACTACCACCGACTGGACCGCTCCTTTAAGAGGCAGGAGAACCACTGAAAAATAGTGCCTCCCACTCTTAATAATAAAAGATAAAATAATAAAGGATAAAGGATAAGGTCTAAAAGAATACCATGATCAACTAACACAGTTACAGATGCATTCTTCCTATCCCACTCTCACCAGAAGTCATCTACTAGCGCAGTCAATGTCATATGAGTACCATATCCCTGACTGAAACCAGACCGAAGCAGGTCCAGATAATCCATTTTGTCCAGGGCTCTCTGCAATGCAGCCCCACCACCAGTTATCTCAAAGAGACCATTTGTTGGCTACCTTTTTTTTTTTATTTATTTAAGGCATTTATAACCAACACTGAAGTCAGAAAGGTTATAGATAGAAAAAAATTGCCTTCAGATTTGCAAACTAAAAAAGCATGATTAAAAAAAGGAATGGGCACAGTGAAAGAAAAGAGGAATAAGCCAATGGGAGATCAGTTTTTTCATTTATAAAATTTCTATGCCAGGCCCCACAAAGCTGACAAAACCAAGAAGAAAGAACCACACAGATTTCAGAGGCCTCTTTAATGCTAGTCAGATATTTGTTTATTTGTTTGTTTGTTTGTTTGTTTGTTTGTTTTGATTTCTCACCGCCCAACTCCCACAAGGAACTCTGGGCGGTTTACAAATCATCAAAATCCCGAACTTTAAACATTAAAACATTAAAATAACCATTTAAAATACCATAAATATAATAAAATTAAGAAGGTGATGTGTTCTTTCAGCCTTGGAAGGGCTATTATAGGACTATCCTACTATATTAGCCATCCCCAGGAGTTTCTGATCTTCCTTCCGCCCCAGGCCTGTTGGCAAAGCCAAGTTTTAAGTTGTTTCCTGAAGCCCAGGAGCGAGGTGGACTGTCTTAACTCTGGGGGAAGAATATTCCACAGGGCAGGCGCTGCTGCAGAGAAGGCACGCTTCCGTGACCCTGTGAGATGGAATTCTTTAACTGATGGGGTCCGTAGCATGCCCTCCCTGCATGACCGGATGGGACGGGCCGATGTGATGGGGATAAGGCGGTCCCGCAGGTAACCTGGTCCCATGCCATGAAGGGCTTTAAAGGTCATAACCAACACCTTGAATTGCACCCAGAAGCAAAGTGGAACCCAGTGCAGCTCGCATAATAATGGTGTCACATGAGTCCAATGTGGGACTTCTAAGATGGTTCGCGCGGCCGCATTCTGGATCAGTTGGAGCTTCCGGATATTCTTCAAGGGTAGCCCTATGTAGAGCGCATTACAGTAGTCTATATGTGAGATAACCAGGGCATGAGTGACTGTTCGAAGGGCCTCTCGCTCCAGGAAAGGTCGTAACTGGCGCACAACACGAAGTTGTGCAAAGGCCCTCCTGGCCACGACTGCCACCTGCTCTTCGAGCAGGAATGAGTCCAGGAGGACCCCTAAGTTACGTACCGGGTCTGTCTGGGGCAGTGCTACCCCATCCAGAACTAAAGATGACAACGTCCTAGATATTGAGGAGCCGTTAATCCACAGCCACTCCGTCTTACTAGGGTTCAGTCAAAGCCTGTTTTTCCCCATCCAGGCCCCTACAGCCCCCAGGCACTTGGACAGGGTAGATATAAAAACATAATCTTGAAAACTGTGAGGGTAAATTCTCCAGCAGACTTATAGTGAGTCAGTTAAGGTGGAGTAAGAATGGCTTATATCAAGTGATAGTTGAGAGAGAGAAATAATCAAAATAGAGTGGTCTTTCATCAGAACTTCCATATTCCACTTTGAAATACCCCAAATAAGTTACTTTTGCCCATTTGGTTCACTGTTGTCTGAACAAGCTATTGGCAAAGCCCTTCTGCCCAGTGTGCCAGCCCACCAGTTGCCAAGGATGCCTAAGTATCCATTGCAGAAGAAAACCAGAGCAGGCTTTGCCATGGTGGTTTAGACGTCTAGATGCGGCAGTGCAAACACATTGGGAATGCACCAAGTTGTAGAAGGTTGCCATAAGGGAAGTCATAATATTTTATGGCCTTCCAGAAGCTAGTAAAAGATTTATGATCCTTACTTCTGGGAATCATCAGCATCAGCTATATTGATGGTAATTATTAATATATTTAATGTAATTTGATAACAAGCCAGTGTAGTGGTTAAGGCATCAGGCTAGAAATCAGGGGAACATGAGTTCTAGTCCAGTCTTAGGCACGAAGCCAGCTGGGTGACCTTGGGCCAGGCACTCTCAGCACTAGGAAGGAAGCAATGGCAAACCACTTCTGAAATCTTGCCAAGAAAACTGCAGGGACTTGTTTAGGCAGTTGCCAGGAGTCAACACTGACTCAAAGGCATCCCCCCCCCATACATATACATATATACATATACAGTACATATAAAAAGGTAAAGGTTTCCCCTGCACAGTCATGTCCGACTCTAGGGGCCGGTGATCATCTCCATTTGTTGGCCGAAGAGCCAGCGTTGTCGAAAGATGCTTCCGCGGTCATATGGCCAGCATGACGTGCGTGGAACACTGTTACTCCGTCACACGGGGCTAGGGATTCGAACCTCCAAACTCGTGATCTTCCGATCGACAAGTCTAGAGTCTTACCCGCTGAGCCATCACGCCACATACTGTATACATATACATATACATATACATATACATATACATATACATATACATATACATATACATATACATATACATATACATATACATATGGCATGGTGGCTCAGCGGGTAAGACACCAGGCTTGTCGATCGGAAGATCGCACGTTCGGAGGTTTGAATCCCTAGTCCCACGTGACGGAGTGAGCTCCCGCACTAGCTCCAGCTCTTGCCAACCTAGCAATTCAAAAGCATGCAAATGCAAGTAGATGAATAGGTACCACTTCGGTGGGAAGGTAACAGTGTTCCGTGTGCGTCATGCTGGCCACATGACCGTGGAAGCGTCTTCGCACAACGCTGGCTCTTCGGCTAACAAACGGAGATGAGCACCGGCCCCTAAAGTTGGACACAACTGCACAAATGTGTGGGGGGAACCTTTACCTTTACCTTTATGTTGCCTTGAGGCAATTTAAAATTGTATAAACAAAAATAAATATGAGGAAAAAGAGTATGGATTTGGTTTTTTAAAGTCCCACATATACAAATGTTCAACATAATATGAAGTGGAATCTTCAAGTGTATAAGCTTCATTTATACTTAGGAAAACTTGAAATATCATATTTAATATTCTTTTATATTTTAACACTTTGATTTGCAGCTGGGAGATTGGACTTACATGCTTCATAATGCCTATCCAAAGTCTCAAACCTTATCAATCATAGTAACCAGCCAAGCAGCATCAGCAACTGTGCCTCCATTGACTGTGAAGCTCTATTCAAATACAGACAACAGTGTTTTTCCCAGTCCAGTGATTATTTATGCAGAACTCAGTCAAGGATTTTTGCCTCTTGTTGGTGCAAATGTCATAGCCGTAATCAAATCAAGCTCTGGAACAGAAGAGGTAGAGCTTTGGGACAATGGATCTGGTAAGTGTCCTTGGAAGCAACTGTGGGGTTATGCGTTTCTGGATGTACCTCTGTGTCTGGTATTCAAGGGCTATTAATTAATTTATAAAGCTACCTACATGAAGGCCATCTAGCCTAGTATTTTGCATAGTTGTCCAAAACATAAACTAGCTTGACTTTCATACGGTTGATATTGTGGATTCAGTGAGACCTCAAGCCAGGGCAGAATCATGTGGAAGTGACCTGTGTTGGATCTTTATCTTAGTTCTTCTGAAGTTGTTTCAGCTTATTGATTCTGCCCCTTCTTTCCTTGGTTGGGTTTAGCAGAACAGCTAAAGAATCTCCTGCTTTTACAAGAGTAAACATTTCAGGCAGAAGTTATTGTGTGCAAATGCTGTGGAAAGCTAAACTGTATGTACTGTACATCCTGCCCTACACCCTGCTAATCAACCTCTGTACTCAGAGTCACAGTTAAAATCAAAAGCATATCATCCATCTGTTAGTTTGGTTAGCCTCCGTGCTATAAGATTGGCAGTGGAGTCCCTGCATGTGATTTCACCAATGAAAATGGTCCATAGTGTAATATTTTGAATAGGGTCTTCTCAGTTGTGACACCCCACTGCATTTTGCATCCACTTTGCTGAATTTCAAGTGGAAAACCCCTGGGAAATAAAATAATCTTTGGAGTGGTGGAAGTTGTACTTCTGTATGCATTGTCATTTCATCCTTTCTCAAAATAGCAGTCTCTGGGACAATCAATGTAATTATAGTTAAGGCATGAATTCCATTCTTGGATTCCTTTATATTCCCTTTTTGACCCAACCTAGAATGCTTCTAACTGGTTAGACGTTCTCAGGGCTGTCATCACTTTCAGTTCCTGTGCCTTGTCCCCACAACTTATCTCTTTCTCTCCTCTGTTAGTAGAGTAGGTACCATGATACACTCTATGTGGTCCAGCAGATTGCATGTCTTCTCATTCTTTTATTTAGGCTACAGCTAGATTAGGTAGTTATAGCTGATCTAAATATAATTTTCTAATAAATAATTTCTTCTGTTTAATTATCATCCTCATCCTATCCAGCAAAAGGTAGAAGATGTAACAGTGGAACTGATAAAATTAGAATTATTTGATCTTGCAATATTTAGTTTACAAAAAAACAGCTTTGGTGGGTACCATATGTATTACAGCGGTATTTGGACATTCATTCATTCATTCATTCATTCATTCATTCATTCATGCTTTTTAATTAATAACAAAAAGCAAAAGCAAAACACAAAGATAATAATGATGGATATACATATATTGTCAAAGAGAAGAGGAAAAAACACATAAAAAGTGCTTTAACAAAAAAGTGAAAGAAATACAACAAAGGAAAAAAATAGTGTGATATGTCATTATAACAGTAAACAGTTACAATTCTATACATACTTATCTAATGCAAATATTATTCAAGTACATATATATTTCTAATACATTTATATGACTATCATTTTTTTTAACCTACTGTATTTTGTATAAATGAGTCCCGTATTTCATTATACTTGTCCATACAAAGTCTACATCTATAGGCAATCCACTCATAAGTGGCAAGTGCAATCAGGTCTTCAATCCAGTGAGTAAATGGAGCCATACATTTATCTTTCCAATGCTGCATTATCAGTCTTTTGGACATAGTACAGGCATGGAGAATCCATTTACATTGTCCAGTTGTCAAATTCCATGTACTAGGTATATAGTTCAAGAGAATGTTATCCTCTAAAAATTTTAGCTTTTGTCACACAATCATATTTATATAATCCGATACTTTCTCCCAAACTGTAATAAGTATAGGACATTGTAGAAACATGTGTTTTAAAGAAGCATTATCCTCATTACAACTCCAACAAAATACTTTTCTATACAAACGTAATGGAGTCCAATAAATTCTAAATATTATTTTTTGTTGTATAAATTGTAGTTTGAGGTCCATTGACACTCTTGCTATAGAAGTTAAGACACTCTAATTATCTAGACCATAGCTTTCCAAACTGTGTGTCGCGACACTTTAGCGTGTCGCGAAGCGGTGGCGCGGGGGCGCACGGCGGTGGCGGTGTGCACGGCGGCAGTGGCAGCAGCGTGACATCTGTGCTTCCGCATTTTGGCGAGGCTGCCGCCGCTGCCGCTGCTGCCACTGCCACACACACACCCTCTGCTGCGCGCGCCCGCGCCCCCACCGCTGCCGCCGTTGGTGTGTCGCCAATGGCGGCAGTTTGGAAAGCACTGATCTAGACAATATAGGAACCTCTAATTCTTTATTCCATTCATTTCTTAACATCTGCCTATCAAATTGACTTATTGATAACATACAGTATATCTATTAAAACGAATAGTAGGTTTTTTCAGTTTTAAAGGATTTAGCAAATTGTTCTAGTATCTCAGGTGTCTCAGAAACTGAAAATGCTGCTGGTCCAAACAATATTGTTAACAAATGTTGTAACTGTAAATATTGCCATTGGGTTACATCTGATAGATCATATTTATCTCTTAACACAGAGTATATTAAAAATTCATCTTCATCATCTATTATTTAAATAAATTTTATTACAAGTTTTAAAAAGAACATAAAAACTAACACCAACTAATAGAAAAAAGAGAGAACAAAGAAAGAAAGAGAAGAAAAAGGAAAAGACAAAAGTGCAGTGAGAAAGAATAAAAAGAAATAGAAAGAAGTTTCCAATTTTCTCTGCAGCAAATATAAGTGTGATTACAAAATTATCTCTTACTCTATGATTACAAAAAAAATCTCACTTTTTTCTATTATCCTTTTTTACCCCTAATCATCAAAACCACAAGTTATAAGTGCATTTTTTTCTGTTTCATGCAAAAAGTCTATAAGGTGTTTCCAGTCAACCATAAATATAGCTATTGTCTTTTCTCTAATCAAGGATGTTAATTGATCCATCTCTGCAAGTTCCGTCATCTTCACCAACCATTCTTCCTTTGTGGGTAGTGCCAAACCTTTCCACTTTTGAGCATATAATAATCTCGCTGCTGTTATTTTATATAAAAACAAAGTTCCATGACTTTTTTCTAGTTGCCTGTCTATTAGTCCCAAAAGAAAAGTCTCTGGTTTCAGTTGTACTTTAACCTTTAAAATCTTCTGAATTGATATTTATTTTTGTATCCAAATTTTTTTGGCTTTTTTACACGTCCACCAAACGTGATAAAATGTCACTTCATGTTGTTCGTATTTCCAGCAAAGATTCAAAATACCTTTATACATTCTAGACTATTTCTCTGGTGACAAATACCAATGATACATAATTTTATAGAAATTCTTTTTAAGGCTAGAACACAATGTAAATTTCAATCCTTTCAACCACATATTTTCCCATTGGTTCATTTGTATATTATAGCCAAAAATTTTAGCCCATTTTATCATACATTCTTTCACTTACTCTTTCTCTGTCTCATGTAAAAGAATTACAGAATCTCATTTAATGGAAAGTAGTACACAGAACAACGAAAAAGTTGTGAAAGAAAGTTCCTGCTCTTTCCCCCAATTAAACATTTCAAAAAGTCAAGCCTCTTCTTCCCCCCCCCCATTACCAACAGCCCCCCTTCATGCCAGCTCCGTGCTGCCTCTTGCAGATGTCTCCAACGGCCGGACCTTGGATTCCAGAGATAGTCCAAACAACTTGCTTTCACACTCCTGGCATGCCCCCTCCCAACTCCCATTCCAGACTCGCAAGTTTCATGCAGGCGAAAACAATAAAAGGTTCTGAGAACATATGATTGAGGAGCCTGACATATTTCAGCAAAAGTTTATAGTTTTTGGCAATAACATGTTCATCATTAGTACATTATTCTATTTCAAACTCAGTCTTCCTTTGTTCAAACCCATGAAATCTTTTATCGACTTTAAACCTTTCTGATAATTGTACATAAGAAAACCATTGACAAGTATTTTTGTTGTTGTTGTTCAGTCATTTAGTTGTGTCTGACTCTTCGTGACCCCATGGACCATAGCACGCCAGGCCTTCCTGTCCTCCACTGTCTCCCGGAGTTTACTCAAATTCATGTTCATTACATCGGTGATGCTATCTAATCATCTCATCCTCTGCCGTTCCCTTCTCCTTTTGCCTTCAGTCTTTCCCAGCATCAGGGTCTTTACAAGTATATCCTTCTGTTAATTAAATCTTTCTTGATTTCATTTTACAATCCCCTTCAAAGAATTCTAGTACATCATAATAAGCTAACCATTTATATTTACTTATCATTTCACGTCTATAAAATGCTTCTTGCGCTGAAAGCCACAAAGGTGTTTTCGGGCAGAACCTAAATTTATATTTATTCCATACTCTAAGGGTGGCCTGCCTGACAATGGTTTTTGAAATCTACATTAACTTTAGCTTTGTCATACCACAGTTATCCATGCCACCCAAATCTCAAATCATGTCCTTCTAACTCCAATAGCCTTCTATTTCTTAACAACACCCACTCTTTCATCCAAACTAAACAACAGGCAGCAAAGTATAATTTCAAATCTGATAGACCCAATCCTCCTCTTTCCTTTGCATCTTGTAGTACCTTATATTTAACTCGTGGTTTTTTCCCTTGCCATACAAATTTAGATATATCCTTCTGTCATTGTACATTGAATGGTACATCAGTTGTCAAAACAGGTATTGTCTGAAACAAAAATAACATGCTAGGTAAAATCTAGATTTGTACTTTCAGACTTGCAAAATTAATGTCAGCCCTTCCAGGTAAACCAGACAGGAAACACAACTAGATGAACTAATTCTACTTTATTGTAAGGCTACATTAACAGAATCTTGCAAGTTTGAAAGTACAAATCTCCCACCCTCCCTATTTATTGCTTGAGCGGCCAGGACAGGTCTTTCTTTTTCCTTTTTAATTTCACTTTATTAAATTTTTTAACATATAAGTAAGATCTAAAAAGCATGAAAACAAAAAACCTACAAGGAAAGAAAAAGAAACTAAAAAGGTGTGAAATTACAAAGAAAACTACTACAAAGCGACTTCCGACTTTCTACAGCAAAGATATACAAAAATCAATATCCATTTCTTACTCCAATTTAGACTATGACAAACATTATTTCTATAAAGCATTTCAATCCTCAATACAACATTCCCCTCTAAAACAATTTCCCTCCCATTTAAGAAACATAAGAAAACCCCTTCAGATATAGTTTTTCACCTACTAAGTAAACAGTTAAATATTATCCTTCTTCACTCTAATTTTATTCCTCTCTGCCAACTAAACTAACAAAAAATAACCTGCCTACATCTTATTACTATTATATATATATATATATATATATATATATATATATATATATATATATTGTATATATACACATACATACACACACACACACACACTTTATATATATAAAGTAACTTCTTTAATATCCTTAAAGGTATTATCCAAAAAGCAATAGCATCTATCTAAACCCTTAAAAAGCCATCCTGATAACCATATTTAATAAATTATCCCACTTCAAAGTAAACCAAAGCATTTACACATCTCAACATTATACACAGAGCTTTCCCCTTATAAGTCTCCAATTTTACAGCCTGCCTTGAAAAGTCCAAATATTCTTCAATAACCTTCCAGCATTTGAAACCTAATTCTCTTTCTTGATCTTGATGTTTCAGCAACACAGTCTTTCCCAGCTCTCTTCTTTAAAAATCCAAATCTTCTTCAAATCTCCACAGTTCATTTTTTCTCCTTTCTCTCTTTATCTCTATGTCACCAATCCTCATCTTCTTCTTTGGAGAAGCAACTTTGTACTTGGGATAATTGTCAACCTTGTCAGCTATGTATGTATGTATGTATGTATGTATGTATGTATGTATGTATGTATGTATACACACACACAAACACACGAAAAAGGAAAATCACAGAACTTGACGACTTCCCAAAGGGGATAGCATGGTGGTTTCATCTCTCTTCTTACACTGAAAATTACAAAACAATTTCAAACATTACTAGTTGAAGGAAATGTACTGAGTGTTAAAAATAAATGGTAGAGTTCACAATATGCCCAGACTCTCTATATTGAACTTAACCAAAACTTAAACGAAAAAGAGTACAGGAAAAAAAAATGCAGGCCTAGAGGCTTTTAAACTAAGCCTTTCACATCAGAGCTGTAGGCAAGCTCAGACTTTTCCCATAGCAGATTCCATGGTATGAAACACAATTAGGCTTGTCCATCAGCAGATTTTAAAGACAGGATAACGGTCTCTGCATTCAAAGGATTATCAAATCTGTGCATCTGATCTTGATGATTAACAGAGAATGTAGCTGGGAAACACATTAAATGTTGAAGTTGTGTTGATCTGGCAAGACACTGAGCTTTTGTAATCATCTTTCCCTTTTCTGAAACTTCTTTAGTGAAATCAAGACAAATAACTGTTTTTATAGTTTTTAATGTTTTTTAATAATTAATAATGACAATGGTTTGAGGTATTTATTAATTGTTTTAGCTCTGTTGTATGCCACCCAGCCCCTTCATGGATCACTGCCTTGTCGTGGCGAAGGGGCTTGCGTAACTCAATGAAGTCAGGTCAAGAAGAACAGGTCATGATGGAGAGTTCTGACAAAACGTGGTCCACTGGAGGAGGAAATGGCAAACCACTCCAGTATCCTTGCCAAGAAAACCCATGGACAGTATCAAAAGGCTAAAAGATATGACGCCGGAAGATGAGCCCCTCAGGTCGGAAGGTGTCCAAAATGCTACTGGGGAAGAGCGGAGGGCAATTCCGAGTAGCTCCAGAAAGTGTGAAACGGCTGGGCCAAAGCCGAAAGGACGCTCAGTTGTGGATGTGTCTGGAAGTGGAAGGAAAGTCCGATGCTGTAAAGAACAATATTGCATAGGAACCTGGAATGTAAGAACTATGAATCAAGGTAAGCTGGATGTGGTCAAACATGAGATGACAAGATTGAACATCGACATATTGGGAATCAGCGAACTAAAATGGACAGGAATGGGCGAATTTAATTCAGGAGACCATTATATATACTACTGTGGGCAAGAATCCCTTAGAAGAAATGGAGTAGCTCTCATAGTCAATAAAAGAGTGGGAAAGGCAGTACTGGGGTACAACCTCAAAAACGACAGAATGCTTTCAGTTCGAATCCAAGGCAAACCATTCAACATCACAGTGATCCAAGTCTATGCCCCAACCACTGATGCCGAAGAAGCTGAAGTTGACCGGTTCTATGAAGACCTACAACACCTTCTAGAACTAACACCAAAAAAAGATGTCCTTTTCATCATAGGGGACTGGAATGCTAAGGTAGGAAGTCAAAAAATAACCGGAATAACAGGCAAGTTCGGCCTCGGAGTACAAAATGAAGCAGGGCAAAGGCTAATAGAGTTTTGTCAAGAGAACACTCTGGTCATAGCAAACACTCTTTTCCAACAACACAAGAGAATATAATTTAAGCTATGGTTTTCCCAGTAGTAATGTATGGCTGTGAGAGTTGGACCATAAGGAAGGCTGAGCGCCGAAGAATTGATGCTTTCGAGCTGTGGTGCTGGAGAAGACTCTTGAGAGTCCCTTGGACTGCAAGGAGGTCAAACCAGTCAATCCTAAAGGAAATCAACCCTGACTGCTCATTGGAAGGACAGATGCTGAAGCTGAAGCTCAAATACTTTGGCCACCTAATGAGAAGAGAGGACTCACTGGAAAAGACCCTGATTCTGGGAAAGACTGAGGGCAAAAGGAGAAGGGGACGGCAGAGGATGAGATGGTTAGATAGCATCACCGATGTAATGAACATGAATTTGAGTAAACTCCGAGAGACAGTGGAGGACAGGAAGGCCTGGCGTGCTATGGTCCATGAGGTCACGAAGAGTCGGACACGACTGAACGACTGAACAACAACAATGCCACCCAGAGTCACTGGGTTTGTGAGATGGGTGGCTATATAAATTCGATGGATGGATGGATGGATGGATGGATGGATGGATGGATGGATGGGGAGAGAGAGAGAGAGAGAGAGAGAGAGAGAGAGAGAGAGCGCTTTGATTAAAACCCCACTTCAAAGGAAACTTTACTGATTCCTGGTGAAATCTCATATCTTGTGGTAACACAAAGAAATTGTACACTAATAATGTTAGAACTAGTTCCAGTCTTCCTTCTGGTTAAAGAAATGTTAGTCACATGATCAATCTTGACTGGAAAATCTGTTTAAAGCTATATGCGCAAGGACTTCCCTAACCATCTCTTACTCAACCAATCATCTCTCACTGAAATCACACCATCTGAATGTTATTGGTTATCACTGGCATTTTGTTAGGTTTTAAGAACTACTGCCTCAGGAGCACCCACACCAAGACTTATGCACAGTATACTCCTAATTCTGGAGTTAGATAAGATACTGCCTGATATTTTACCAAATATAAACCCACTGTACTATAGATATTTGTTCCAATTACCAATTTTCTAATATTTATTTAAAAGTGAGATTTCTATTTCCGCCCACTTGTACTTGGTTCTCTATCCTGGAAGCAAATATTTGTTTCCCTGAAAACAGAAATACGTAGATACAGAAAGTTTTTTATTGTTTTGCTGCAATCATTGCAATTTCATTCTTACTATTTCTTTGTCAAGGTGCAGATATTATCAAGCATGATGGAATCTACTCCAGGTATTTCACTTCATTCAAAGAGAATGGTAAATACAATATAAAAGTACGTGCCCAAAGGAAATATAAGACAGCTCGACAAGTCCTAAGAGAGAATCTAGCTTTCTATGTTCCGGGTTATATAGTAAATGGTAAGCATTCTTTATGAAAGAGCAATAATTTCATTGTATTGGAATGAGAATGAGAAGAGGAGGAGGAGGAGGAGGAGGAGGAGGAGGAGGAGGAGGAGGAGGAGGAGGAGGAGGAGGAGGAGGAGGAGGAGGAGGACCCGTGTTGCTTAAGAATGAAATAGGGCTCTCAGGGAGAGACTTTCCCTCGTTGTTCCTTCCCCAGTAACTACTTTAGGGTTTTCTATCTGTTGTCAATGTTCTTTCCCTAATAATTCTTTGCTTCAAAATGTAGTTTTTTTTTTCTCTCTCTCTATCATTTAGCTTTCCTACTAAATTTAGTTATCAGTATATAATTTTTCAACTATATATATAACTGTTACAAAATGAAGTAAATTAGGCTATGTAGGAAAGATATGCTAGTAGCTAATGTTACATTATCTATTAAACATTCGGGTTCTCAATGTAATAATGTGTACTTCAGAAGCAAAGGGTGTTGCCTAAAGCAACCCATGGGTGCCTTCAGTGTGGACAACCTAGACCTTCTAAAAGTTGCTGCGAAATCATAATATTTTGGGTGACATTGAGGCTAAATTTTAAATATATAGGACTGGTCACTTTATTGTTTCTGATAATATTTTATTTTATTTTAATTAAAATTTACTCAAATTTAGATCTTGTCCTGGGCAAAGAAATGGATTGCCAGTGGGTGCAGCAGATGACTCTGCTTCTTTGAGTCCAATCTTACTTTCTTAACTATGCCAAGCCCTAAATCTGACAAAATAAATGTTTCATTGGTGGTTACTTTGTCAAGTTTGTTTATTTATTTATTTATTATTTCAATTTCTATTACCACCCCACCTCCCCTGAAAGGGGACTCTGGGCAGTTTACAAAGACACAATTAAAATAGATAAAAAAGCAATACAATACACAATCATCATATAAATACAAATAAATTAAATATAAAATCCAAGAGGCGATTTTTGTTGTTCAGTTGTTTAGTCGTGTCCGACTCTTCGTGACCTCATGGACCATAGCACGCCAGGCCTTCCTGTCCTCCACTGTCTCTCGGAGTTTACTCAAGAGGCGATTAGATTGTATTTAAAAGGGTTCTATGGCACTAGCCATCCCCAGGAGAGGCTGTTCCTTGTATTAGTTTTATAATCCCTATAGAAATACATGTATATCATTATTAAAGTTTAATAGAAGTTCCTTGTATTAGTTTTATAATCCCTATAGAAATACATGTATATCATTATTAAAGTTTCGATGTTACCTGTTCTGTTGCTTTCCCGTATATGAATTGTGACAATTATGATATCAGTGTCTTTACAGATAACTCAAATAGACTACTGAGAGTACTTAGAACGTAATGTGATTTCTCCTTCTCCTTCTCAACTTCTTATGGTAGATACTTTCTACATGAATCCACCAAGACCAACAGTTGATCCAACCAAATTGATAGCAGGCAACTTCAATTTTAATAGAACTCAAGTAGGAACTTCAATTACATATACGGGAGTGCCTCCTGGAGGCCACCAAGATATCTACCCTCCGTGTAGAATCACTGACCTTGAGGTTCAGTTCAATCTTAATGATGAATTCTCTTTGTCATGGACGGCCCCGGGGGATGATTATGACAATGGAACAGGTAAGTCTAAAATTCTATTGTAAGCAGAAGGAGGGGAGAGGTGAAGTGGAGGGAATCCTACCTGTTATCAATTTGAGGATTGTCTTCCTGGAACTGCCCTCACTAGTTAAAATTGGAGAGATATAACCTGTTTTACTACTAAGGGCATTCTTTTGTTTTAAATGGAGTAGATCAACTATCTGTGGCAACTGAACATGTGTCAAAGACCTCTGCAACCGGGAAGGATTCCATGACAGTGATGACTTCCAAAGTAACATGGAGAACACTTCTGACAACAGACACCAACGTTCCACTTGATTCACCTCTGAATATGTACATTTCCAAAATTAATGTGTTGTGTTATTTTGCAGCTGAAAGTTATGAAATGAAAACGAGTGAAAATCCTTTGGATTTACAAGAAGCTAATTTTCATAGTGCCCTTTCTGTGAACTTATTTGATCTGAAACCTAAAGTTGCTGGGATCAAACAGTATTTTCAGTATAAATCGAAAAATTTCGCCAAAGAAAATGGCACTGAAGTCTTTTTTGCCATTCGGGCCACTGATGACAGCAAAAATGTTGGGCAAGTATCTAATATAGCAAAAGCAGTTGTGCTTGTTCCTTCTTCTGTGTCGAATGTCATAATTGCAGCAATAGTATGTGGTGCTCTGATTTTAATATGTATAGCAGTTTGGACTTTGCATAAGTTAAGTAGTAGAACTCTTGAAATTTGAAATGCTGTAGGTACTGTAGATACTGTAGCTCTATAGTATATAATCTAGAAAAGAATATAGTTAGTGCTGTTTAAGAACATGACCTTTAAACCCATCTCTGTATGTATGCTGAAGTAGGTATTTATATTTATTTATTTATATTTTGAATTTCATCACCGCCCATCTTGCTCACAGAGTGACTCTGGGCGGTTTACAACATTTATATCTAAAATATAACACAGATAACACACATATTTAAGAACATATCCTATCCTTTTTATGTGCTGAAAGCCAATTAATATTTCCTATAACAAACAAACAAACTGAGGTTAAAGTAATATTTCTATACATTTCTAGATTTTAATCATTATGACTACCAAACAAGGAAGACACTAGTTTCAATGCAGATATTAAATACTGTACACGGCTTTTCCCTAATCCCATATTTTAAAGTAAAGTAGTCAACCAATCTAACATTGTCAGTCATAGCAGCTTTTCATTTGTCTTAATCATTTCTTGAGTATTCAATTCTCATTTGGTGGCACACTGCCATGTAGCAATCAGGGTTTATTTGCGTTGCTTTTTAGAGCCACCTTAAAAACAGAAGGCAAGTTTTGAAGGAATCAGCAGGGAAGAGAGTTGTATATTCCCTCCCCCCTTATTGTACTCACATTGGGGCTACACTTAGAATAAAGAAGTGGGAGGAGCCAACTGCACATTAGTTTACTAATGTAACATTCCATTTCATCCACAATATTAGTCCAGATTTTCCAGTCCTGTACTAATGTGGGAGAAATGTCACATCTAGATTAAATCTCAGCAAAACTTTCCAACATGAGATTGCTTCCTGGGTCGAAGAGATATTTCAAGTCTTGCCTTTTGTTCCCAAGCTTTAAAACTGGGTGAAATTTATTTGAAACTGTACGAAACCCAAGTAAAGTGAGACTGATTCTTCCTTTTTTTTTTTGTACAATTTATTCACACATTTCTGGTTTTAAAACTGAATAAACTGATTCTAGCTCTTGTTTGCTATCGTGCATGGTTTCTCTCTCTCTCTCTCTGTGTATTTACTGCAGTATCATGTGGACTACTCATTTATAAAACTGAATTGATAGTTTTGGTGAGGTTTTTTATTTATTTTTACAAGCTACACATTATACTTTTCAAAGAATAAAAGAAAAATAATACCAACACAAATAGAAGAATATAAAAATAGATACAGATAATAAAAAAACCCTATATAAGCAATAAAATACAGGTGGATAACCAACAAATCTACAATATTGCATGGCTAGGGTATTCTAATAAATCATTAAAAGCTTAAAGTACCATAAGATATTTCATATCCCATTCCTAATCAAAACATGTCTCTATTGAACTTCAAAGATATGTGGTAAAGACAACTGGAGTCTATGAGAGGAAAAAAGAAAAACTGTAGATAATAAACAATACAGTGATAGAATACTGTAAATACTGTAATTATAGATTGTAAATCAAATTATAAACTCTTATAAACTCTAAATCCCAAATTTTGGATGTATCACAACTTCATGTGTAGTCTAAAAGGGTTTCAGAATAGAATTGAATTCTTCATCAGATTTACTTTTTAAATACAAAGATTTATTTATTTATTTATTTGTTTGTTTGTTTGTTTTTATCCCTCCTTTATTATTTTTATAAATAACTCAAGGTGGCGAACATACCTAATACTCCTTCCTCCTCCTATTTTCCCCACAACAACCACCCTATGAGGTGAGTTGGGCTGAGAGAGAGTGGCTGGCCCAAGGTCACCCAGCCGGCTTTCATGCCTCAGGCGGGACTACAACTCTCAAGTCTCCTGGTTTCTAGCCCAGCACCTGAACCACTAGACCAAACTGGACATCGAAGCATACTCCCACAATTTGGTTAGCCATTCTTCCATACAGAGGATCAAAGATCTTTTCCAATAAAAAGCATATAAAATCCATGCAGCTGTTAACATATACAATGCCAATTCAGTGAATTATTTTGAATGAACGTATGGTTTAGTGAAATGTAATAAAATATCTCAGGATGAAATGGGACTATGATTTGAATTCATCTTTATTATTATTATCAGAGACCAGAGTATTTTTTATGTCCATAAAATAGAATGTGTAATGATTAATATATAAAAACTGTTTTAATCTTCCACCCTCTAAAGGAGAAAATTGTCACTAAGAGACATATGGAATGTGGCTCTCCAAAGATGGCCCCCATTCTTACTGTTTCATGCTGCTTTGAAGGACTTGCAGCTTTCTTTTGGTAACCATTATCCACAAGTTTTCTTTGACTGGGTAGGCAATGAGAGAGACCAACTACAGTATTGCTTGTATTTGTTCCTCCCCTTATTTTCACTCAGATGCTCTCCACACCACTGCTGAGTTCATACACTGGGATTTTGATCAGATGTAGATACTTTTAGCATACAATTCAATTCCTGCCTTTCTATTTCTTTTGTTCCTTTTGAACTATTTACTTCTTTATTTGATTTATATGGCCATCCATCTTGCTGTAGTGACTCTGGGCAGCTAACATCACAACCCTCCCCCCTTCCAATAAACATCAAAATACATTAGTATAAAAACCTATAATGGCAGCTGAGAGCAAACCCGATGAACAATAAAATAACAGCATGAGAACTGCTGTATCCCAATCTGGTCTGCAAGCTACCTGTTAAATCATATTAATGATGGTTTGATTTGGGATGCTTGTTCTTGTGCCATGTTAGCTTTTAGGCTGGTGAGACCTTTTAAAGTCAATAGGAGGTCCAAGAGACAGAATGTTTGAATTCTCTCTTCCTTTTCTCCTTTCTCTTCTTTGATTACTTGCTCAAACTCCTGCTTTGATCAACTGTTGACAAGCGGACGTCACAAAGAAGCTAATTTTCCACAGCTGAGGTGAAGAAGATGGGAAGGAAGAACATGCACACACTACTCAGTGGGATTCTTTTCCCTATTTTCCCTTCAGCAAAAAAAGCAGTTAGAATTTTTAGTGAGCTATAAGCACACAATATCCCATAGGTTACAAAGCTTTATTGAGAAAGAAAGTTCTTTGCCCTTGCTATTGCCTGCACACTCATTCCCCCTTTCACTCACCTGCCTTTTGCAACCAAAGTGGAGCAAACATCTGGTTCAAGAGGCTGGAAGTCCTCCATCCAGATAGAGAAGCTCTGCTGGAATCTTTTCTTTGAGGTCTTTCATAGTCTTGCCAGGTGCTAGACTAAATTGCCTTATACAACCTTGCTGTCACTATAGATGTTACTTCTCCAGCCAGCATCCCCTTTCTTTTGTTGTTGTTCAGTCGTTAAGTTGTGTCCGACTTCGTGACCCCATGGACCATAGCACGCCAGGCCTTCCTGTCCTCCACTGTCTCTCGGAGTTTACTCAAATTCATGTTCACTACATCGGTGATGCTATCTAACCATCTCATCCTCTGCCGTCCCCTTCTCCTTTTGCCTTCAGTCTTTCCCAGCATCAGGGTCTTTTCCAGTGAGTCCTCTCTTCGCATTAGGTGGCCAAAGTATTTGAGCTTCAGCTTCAGCATCTGTCCTTCCAATGAGCAGTCAGGGTTGATTTCCTTTAGGATTGACTGATTTGACCTCCTTGCAGTCCAAGGGACTATTAAGAGTCTTCTCCAGCACCACAGTTCGAAAGCATCAATTCTTCGGCACTCAGCCTTCCTTATGGTCCAACTCTCACAGCCATACATTACTACTGGGAAAACCATAGCTTAAATTATATGGACCTTTGTCGGCAAGGTGATGTCTCTGCTTTTTAATACACTGTCTAGATTTGCCATAGCTTTCCTCCCAAGGAGCAAGCATCTTTTAATTTCATGGCTGCAGTCACCATCTGCGGTGATCTTGGAGCCCAAGAAAATAAAATCTGTCACTGCTTCCATTTCTTCCCCTTCTATTTGCCAGGAAGTGATGGGACCAGATGCCATGATCTGAGTTTTTTTAATGTTGAGTTTCAAGCCAGCTTTTGCACTCTCCTCTTTCACCCTCATCAAGAGGCTCTTTAGTTCCTCTTCACTTTCTGCCATTAGGGTGGTATCATCTGCATATCTGAGGTTGTTGATATTTCTCCCGGCCAGGGCTTTCCAAACTTTTCATGTTGGTGACACGCCTTTTAGCCATGCATAATTTCGTGACACACTAATGAGGAGTCCCCGCCCCCCGTGATTGGCTGCTGGCTCCAAACCCCGCCCCGGCCCACGTGATTGGCTGCCAGCTCCAAACCCCGCCCCCGGCCCACGTGATTGGCTGCCGGCTCCAAACCCCGCCCCTGGCCCACGTGATTGGCTGCTGGCTCCAAACCCTGCCCCCGGCCCACGTGATTGGCTGCCGGCTCCAAACCCCGCCCCCGGCCGTGATTGGCTGCTGGCTCCAAACCCCGCCCCGGCCCACGTGATTGGCTGCTGGCTCCAAACCCCGCCCTCCGGCCCATGTGATTGGCTCCCGGCTCCAAACCCCACCCCACGTGATTGGCTGCCGGCTCCAAATCCCCCCCCGGCCCCCCAGTCTTGTATTGTATGTATTGTATTGTATGTAATTGTAGATCAGAGCTTTCCAAACTGTGTGTCGCAACACATTTCTGTGTCGCGGCAAGGGCCCAGGTGTGTCACAGGGGAACCCGGAAGACGAGGCCATGCACCACATGCAGCCCCACCCATCCCTTGCTGCGCCGACAGGTCCCTGCTCTGAACCCAGCTCTTCAGCTCTTGCCGCAGAAGCCAGGTAAGTTAGCAGCCCGGTAGGGCTGCAACTGGGGGGGAGGGTGCAGGGACGCGACTAGGCTGCCGCGCTGGGGGGGGGTGGGGGTGCAGGGACCACGAAGTGCGGCAGCCAGAGACATGGCTTTTCCTTCCCGAGAAGTGCCATCGGCCTGAAAGCCGAGAGAGGGACGGAGAGGCGGCTCCGCTGCCCGCCTCGCATGGCCCCCGCACCGTCTGCGTCCCCGGCGGTGGCCCCAGCTAGGCAGAGGCGGGACTGGGCGGGCAGACAGGCGGCGCTCTCCGCCTCCGTGGCCTGGCCTGGCTCGCTGCTTCCTCCCATCACCTACAAGCGGAAGATGGCAGTGGTCTGATGCGCGGCTCGCAAGAGCAGAGCAGGGGCCGAGCCAAGGGAGCCTGCCGGCGGCTCCGGCCCAACGAAAGGGCTCCCGGCGTGACCCAGCGCGGGCGGCAGGGACGGGGCAGAAGCAGAAGGAGAGGAGCCGCCGGCGGGAGCGCGGCACGAGGAGTGCCTCGCCGGCGCCTGCCCGGCTTCCACCACACTTCATCGGAGAAGGTAAGATGCCGCGCTGGCGGGTGGGCGGCTGAGAGGCAGGTGGGTGGGCAGGCAGGGGGTCGCCTGCAGCGGGCTCATCTAACCATCCTTCCTGGAGCTGCTGGGGCTGGATGGAGCAGTGTGGGACTCCAAGCCCAGCGGTTCAGCCACCGATCAAGGATCAATCAGGCCCAGGGGCAGGGCTGGCCGAGGGGCTCGGGGGGAAGAGGGAAGATGGGTCCCTGTTGCCTGAGACATCCTCACACATCCTCCACCCCTCCCCCCACAATATGGCAGCAATAACAACCACAGCGACCACCACCTGCAGCGAAGGCTCTGGCAGAAATGGATCCAAGTGCGGAAAGCTCTTCTGGAGAGTGGAAAGTGCAGGATCCCCGCTCTTTCTTGGGGCTTTCCTTCTCTTTCTGGCTCTGCCTGTTATTGCTGCCATATTGTGGGGGGAGGGGGGAGGATGCGTGAGGATGTCTCAGGCAACAGGGACCCGTCTTCCCCCCCAGCCCCTCGGCCAGCCCTGCCCCCGGGCCTGATCGATCCTTGATCGATGCCTGAACAGCTGGGCTTGGAGTGCCCGCTGGAAGGAGTGATGCCGAGTCCCCCACCTCTCCATCCGGCCCCAGCAGCTCCAGGTAGGATGGTCAGATGAGTCCGCTGCAGGCGACCCCCTGCGGCCGGAGACATAGCTTTAAGTGCCAGCGGCCTGGCAGCCAAAAAAGGGACGGGGAGGCAGCTCTGCTGCCCGCCTCGCATGGCCCCCACGCCATCCGTGTCTGCGGCTCCCCCTCCCCCTTGGTGGAGGCCCCATCCAGGCAGAGGCAGGACTGGGCGAGCGGACAGGCGGCGTTCTCGCCGCTTCCATCCATCGCCTATGAGAAGAAGATGGCGGCGGTCTGATGCACGGCCCGCGACCCACGGCTCCAGCCCAACGAGAGGGCTCCCGGTGCGGGGACGGGGCGGAAGGGGAGGAGCCGCCGGCGGGAGCGCGGCACGAGGAGTGCCTCGCCGGCGCCTGCCCGGCTTCCAGCGCGCTTCATCGAAGAAAGTAAGATGCCGCGCTGGCGGGCGGGCAGCTGAGAGGCAGGTGGGTGGGCAGGCAGGGGGTCGCCTGCAGCGGGCTCATCTAACCATCCTTCCTGGAGCTGCTGGGGCCGGATGGAGCAGTGTGGGACTCGGCATCGCTCCTTCCAGCGGGTGCTCCAAGCCCAGCTGTTCAGCCATCGATCAAGGATCGATCAGGCCTGGGGGCAGGGCTGGCCGAGGGGCTCAGGGGGGAAGAGGGAAGACGGGTCCCTGTTGCCTGAGACATCCTCATGCATCCTCCCCCCCTCCCCCCACAATATGGCAGCAATATCAACCACAGCGACCACCACCTGCCGTGAAGGCTCTCGCAGAAATGGATCCAAGTGCGGAAAGCTCTTCTGGAGAGATGGGGATCCTGCACTTTCCACTCTCCAGAAGAAAGTGGAAGGCAAAAGGAAGAGGGGCTGACCAAGGGCAAGATGGATGGATGATATTCTGGAGGTGACGGACTCGACCGTGGGGGAGCTGGGGATGGCGACGGCCGACAGGAGGCTCTGGCGTGGGCTGGTCCATGAAGTCACGAAGAGTTGGAAGCGACTGAACGAATAAACAACAAAAACCTCCTTTTAGCAATAATATAGTCAATTTCATTTCTATAGCTCCATCTGGTAATGTCCATGTATAGAGGTGTTGTTTTGGTTGCTTGAAGACAGTGTTAGCTATGAAGAAATGATTGGAGTGGCAGAAATTGGTAACTCTAGCTGTTTTTTGTTATAAACCACAGTTTATTCTTAGTATAATTAGTATATATTAGCTTAGTATTGTACGTGAACTCACTTGTGGTTTATTCAACAAACTGCTCTTTATGTAATATACAAATTGAGCTACTGTTAAATATTGGTGTGAATTCAGCTTGTAATTCTCCATTTACTAAACAAAATGCTAAATTAACTTCTTTTAGTATACTGACATCTAGTGGATTTACAGTATTACTCATGTGCAATCCTATGTTTACTCAAATTTAAGTTTTACCAGATCAGCTGGGCTTACTCCGTACTTAAATGTATTTAGAACCCCAGACCAAAATCATCTTTCAAAACAATGCCTCATTTAAGGACCATGTTGAGTAAATAATGTATAATGTATAGTGAAAACATCTGACAATCTAATTATGTTGACAGATGGTATACAGCTCCATCAATAATTGCCAAAATAGACGAATCATACCACAAAACACCACAAAACAGAAAGAACATTCCAACTTATGTGGTGGACATATATAAAAAAAAAACCAAAGATATACACAGCACTATTCAGAGAATTTTAGGGATCAAATTTGAAATGAAACCACATTTTTTAAAATTAAGTAAAATTCCAGAACACATCAATAAAAAATACCATAATTTATGAAGATACATGCTAACAGCTGCGAGGACAAGCTTTGCATAACACTGGAAAAAAGACATAGAACCGATAATATCTGATTGGGAACTTAAACTTGGAGAATATGCAGCAATGGTGAAATTTATATATAACAGAAGTTATACTAAATTTAAGCAAGAATGGTTTCCTCATATACAGTATGTTACACTGCAAGGTAAATACAAACGCTTAGAGTATGGTTTCTAATACCAACAGATACTGCAAATCAGTTGGAGTACAAAGAAGGGGGAAGTCAGAAATTAAATATTTATATTATTTTTAGGGGTGTTTTTCTTTTCTTTTTTAAATAATTATAAACAATAATATAGTGGAGATTTTGGCATTAAACTCAAACATTTATACTTCTTTTTTAATATCATAAAACAATACACAAATAAAACACAATCCTTTAATAATGATATATTGAGCAATAATTGTATAACCTCAGTAATTATCTGTTCATTCATAGATAATACCTTTCTTTGAAAATACATCTGTTTTAAATTATAATAAGATTAAAAATAAAAAAGTACAGAGTACTATTGATGTACCTTTTAAAAAAGAAAAATGAATATATATATCTCTACAGCAGGGCTTTCCAAAGTGCCTCCGCTGGCGACACACGAGCGGTGGTGCGGGGGCGCGCGCGCACGGCGGCGACACAAGACAGCATGCGGCGGCGCGCCCGTGCACGGCGGCGGCGTGGGGGGACATGCGGCTGCACGGGTGTGCACGGTGGCGGCGCGGGGGGCATGCGGTGGCGCGCGCATGCATGGTGGCGGCGGCTGCCGCTGCCTCCGTGAACGCACGCGCCGCCGCTTCCGGGTGGTGTGGCGACACACCACACTGTGAGTGGCGACACACTTTTGTGTCGCGACACAGAGTTTGGAAAGCTCTGCTCTACAGTATCTATTGAAGGGGCGTGGTGGCTCAGCAGGTAAGACGCCAGGCTTGTCGATCGGAAGATCGCAAGTTCAGAGGTTCGAATCCCTAGTCCTGCGTGACGGAGTGAGCTCCCGCACTAGTCCCAGCTCTTGCCAACCTAGCAATTCGAAAGCATGCAAATGCAAGTAGATTAATAGGTACCACTTCGGTGGGTTCCACCGAACAGCGTTCCACACGTGTCATGCCAGCCACATGACCGCGGAAGCGTCTTCGGACAACGCTGGCTCTTCGGCTAACAAACGGAGATGAGCACCGGCCCTTAGAGTCGGACACGACTGCACAAATGTGCGGGGGGAACCTTTACCTTTTTTACAGTATCTACAGTATATCTCTCCAGCAAAGGAGATCGTTACCTTGTCGTGGTGCTGGAGCTTGAGCACCTCAATGAAACCATGAGCTAAACCGTGAAGGGACACCCAAGACGGGAAGGTCGTGGCAGAGAGGTCAGACTAAATACGATCCCTGGGGAAGGTAATGGCAACCCACCCCAGTATTCTTGCCATGAAAACTAAATGGATCAGTACAACCAAAGATATGTCGGTATACCATCGGAAGATGGGACTCCCAGGTTGGAAGATGGTCAAAATGCTACTGGGGAGGAACAGAGGATACGTTCAACTAGCCCCAGACGTGATGACACAGCTAGCTCAAAGCCGAAAGGACGGCTAGCGGCCGACGGTGCTGGTGGTGAACAACGAATCCGATGTTCTAAAGATCAACACACCATAGGAACCTGGAATGTAAGATCTATGAGCCAAGGCAAATTGGATGTGGTTATTGGTGAGATGTCAAGATTAAATATAGACATTTTAGGTGTCAGTGAACTGAAATGGACTGGGATGGGCCACTTCACATCAGATGACCACCAGATCTACTACTGTGGACAAGAGGACCACAGAAGAAATGGAGTAGCCTTCATAATTAATAATAAAGTGGCTAAAGCAGTGCTTGGATACAATCCAAAAAACGATAGAATGATCTCAATTCGAATTCAGGGTAAGCCATTTAACATCACAGTGATCCAAATATACGCCCCAACCACAGATGCTGAAGAAGCAGAAGTAGATCAGTTCTATGAGGATCTGCAGCACCTACTAGATAATACACCAAAAAGAGATGTTATTTTCATTACAGGAGACTGGAATGCTAAGGTGGGTAGTCAGACGACACCTGGAATTACAGGCAAGCATGGTCTGGGAGAACAAAATGAAGCAGGACATAGGCTGATAGAATTTTGCCAAGACAACTCACTGTGCAATAACAAACACTCTCTTCCAACAACCTAAAAGACGACTTTATACATGGACTTCACCAGATGGTCGACACCGAAATCAGATTGACTACATCCTTTGCAGCCAAAGGTGGCGGACATCTATACAGTCGGTAAAAACAAGACCTGGAGCTGACTGTAGTTCAGATCACGAACTTCTTATTGCAAAATTTAGAATCAGACTAAAGAGAATAGGGAAGACCCACAGATCAGTTAGATATGAGCTCACTAATATTCCTAAGGAATATGCAGTGGAGGTGAAGAATAGATTTAAGGGACTAGATTTAGTAGATAGGGTCCCAGAAGAACTATGGACAGAAGTTCGCAACATTGTTCAGGAGGCGGCAACAAAAAACGTCCCAAAGAAAAAGAAAACCAAGAAGGCAAGATGGCTGTCTGCTGAAACACTGGAAGTAGCCCAAGAAAGAAGGAAAGCAAAAGGCAATAGTGATAGGGGGAGATTTGCCCAATTAAATGCAAAATTCCAGAGGTTAGCCAGAAGAGATAAGGAATTATTTTTAAACAAGCAATGTGCGGAAGTGGAAGAAGACAATAGGATAGGAAGGACAAGAGACCTCTTCCAGAAAATTAGAAACATCGGAGGTAAATTCCAGGCAAAAATGGGTATGATCAAAAACAAAGATGGTAAGGACCTAACAGAAGCAGAAGAGATCAAGAAAAGGTGGCAAGAATATACGGAAGATCTGTATAGGAAGGATAATAATATTGGAGATAGCTTTGACGGTGTGGTCAGTGAGTTAGAGCCAGACATCCTGAAGAGTGAGGTTGAATGGGCCTTAAGAAGCATTGCTAATAACAAGGCAGCAGGAGACGACGGTATCCCAGCTGAACTGTTTAAAATCTTGCAAGATGATGCTGTCAAGGTGATGCATGCCATATGCCAGCAAATTTGGAAAACACAAGAATGGCCATCAGATTGGAAAAAATCAACTTATATCCCCATACCAAAAAAGGGAAGCACTAAAGAATGTTCAAACTATCGAACAGTGGCACTTATTTCACATGCCAGTAAGGTAATGCTCAAGATCTTGCAAGGTAGACTCCAGCAATTCATGGAGCGAGAATTGCCAGATGTACAAGCTGGGTTTAGAAAAGGCAGAGGAACTAGAGACCAAATTGCCAATATCCACTGGATAATGGAGAAAGCCAGGGAATTTCAGAAAAACATCTATTTCTGTTTTATTGACTATTCTAAAGCCTTTGACTGTGTGGATCATAACAAATTGTGGCAAGTTCTTGGTGGTATGGGGATACCACGTCATCTTGTCTGCCTCCTGAGGAATCTGTATAACGACCAAGTAGCAACGGTAAGAACAGAGCACAGAACAACGGACTGGTTTAAGATTGGGAAAGGAGTACGGCAGGGTTGTATACTCTCACCCTACCTATTCAACCTGTACACAGAACACATCATGCGACATGCTGGGCTTGAGGAATCCAAGGCTGGAGTTAAAATCGCTGGAAGAAACATTAACAATCTCAGATATGCAGATGATACCACTTTGATGGCTGAAAGCGAGGAGGAGTTGAGGAGCCTTATGACGAAGGTGAAAGAAGAAAGTACAAAAGCTGGGTTGCAGTTTAACCTCAAAAAAACCAAGATTATGGCAACGAGCTTGATTGATGACTGGCAAATAGAGGGAGAAAAAGTGGAGGCAGTGACAGACTTTGTATTTCTAGGCGCAAAGATTACTGCAGACGCTGACTGCAGCCAGGAAATCAGAAGACGTCTACTTCTTGGGAGGAGAGCAATGGCAAATCTTGATAAAATAGTTAAGAGCAGAGACATCACACTGACAACAAAGGTCCGCATAGTTAAAGCAATGGTATTCCCTGTAGTAACCTATGGCTGCGAGAACTGGACCATAAGGAAGGCTGAGCGAAGGAAGATAGATGCTTTTGAACTGTGGTGTTGGAGGAAAATTCTGAGAGTGCCTTGGACTGCAAGAAGATCAAACCAGTCCATACTCCAGGAAATCAAGCCAGACTGCTCACTTGAGGGAATGATATTAAAGGCAAAACTGAAGTACTTTGGCCACATAATGAGAAGACAGGATACCCTGGAGAAGAAGCTGATGCTAGGAAAAGTGGAAGGCAAAAGGAAGAGGGGCCGACCAAGGGCAAGATGGATGGATGGTATTCTGGAGGTGACGGACTCAACCATTGGGGAGCTGGGGATGGTGACGGCCGACAGAAAGCTCTGGCGTGGACTGGTCCATGAAGTCACGAAGAGTCGGAAACGACTGAACGAATAAACAACAAAACAGTATATCTGTATATCTGCATATGCTGTGTTATTGTTAAATAAAGTTTTAATTGTTAAAAAAATAAGTATGTATCTGGTAAATACTTTATTGGCACTAAGCTCCATTGAATTTGGTGGGGCTTATTTTGAGTATACATGTACAGGCTGCACTTTAAATTTGGCTGTATCATGCCTCATTCTTATTACTATTTAAAGGATTTTGTGAGCACTGTGTAATTGATAAATGAAATATACATTATGTTGCATTTGTTGCTCAACAGTTTAAAATGTGTTGTGATTTTACAACACAATCACTCAGTCTTTTGTTCATGTGTCACAAGCCTGCATGTGTGTAAGGGAAGAAGCCCATGCTGTGATGTCACCAAACACATTTAATCATTCTGACAAAACCTCCAGATTCAATGAAAGCCACTGCTTCCACCTGAAGAAAAGGTTTAATGCTTGGTTTTACTTTCCCTAATATGAGCAGTTTAATAAATGATTCTTTTATCAATTCTAAACTTTTTACATTTTGTGTTAAAAATAAGCATTACTGAATTCAATTAATTTACTTGCTAGTTATATGAGTTCATAAGCAATGCTTGTAGTTTACCACTGGACACCATTGCATGTGGAGGGGCTACTGGATGTTGTTGCAGGGCAATGTAGGACGTAGTACAAATAAGCAGTTGCTGATTAGGTTGAAGTGTCCCCAAATGATCTATAGGTTAAGGTAAAGGTTCCCCCCGCACATTTGTGCAGTCGTGTCCGACTCTAGGGGCCGGTGCTCATCTCCGTTTATTAGCCGAAGAGCCAGCATTGTCCAAAGACGCTTCCACAGTCATGTGGCTGGCATGACGCGCGTGGAACGCTGTTACCTACCCACCGAGATGGTACCTATTCATCTACTTGCATTTGCATGCTTTCGAATTGCTAGGTTGGCAAGAGCTGGGGCTAGTGCGGGAGCTCACTCCATCACGCGGGGCTAGGGATTCGAACCTCCGAACCTCCGAACTTGCGATCGTCCAATCAACAAGCCTGGCATCTTACCCGCTGAGCCACCACACCCCTAAAATGATCTATACTGGGTATTATTAAGCAGGTGTTGCATTGGGTATGTGCTTAGACTGTGCTGAAAGTCCCCGTACCTTTTCTGCCTCCGCTAAAGCCAAAGTACTAGATTCCCTCTTTCATGTCTCAATGTCAAAAAGCTAGCTTTGAGTGATTTACATGAGCTACTTGATGGAGTTTTCAAGGTTAATAAAAGAACTCCAAGCAGCTAACAACAATCTTGCAAAGTAGAAGCGTGAACCAGAAGGGACTTGCACGTTAAGCTTAATTACGTTCAGAAATAAATTCAGTCTTCACATAGTACTTAGATGAAGAAAAATAGAAATTGCTTACATTTATTCAGTAGATCTGGATACAAGTAGATTCATAGTAGATCTGCGTGCAAGCGAAATGAAAAGGACGAGAGCTGCATCTTGCAGCACCTCCTGCTTGCAGGTGTGCCCAAAGAGTAATGGCGGTTGTTAATCCCCCAAACTCAAGAAGAAGCAGGAAGTGGAAATCAGGTGACCCAGGTGACATCCCACAAGCACAATAGAGATGCGTTTACTAGAAAAGACCCCTTATGCCAGAGCTTTCCAAACTTTTCATGTTGGTGACACACTTTTTAGACATGCATCATTTCGCGACACACTCTTACAGCAGGGCACAAGGCAGGCACCAGGACCTGCATGGAATCACAGCAGGTTTGGAGGCAGCAAGGCACAAGGCAGGCACTAGGACCTGTGTGGAATCACAGCAGGTTTGGAGGCAGCAAGGCACAAGGCAGGCACTAGGACCTGCATGGAATCCTGGCAGGGCTCGGAGGCAGCAGCAGCCGTGACACACCCAGACACTGCAGCCGACACACTAACGTGTCCCGACACACAGTTTGGAAAGCTCTGCCTTATGCTTATGAGACAATGCTGAGTTGACTCCTGATAATTCCAACACTCCTTCTCAAGTTAGCATGTCTCAGAGTCCACAAGGTTCAACTTCTTCCGCAGTTCTTGGTAACTGCTCCTTGGCATCTAGTCTGACTATTCCTTGCTCTTGCAAGTCTTTCACTACATGATACTTAACATCAATGTGTTTAGTTCTCCCATTAATCTTTTCTGACTGTGAGAGCCTAATATAACTTTGGTTGTCTTCGTAGACCTGAATAGGGGTAGATTCCTCTATTCCCACGTCTTCAAGCAGTAGCTTGAGTCATGAAACCTCTTTGCATGCTTCTGCTGCTGACACATACTCCGCCTCTGTGGATGAATGTATCACTGTATCTTGCTTACGGCTTCCCCAACTTACTGCCCCACCCCATAGAAAAATACATGCCCACTAGTGGATTTACGGTCAGTAATGTCTTCTGCCCAATCCACATCTGTAAACCGCACTATCTTAGGATTGTCAGTGGCTGGTAGCTTTAGTTTTAGGTGTATGGTGCCCTTTAGGTACCTTCCCACCCGCTTAACACCAGTTCAGTCTGTGTGGGTGTGCTAGTTTTTCTGCATAGAATGTTTACTGCAGCTGCTATGTCTGGCCTAGTGGTAGTGGCTAGATACAATAGCTTACCTATGGCATTTTTATAGCCGTTGTTCTCCGGTAAAAGTTCACTAGGTTCCTGTTGCTTGTGGAAACCTGTTTCCATTGGTGTTGGCATAGGATTGGCATTTTGCAGTCTTAAGCTTTCCAACAGTTCTAGGATATTTTGCTTCTGGCTTAGAAGAAAGCTTCCATCTTCTTCCTTTTCAATCTGTATCCCCAAGTAGTAGCTGGCATTGCCCAGATGCTTGACTTCTACTTCTTTGTTCAGGTTGAACACGATTTCATCAAAGTCTCTTTTGTTATTATGGCAAATCATCAGATCATCCACATAACAAAGAACATACACCTCTCTGCCATTTCTGTGTCTTATGTAGAGACAGGGATCAGCTTTGTCTTGGACAAAACCTTGCTTAAGAAGTACTTGGTTCAACTTCTTATACCATGCTCTTGCTGCTTGCTTCAGGCCAAAAATCCCCTTTTGAAGTTTGCAAACAAGTTTCTGTGTCTCGGGATTGGTGAAGCCTGGAGGTTGTAGCATGTACAGTTCTTCCTCTATCTCTCCATGTAGAAATGCAGTCTTTACATCTAGGTGTTCAACACTCATGTTCCTGGAAGCTGCTAGACTCAGGAGCATTCTGATTGTGGTATGTTTTACAACAGGAGCAAAACATTCATCGTAATCAAGTCCATATTTTTGTGAATAGCCTTTTGCGACTAGTCTAGCTTTGTATCTTTGTACTTCTCCTTTTTCATCTTGTTTGGCTTTGAAAATCCATTTGCATCCTATGGCTTTCTTGCCTTTTGGTAGTTTTGTTAAGGTTATTCTATGTAGGATTCAAGCGAATGGATTCCTTCACTGTGAATTTCTAGCCTGTAAATTGGGATTTTTCCATTCCCTCTGCTGTAAGCAGTTTCCCATAACATTCTACCAGTAAACACCAGGTGTGACTGTCGCTAGTCAAAACAATGTAGTGATAACAGTCCAAAATATCTTATTCTCATGGGAACAGTGTCCCGAAGGGAAGACAATGTGCAACACCGCCATCTCATGGCAGTTTATAGTAAGTACAACTGTTACTACATTGTTAAGCTGAAAAATGGCCTGGCCCACATTTAAGCCAATCAGAATGCTGAATAATTCAGCTATGAACTATGGGTACTCACTCACTCACTCATTCTATGCTTCTGTTTGACTGCTATCTACATGTTGCCATGTACTTTGTTTCTGAACTGTAACTATGCCTGGTCTTTGCATAGACCATGATTTTCTTTCCTCACATCTGCTGATGGAACTCTGCGTATGCTTTGATTTTTCCCTTTTGCAATAATGCACTATACATCCATTATTGCCTTATGCTACCAATAAAGATATTGTTAGCCTTAAAACACGTTGTTTGGATTAATCTGCGCCTGGAACCCCAAAAGCCAGCAACACCCCACAAGTTTTGTCAAAGTCCATGTTTTATTCTTGTGTAGAGCTTCTAGCTCTTCTTGTGCTGCTTTCTTCCACTTGCTTGCTTCATCTGGTGGCATTTGCTGCACTTCGTTCCACGTTGCAGGTTCTTTTGATAACGATGACCTTGCGAGGTAGGTGAGTCTCTCGGCTGGAACTCCTTTGTTGGGTTGTGATGAGCGTCTTGGAGCAGGTTCAGGAGTGGCACTTGGTGGTTCAACCCCTTCTGCATCCTTGGCCTCATCATCTGACTCTGGTGGAGTTTCTGCCTGGGCTTCTATCTCCCTCTGGGTCAGTGTGGTGGTTGTGTCTTCAGATGTTGGGCTAAACATCTCAAGCTGGTAACTGCCACTGTTGGTTTCTCTGCAGTCATCGTTAGCATGAATATGGTAGCCTTTCTCTCATTCATCGAAGTACACCACTCTTCATGTGCTTACTTTTCCTGTCTTCGGGTTCAGGATTCTCTATCCCTTGCTTCCTGGAGCATACCCAATCATGATGCCTTCTTCAGCACTGGGGTCTAGTTTGGATCTCTTTTCCTTTGGTTTGTGTGCATAACCCTTGGATCCAAATACTCTCAGATGCTGTACACTTGGTTTGCATTCATGCCATAGCTCAAAAGGTGTTACCTCGTTGGCTTTGGTTGGCAGTCAATTCTGTAAGTATGTAGCTGTTAAAAAAGCATCTGTCCAGTATTTGTCAGGCAGATCTGCTTCTAAAAGCATACATCTTACCATGTCCATTAGTGAGCGATTTTTCCTTTGTGCAACTCCATTTTGTTCAGGTGTGTATGGAGTGGTTATGGATGGTTATGTTCAGGTTATGTATGGAGTCTGTGTTCTATACCTAGCTGTGTTATGTATGTTTGCATGGTTTGTGAAATGAACTCACCTCCTTGGTCACTTTGGAGGGCTTGAGGGGTTCTGTTGAACTTGTTGGTCACCATGGCTTCATACGCTTTCAGCATGTCCGCTGTTTGGGATTTCTTCTTCATTAGGTAGGTCACACAGTATCTGGAAAAATCGTCTATAAAGCATAAAACATTTATTTCTGCCCACTGATGCTTGAAGGGGTCCACACAAATCAGTGTGGATAAGTTCGAGTGGCTTAGTTGCCCGTTTTTCCCTTTGTTTGGGTATGGCTGGTCTTGTTGCTTTTCCTTTGATGCATATCACACATTTTGATTGGCATTTATCATGGTTGTTTATTTCAAAATCTCTTACCATGCCTTCAGTTTTCATTCTTAAAATTGCGTTAAAATCATGGTGCGCAAAACGTCTGTGCCAGGTTGTGGCGCTGTTGTCCTCCTTTTGCTGCTGATAGGTGAGGCTGACATCTGGTGGCAGTTGTTCGCAGTGCAACTGGTAGACTCCATCCCTTTGAAAACCTGTAACAAATCTTTTCTCCACTGGTGACTTTACATTGTCCATTAGCATTAAAAATCACATCAAAACTTTGTTATTCAATGTTGAGACACTCAGTAAATTGTCCTCTAAGCCTGGTACATAGAAAACATCTGTTGCCATAAGATCTTTGTGTTCATTTCCATTGATGCATTGCAATGGAACACTTCCTTTTCCTTGAATCAAAATTGAGCTGCCATCTTCTAATGTTATGTTTCCTTCTGTGTTTTCACTTAGCTCACAAAAGTCATGTTTATTCCCACATAGATGCCTGCTGGCCCTTGAATCAATTAACCATCGTCTAGGACATTTATTATTTTATAAGCAGTGTGTAAAGCCTTCTCACCCTTAAAATTTTTTTCTTTGGATTTGTCCTTGGAAAAATCTTTCTTGCCTCTATTTCTGCAGAACCTTGTAATGTGTCCTGGCTTTTTGCATGAATTACAGACAATGGCCCTCTTGTGTTTCTGATGAGTCACTGATTGCTCTGGCTCATGTTTACCCTCCGTTGCTAGGTAACCAATTTCTCTGCCAGACTGTCTATTGTTTTGCAAATTCTCTTGTCTTCAACATTCTGATCTGATGGCTCCTAGAAGCTGAGAAAAATTTTTGCTTTCTGTCGTGTGTAGATGCAGAAATAACACGCCGAGGCCAGGAATCTAGTCTCTAGTGTTTATTGCATACCTACAAGCAAAATCCTGCTAAACTAACAGTGCCTGAAGATTCCCAAGTATATCAGCTCACCCTAGGGCGGAGCTTTCTTCTGACGTTTGGGAAAATAGGCTAAGCTCTCTGAGCTACGTGCTCGCTTCTTATCTATAGTCCAGCCTTCTTCTCTGCTCTCTAGTGTCTCCCTGACACCACCACCCTCCCCATCCAAAAACTCCATAGCAACTCCCTCCCCTCCTTCGTCCTTGGTGTCAGGTACGATCCCGTGTGAAATAGTGTCCATCTCCTCCTCCTCCTCCTGGGAGCTGGGCAGGGAAGGGAGGTCATCCACGAAAGGAATGTCAGGGGAGGGCTCGTGTCTCTCTGTTTGATCTGATAGCCCGGGTGCAGCTGGCCTCTCCTGAAAAACAGCTAAATCGTTAGAAAGGTTCTCCCTCCCCCCTCCTGGGAACTGTAAACCAGAGGTGGAGGGATGCGAATCCACCTCCTCCCCCCTCGCTGGCTCTGGCGGAGGGAGCAGGAATGGTTGCTGGCAACTTACGAAACCCTCAGGCTGGCCAGCCTCCTCGTCTTCCGCTGGTGGCTGTAGCTCTGGGAGTTGCGCTGGTCGTGGCTTGTGAGGGAAAATCTGATGAAACCTATGCACTAGCAAGGGTGCGTGAACGTCTTTGGCATTTTCCCAGGAGCGCTCTGTCTGAGAATACCCCTTCCAGTGTATTAAATACTGAATTCCCCTGCCCCTCCTTCTGGAGTCCAAAATTTCTTGCACTTCGTACTCCGGTTCCCCTTCGACAAGTATCGGAGGTGGGGGGGTGGCATGCGACCGCAAGGCGCTTGGAGGGGAATCTTTGACTAACAAGGACTTGTGAAACACTGGGTGAATCTTCATGGAGTGGGGAAGCTGCAAACGATAAGCCACAGGGTTTATTTGCTGTAGCACTGGAAAAGGGCCAACAAACTTAGAGTCCAGCTTCTTGCAAGGTCTGTTAGAGAGCCAGACCTTGTCTCCTAGTGAGATGGGGGGTCCTTCCTGTCTGTGTTCATCTGCGTTCCATTTATAGGCTGCCTTTGCCAGCTCCAGCTGCTCCGCTAACAGCTGATGGGCTGCCTGTCTCTCTGCCAGGAAATCCGTGGCTGCAGGCACAGCTGTTTGTTGTGAGGAAAGGGGCAACACTCTCGGGTTTGTGCCATAGAGAGCCTGGAAAGGGGACATCTTGGTTGAGGAATGTACTGCATTGTTGTAAGCGAACTCTGCCATGGGGAGAAGTTCTGGCCAATTGTCCTGTCGGTAGTTAATGTAACATCTGAGATATTGCTGCAATAACTGGTTAGTTTTCTCAGCTTCGCCATTACTGCAAGGATGATTCGCAGAAGACAAGTGTATTTTGACCCCCAATGTCTGGAAAAGCGCCCCCCAGAACCTGGAAGTAAATTGCGAACCGCGATCTGAGATCAAGTGGTTAACCATACCTCTATATCGGAAGACATTGTCCAAAAAGAGCTGTGCTGTAGTTTGTGCTGTTGGTAGGCCCTTACAGAGGATAAAATGCGCCATTTTTGTAAAACAATCGACCACCACCAGGATGGAAGTGAAACCCTTCTTTAGATTGGTATCCAAATATTCCTTTAGGATAGCTAGCTCCTTTGGAGACATTGCATAATGCCGTGCCGCTGGGATCTTGGCTCCAGGCTTCAAATCTATTGTGCAGTCGAAAGATCTATTGGGAGGCAACGCTGTGGCCTCTTGCTCTCCGAAGATGTCTGCATAATCTCCATACTTTGTTGGTAGGGGAGCCCTCCCTGCTTCCCGGCTTGCAGCTGCCGGTTGGGCTTGGGTAATGCCCTGCAATTTGTGGTGCCGACAGTCCTGAGAGGGAAAATAGACTGCTCCGGTCATCCAGTCCAAATTGGGGTTGTGAAGTCTCAACCAAGGTGCCCCGAGAATGACCGGGACTTGCAAGGAAGCAGTAACATACAGTTGGATCCACTCCGTGTGATCTGCGATGGTTAGTTGAATTGGCTGGGTGCAGCGTTTAATGTCTCCTGCCTTGAGAGGTTGCCCGTCGATGGTTTCAACCTGCATGGGGTTTGGTAGTGCAATCGTTGGAATTTGAAACCTTTCCACCGCTTCACCATCTATAAAATTGGTTGTCGCACCGGAATCTATCATTACGTTTAACGGTAATAGGTGCATGGAATCTGTAGTCAGCGTGGCTGGAACAATATAAAAATCTTGGCTGTGATCTGCCGCCTGAGCCCTTCTTAATTGTTGGATGGCCTCCCTATGGGGCTCTGGCAAGGGGGGCCGTTGGAGTTTAACAGCTGGGAAGAAGCGGCTGGTATGCGGGCCTGCTCTGTGCCTTGGGTTGTAAATCTTACCGGGGTTGCCTGGCGTCTGGTCGGGCACGCCCTTGCGATGTGCCCTGGCCCCCCGCAATAGAAACAAAGTGCATTCTCCCTTCTCCTTTGCCTCTTGGCTTCAGAGAGCCCCCTTCGTGTCGCCCCTATCTGCATAGGTTCCTCTGCACTCAGGGGAACAAACGTGTTCGAGGGGCTAGCAAAGCCTGGAAAAGCCGGTCGGGTTCCTGCCCTGTTTCTCCCTGGCCGAAACTGTTTTAACTCTTCCAATCGAGCATCTATGACGACTGTTAACTGGTATAGGTCTTCCAATGTAGCTGGCATGCCCTGCCGCACTAACTCCGTCTTAATCTCTTCGTCCAGTCCTTGTTTGAACTGATCCTTCAATGCCACCTCATTCCAACCCAAATCTCCTGCCAGCAGTTTGAAATCTGCGATGTACGCTCCTACTCTCCTGTTCCCCTGTCGGAGCCGTCGGATCTCTCAGCTGGCAGTGACTTCTCTGATTGGATCATCAAAATGGGCTCTGAAACGGGCCATAAAATTCTGGTAGTTGTCCAGAATTGGGTCGTTAGCTTCCACCATGAGGATGGACCATCTTGCGGCTGAGCCTTTCAGCAAACTTAAAATGAATGTGACTCTGGACCTCTCCATCGGGAACTCGGCTGGTCTGCTGTCGAAAAACATGGTGCACTGGGCGACGAAGGTCCTGAGCTGTGCCGTCTCTCCCCCAAATTTCTCTGGTAAACACCCTGGGGATCGCAGGACGACTGGTGGGGGTGGTGCCACTGGTGCCGGCTGCTGGGCTCCTGGAGCTGGTTGTTGCATCTGCTGAAGCATCACCGCCTGTAAGTTATTAATCTGGTCGACGACTTGCTGCTGGTGTTGTGTCAAGGCTGCTGCTAGCTGGATTATGGCCTGCTGCAACTCCTGTGTCTGAGAAGCCATTCTTCTGGTTTATGTGTTCCTCCCTCTTTCGATGGGAGTTGGAGTTTAGCAGGATTGATGTCGTGTGTAGATGCAGAAATAACACGCCGAGGCCAGGAATCTAGTCTCTAGTGTTTATTGCATACCTACAAGCAAAATCCTGCTAAACTAACAGTGTCTGAAGATTCCCAAGTATATCAGCTCACCCTAGGGCGGAGCTTTCTTCTGACGTTTGGGAAAATAGGCTAGGCTCTCTGAGCTACGTGCTCGCTTCTTATCTATAGTCCAGCCTTCTTCTCTGCTCTCTAGTGTCTCCCTGACACCTTCTAAATTCAAACTGGCAACAAATGGAAAAAATCTATCTGGTAACGTGCTCAGCACAAAAGACATCTTAAGTTTTTCGTTCATGAGATTCTGAACTGTGCTCAGCTGATCAAAGATTGCCTGTATCCTGATCAGGTGGTCATTTACATTTCCACTGTCTTCCAAATTGCATGCATGCAGTTCTCGTAACAAAGAGATCACTTTCTGATCATCAGCTTCTGAATATAGGGTGCATAAATTCTCAATCAATTCCTTAGCAGTAGAAATATTTTAAATCTCTGCTAATCTGTGATCTGGAAGAGATCTAGCAGTAAGAATTTTAGCTCTTATCCTTTTTCTTCCACTGTCTTTTGGCTTCCTCCCCATTCTCTGGTTTAGATTCAGGTAAATCCAGAACATCCAAACAATCTTCAAAATCTAGTTGCATCCTTAATCTGAATAGCCATGCTGAGTAATTATCCTCAGTCAATTTTGGTAGGGGGGGGGAGCACCCTCCTCTTTCTCCATTGTTCAGAGAGAGGAATTTTTTTTTCTGAACTTCGCTTTTTTAAATGTGCAAGCTGCTTCCCTTTTTGTGGCTGTGAGGCCAAAGAAAAAACTTTTCAAAAGTCAGTTCTTGGTCAGTATACTGGGCTTTGCTGGGCTGCACTGGTTTGTATTGGTTTGTAGTGGGCCCGTTACCCTTGATGGAGTTTTGAAGGTTAATAAAAGAACTCCAAGCAGCTAACAATTTGCAAAGTAGAAGTGTGAACCAGAAGGGACTTGCACGTTAAGCTTAATTACGTTCAGAAATAAATTCAGTCTTCACATAGTACTTAGATGAAGAAAAATAGAGATTGCTTACATTTATTCAGTAGATCTGGATACAAGTAGATTCATAGTAGATCTGCATGCAAGCGAGATGAAAAGGATAAGAGCTGCATGTTGCAGCGCCTCCTGCTTGCAGGTGTGCCCAAAGAGTAATGGAGGTTGTTAATCTCCCAAACTCAAGAAGAAGCAGGAAGTGGAAATCAGGTGACCCATGTGACATCCCACAAGCACAATAGAGATGTGTTTACTAGAAAAGACCCCCCTTATGCTTATGAGACAATGCTGAGTTGACTCCTGATAATTCCAACACTACTAACCATGGGGCTATGTAAATATATTTTGGATTCTACAGATGTATGTAAAACTCAGGAATTCCTTTTAGATTGGGATAGGCTGGTATAGAACTAGTGTGGCTATGAGAAGACTTAGAAGTACCTTCTCTGTTGTGGTGCCCACCCTGTAGAACATGTTGCCCCTTGAGATTCAGATGCACCTGATCCTATTGGCCATTCATAAGGCTCTTAAGACCTAGCTGTTCCCTTGGTCATTATGCCAGAATATTGAACGAGCCCATCTCTAGGAAGTATGATAGTATATTGGTTACCTCTTCAGTTGTCATTTTGTTCTGCTGTTTTGATAAATACAGTGATTGTTTTGGTGTGTTGCCCAGAGTTGCTGTGAGTTGGGCACCATACAAGTTAAATAAAGAATAATTTCTTTGTCATAAAAATGTTTATCTGATGAAATTCAAGTATTTTGTTGTCTTCAGATTATATGGGGACAATTTGTGTGGATCACCCTAGTAGCAATGCCTTTTCTCATTTTCAAGAACTATAATGGGAAATTGAGAGCAATGAAGCTGGAGGAAGAGTGGAGGAAGATGAATTCAACAAATGAAGGGCAAAACTCATTTGAGAGACTGCTTTGTGGCAGTGGTTTTGTTGAAACTTTTTGCACAACATAATTTGGAGAATTTTTTAATGAATAATTTTTATTAACAGCCTGGTGAAAAGCTGATCAGTGAGATAACACTTTTCAAATAAAGTTGTTCATGTCCATTTTAATTTGGATTCAATAATGGGTACTGTATTGATAGGTTAGACTGGGTGTACCAGCAAACTGCATTTCCTTAGGTAAGTTTCAAGTACTGTAAATTGCAAACTGACAATGAATGCCTTTTAAACCCAATGTGACTGACATGTTTCATACTATCTTGGCTCTATTACTTTTTTTATATAGTTAAACTTTATTAATTTTCAGAGTATAGCTAAAATACAAAACAGAGAATACAGAAAAGCAAGAAAATAGGACTAAAGAATAAACTATAAAAGTGCAAATAGATAGAAAACAAAAACGGAAAAGTGACTTCCGACTTTCTCCTATAGATATAAATTTACAAAAATAATCTCTTACCATTGATTAAACCATAGTAACATTATTTCTATTAAAATAAACCAATTAATCATTAAAACCCAAAATCAAAACATCATTTTTTTCTACCACAAGCAAGTACTCTAGAAGTGGTTGCCAAACAGATATAAATCCAGAAACCGAATGTTCTCTAATTAATGCTGTTAATTTAGCCATTCGAGCCAGATCCATTAATTTAACAATCCAATCTTCAACCATAGGTATCTGTGGATCTTTCCATCTCTGTGCATATAAAAGTTTTGCAGCTGTGCAAAATATACTGTATATAAATATATAAAAGCAAAACTCCATGTTGTTTCTCCAACTCCTTCTCCATCAAACCCAAAAGGAACAATCTTGGCTCTATTACTTAAGTAAATTTTGTAACCTTACCAGAGCTGCAGTATAACCCAAATATGAATTCCAAAAAGCTATTTTGGGATCCTGAGGTAATTTGACACATAAACTTTTTACTAGATTGGCAATTTTATATTTTACAGAGGTTGGCACACAACGTTTGCTACAGCATCATTTAAAATATTACGTTTAACCTATATGTAATTTACGACGTGTGCCACAGAGTCGGAAACACATAAAAACAGCTAATCGTTGTTCAACAGTGAGGAAAGGGCGTGTATCGCGTATTCACTGGCACTCACAAGAATTTTATGTCGCATGTTTTTAGAGTAGATGTTCCTTCTGATCCTGGGACCTGTTTTCAGGATAACAACTCTGTGCTCTGAAAACCGCGTCTGGTGCTTGAAAAACGGACCCAAAACTGTCTCAGATCAAGCAGCAATTACCGAGACAAGAAAAAAGATCCACATAGTTCCTCATTAGACTCCTCTCCTCAAGAGAGGTCAGTACGTGACTCGACCGCTGTAATCTAATCTACACTGCAGCGACTGGAAAATGGAGCACGCCCAGACTACGGAGAAGGTTCCATTAAGCTCCATTTAGGAAGCTCGTCATCGGGGTTGGAGGGCGGAGCGTACTTAGCCGTGGTGCCTTCTCCTTCTAGCTCTTGGCTCCGCCCACGGGCTCGATGTATCCAATCGGCTGCTGGTTTCGTAACTCCTGGCCAAGGCCCTGCCGCGGCTGGCACCACCCTCCTACTGCCGCCGCCTTGGCCGGCGCTTCAGAAGAGAGGAAGTGTGGTGGGCGGCAGGCCGGCGCCGCCAACAACACCCCTGGATTGTCGGCTCCCGCTAAAGATGAACATTATGGATTTCAATGTGAAGAAGCTGGCGGCTGATGCTGGCACGTTCCTCAGCCGAGCTGTACAGGTAAGGAGAAGGGAACCAGTGCTGAGGAAGCCAAGCCCTGTTTTCCTCCCTCCGAAGAGGGTGCCTCCTTCTCTTGCCCCTCTGGGACAGGACTCGGGCGTTGGTCAGGCCGTTGCTGCACGCGCTCTCTGCCCTCGCGCGAGACCCCGCCCCGCCAAACTGGTATAGAAGTCAGCCCCTCTGGTATTGGGGCAGCAGCCGGTCAATCGGGGCAGCCGGGTCAGGAGCCAAATTAGGCCTAGTCTCCTCTCATTCTCCTCCCCCGCCTCTGCGCAGGACCGCGCTGTCTGCGTACGCGGAGAAGCAGAGGCGTTGATAATGCCTATTTATCCGCCCCTTGCCCTTCGGCGGCCCCGGAACGGCTGTCCTCACAGCCTCTGGGGCGGTGGGGAGCGCAGCTGGCCTAAATGCAGCTGTTCCGCAGCTCCAGCGCTTACGCACGATCTCTCGCCAACCTTGCCCCCCTTCGCTCTCTTTATTCGCTTCGGTTTGTCAGTCTTCTTCCTATCTCCCGGGGGCGTTTCCCGCGAAAGAGCGGAAGGTAGGGAACGAGACGTGATGAAGATGTAAAACCATGAATGGCTTAGACAACGTGAAGAGTTAAATGCAGGGGCATTCAGAACTAACAGAAGGAAAATCTTTTTTCCACGCGGCACATAACTACGCTGTGGAATTCGCAGCCAGTCATGATAATAGCCGCCAATGTGGATGGTTTGAAAAAGGGCCTGGTTCATGGGAGATGGGGGGGCGTGACTTGCTTACTGCTTACTAACCTTGTAGATCCTTCAATATTGGATGTTGGGAGGCAAATGGAATTAAGCTGTTGCCATCCATTCTAGCCTTAAAGCTTCCAAAGTGCACCCCTTTGGCTACATTGTGACACAGAATGCTGGACTAGATGGCCCTGTAGTTTGATCCAGCAGGGCTCTTCTTGTGCCATTATTCTTCATATCTAAATTAGATATTGTCTGTAGACATTTGTCAGCAAACATTTTTACATTTGTCTACAAATGCAAACCATTAGGATAGCTGTATGTGACTGTAGTGGCCTTCCTAGAGCCATGAGCTGCTACCTAGAATTCTGTTATCTGTGCTGTCATTTTGGAAGAGTACAAGTAAAATAACCATACATAAGAAAACAAAGCCAGGTCTGTTTCTTGTTCTTTGTGTGTCTCCCTTTGTAATGTTTCAAAAACAAAGTCCTGCTCTCAGCTATTATTAGCTAAAGTTCAAAGGTAACTTTGTACAACTATGACTCTGCACATCAAGATCATGTTTAACTTTCGAAAGACTATATTGCAAAAGGAAAATGCCTGTCAACTGTAAGCCTATTCCTGTTAATATATGGCGGTGGAAGTGTGGAATTGTGCCTATTTGCTTAACAGTATTCCCTTTCTTGTAATTGTGCTATTGGTAGATTGGGTGAATTATTGGCTTTATAGTTGGATTTTGTTTCTAACTACCTTCCATCGGGCTTCCTGTGTTATGCAATTGTTGCTATAGCACAAAGATATGGGAGAGCTTTCATAACATTGTTCCAGTTAATAACAGGATGGCATTTCATTTTTGGTAGAATTATGTTAGTTACATAATTGCCAATACCTCTAGAACTGTATTCATCTTCTTTTCTGCCCCTCCCCTAAAGTGCCATTATATAATAATAATTTTAAACCATCCATTTGGCTTCTATGTTAAATTTTCTGATCTCTTCTCAGCTCTTTTCTTAAATATAAACTAATGAGAAACAAGGTAATAGTAAAGTTTCCTTTGAGTTGAATTAAGTTGCTAGTGACACCATGACCACAATGTCATATGTAGTTTTCTTGGCAACAATAAGGGAATGGTTTGCCATTGTCTTCTGCCAGGATTGATTTTCCAGTCTAGCCTATAGTCCCAGAGTTTTTTTGGAGGCTCTCCCATCCAAGTTCTAACCAAATTTGACCTGCTTTGTGTTTTGCGATGAGCCTACATTGGCTGTTTATTTATTGATAATATTTTGCTTATGCAAATCTTGCCTTTGTTCATTATATAATAATACATATAGGGATAGAATAGCATAATGAAAAGTATGCTGATATTATACTGGTGGCCTCCATTTTGTGACGTACCTCTCCCTGGAGGTATGGATGGCCCCAACCTTGCTGGCATTTCATAAGCAGATCAATCTTATTCCAGCATGTGTTCAGCCCTGAGTTTAGTTGGATCAGTTTTGTGGATGTCCCATCAGTTTATTGTTTAATGTTTAATAACATAATTTTAACAGTGTATATTGGTTTTTAATTTTTTTTGCTTTGACTTTGTACCCTGTCCAGAATTCCTTAGGAATAGCCTAGGCTATACATATTGTAAAATAAATATACTAAAAGAACATTTAAATCTATGTTAACTTATTTCCAAAATGCCAAATACCAGGGCTGAATTTTTCACAACTAGAGAGCAGTGTAGGAGAGATGGACAGATTTGTGGTTGACATACAGATTTCTGTATGTGAGGGATATCCATAAAAGTTCTCTGTTGATGGCCTTGTGTTCTGTTTGTAATCTTTAGAATAACATTTGGAACAGAATATTATATTACAAGTCTACTCCCGTGGCCTCTTTTCTCCCCTTCCCATATGGCCATTGCTACTAACTGCCCTGCGCAAAAGGTTTTACACATCATTTGTTTTCATAATATATACTGTACTTCTATTTACATTAGATTTAGATTGCAAGGAACTCGGAAGACAGGCAACATGCATAACAGAAGTTTGCTCAGCTGGTCTCTTCCTTTCCTGCTTCAGGCCATCAGCACTAATGGTCCTTTGCAAAGAATCCTACAAGTTTATTGTATTTTTATTTATAATTATATACGGTACTGAAAGCTGCTGAGAGATAAAACAACACCAAGAGGATTGCATTCCCCCTATCCCAATCTCACTAGAGGTCATCCACAAGCAGCCCAACTCACATCACAGGGTGGTGGTTGTGGGGAAAATACGAGGAGGAAGGAGTATTAGGCATGTTCACCGCCTTGAGTTATTTATAAAAATAACAAAGGCGGGATAGAAAAATAAATAAATAACTAAACTTGGTAGTATACCTAGGTGTGAACCAAAAATGGAATCAGTCTAGATAGTCTGTTTCCCTCAGGGCTTTCTGCAGTTGCTGCTTTCACCAGTCGACAGTTGTCCAGAATTTCTAGGCTGAGCTATGGTTTCTTGGGGAAGAGGTATACTACCACCTCCTTCTAAGCAGGAGTTGTCAACTACTCTGTCAAGGATGCACTTACTAGTATCCCAACCCAGCAGTGAGTCATTCCTTCGAGCCTTTTGCCAATCAGAAATGGAAAGGATCCAGATAACAGATGTCCATCCCAATGGTTAACATAAATAAAAGTTAACTTAATTTTAGGAAATACCAATATTTCATAAATTGCTTAACAGACTACAATGTTTCCATGTTCTTCCTCTATTCTAAGAACTACATTTCTTCATGTGTAGTTTATTCATTGGTGCTGGAATGAGGACAAAGGAAACTGTCTTCTAATTAGGAGATCCTATGATGCTTGTCTTATGATGCTGACTTGTTTACTTTTATATGAAAAAAATGAACTTATGTTTTATTTTGCATTTTTGGGGCTTCAAATATACTTTTTCTCTTCTTCAAATAAATATACTTTTTCTCTTCTATTGATACTTTTTGGATCTGAGTTAAACTAGTTCAGGGGTCGGCAAACTTTTTTATGCCAGGAGCCATTTTGACATAACATTTATAACATCACTCAAGGGCCAGGGGGCGGGGTTTGCGGGTGGGAGCCAATCGCAAGGAAGGGGGCGGGGTTTACGGGCGGGAGCCAATTGCGTGGAAGGGGGCGGGGTTTGCGGGCAGGAGCCAGTTGCACGTACTGGGGGCAGGGTTTGTGGGCGGGAGCCTTGAAAACAATTTTGGGTGGCAAAATGTAGCTGCAGCTCCCCACCCCACCCGCCACCAGCATTGTATAATCTCCAAGTTAATTGGTCGGAGACAAGTCCGCTTCCCTGATCTTCTCCTCTGCCTGTCCTTCGCTCCCTTACAGCGCCTTGGAGACAAAGCCTCCCACAATCTGCCCCTTTCCTGATTGCAACCAAGGATCTTCTTCCCCGCCCCCTCGGCCAGCTCCTCTGTGCCTGCAAGGCAAGGTGGATCAGGCACAATGTGGCTTTAGCTTGCTGCTGCTGCCTCATGGTTGCCGCCAATGCAGTCCCCACTGCGCCCGCTGCTCTTGGCGAAGCGAACGCTGTCTCCCTTTCCCGCCTGGTCCAGAGAGCGTCTCTCTCGCTCTCTCCCCTGCTCCCGTTTTCTTGCCCCCGCCCCTACTCACTTGTGGAAAGAGATGGGCTTCTCTTTGTCGTATTGATTCCGGCAACGGTAGGCAGAGCAGGACTGCACCACCCTCTCGTTGCCGTCCCCCCGCCTGCCTCTTTGACACCACCTGGATTTCTCGGGGGGGGGGAAACAATTTAAAACACGCGTCAATCCAAATACTTCCCTGAGGTGTTCGTGTTCCTTTTCTAAAATAAAAAAACCCAAAGAACGACATAAACTGGCTGTGGCCTCTCCCTATTTCAACATGGCGGTGCCAGCTTCAGATCAACTCTCTCGAGATCTCTGCATCGGGCTTGGCTATTGGTCACGCCCCACAATGTTTGGGTGCAACGCGTCTCCTTCCGAGCAGCCAATGAGAAGAGCGGCTCACCTTTTGACGCACGCACCCTGGCTTCTGAGCCCGTAGATACACGTGCACCCGTCCGAAGGCTTAGCTGGGCGCGTGACGGTATTCGTAGAGCGGCGTTCTATTTTAGACCGTTCCGGACAGTGATGCAGTATTTTGTGGAAGAGCCACACTCAAGGGGCCAAAGAGCCGCATGTGGCTCGCGAGCCGCGGTTTGCTGACCCTTGGCTAGTTCATAGAGGCTCCAATAACTTTAGTATTAGGTCATCATAGTAATAGTAATACTGCTACCAGTAATTATTTCTATGTTATCATAGTAATATTGCTATCATGAATTAGATACTTGGCTGTTATCTACTTCTCTACATTCTTCCATAATTATATGCAATAGGTACTTGCATAACTGGTGCATAGAATGTTTATCACATAGACTTTTGAGATTGCCTGCACAAGTTTATATCTCTTTCAAGTGATATTTATTACAGTTGCATACACTGGGATTGTACCAAACATTCTCATGCAGTGTTTCATTCACACATTGTGTAACACCTTGTTCAAATACTTACCATAACTGTAGCATACAGCACTTAAGCATTCAGGATAGTACTGTACACAAAGCAGTAAAGCAATATTTTAAGGCATCTCTAAATCTATCCAAAATTTTAAATTTTGGGGAAATTAATTATAATCTAGTACCTAAAACATAATAAACATCAATTGATATTTGTTTATTATTTGGTATCCATTAGAATGACTGATGTTTAGAGGCAATCTTCAGGAACGTTTTAGTACTCTGTTTGGAAAATTAATGGTGATCAAGCTCTGTTTGTGAAAGAGAGGTCATAGGAGATATGTATGCTATTCCATTTTAGTAAGCTGGATCACCATGTTTGAACATTCCCTAAATGTGAACCTAGCCCTTTCTAACCTGAATAATTTGAACAATACCTACCTGAACCACCAAGGTCATTCCAGGATAAACTTTCAGTTTACAGATTGCAAAAATGATTAATTGCTTTTAATTAATTAATTTTGTCACATAATCCCAGAGAAGAAATTTGTATTTTACAAATTCTGAACTCTAAAATTCCGAAAGATACTGACATTTTTATGTAGATGGTGGAAGAACTAAAATGTTATATGTTATTTTAGGATAAGTATATAATGGGGTGTCAGATGATAATCTAGCAGCATCGCTTTCTGAAATCTGTCCTTCGAAGTGGAGCCACTAATGTTCTGCCTCTAATTTACAAACTGAACTGGAAGGATACCATGTGGTTAATAGTACTGAAAGCTGTTAAGACTTTTAGGGAAACTATTAGAGCTGCACCCTGCCTGACCTTCTCTACAGATCATCCATCAGGGTGACAAAGATAGTTTGTGATAAATCAGATTAAAAAAGATAAAGAATTTCTGGAATTGCACAGGCATTGCTTGCTTAAACATGTTACTGAAGGGAGGCCTTTCATCAAGGATGCAAGCCTTTAGAAGCCCGTCATTTGTTCTTTCATTGTTGCCCCTCTCCCCCAAGTTCTGAAGCTGTGAGGAGGAGAGTTTTCTTTGATTTAACATAGAACTTTAGAAGCAATGTGGTGTGAATGCATAAGAATGCCTACGGAATATTGGAGGGAACGGAAGGGGTGTTCTATAATGCTGAGGCTGAGGCAAACAGTTACTGAAATCAAATAATATATGATAATATAATTGGCAACTGTGGCCATGAATTCTTGCCCTTTGTCTTCTGTTCCACTTTAAACATACTGAAAATACTTTGAAACCTGAAAACCCATTCATAAATACATGTTGTGAATCAGCAGAGTGTGTAGAATTGCTACTGTTTTCCCATTTTTTTCTATTGAAGAGAGGATTTAAAAGTTGGAATTTTTTTGAGTTCTCCCTTCTCTTCCCAGAGCAACAGATTGCTGTGTTATGTTTACTCTGGGAAATTGTGCAAAAAATGGAAGAGAGTGTTGCTTGTCCTCAGTGAATGTCACATTCTGTTGACACTTTTATACATCTCTCCTTGTATTCTTTGTTTATAAACCTATTGTAAGACGTGACAACTGTTATAGTAAATAGTATATATTGTATTTGAAAAGCCTTGCATACCTATTTTTAACATTCTAGCCAAATATATCAGAAGGGAGGAGTTTTTTTAGTAATAGGAAGATGAAAAACTGAATAAAATGAGGCAAATTCTGCATTCTTAAATGCCCTTTATTACTGTGTGTGTTTCTGTGTGTGTATTTTTGTTTTGTATTTTTGCTGATAAATTTGTTTTGCTCATCTATATGTTGAGAAGTACTTTTGTTTGTTTAATCAATATAGTTTACAGAAGAGAAACTTGGGCAAGCAGAGAAGACAGAATTGGATGCTCACTTAGAAAATCTTTTGTGTAAGGCAGAATGTACAAAACAATGGACAGAAAAGATTATGAAACAGACAGAAGTGTTGTTGCAACCGAATCCAAGTAAGAGCAAAACTTTATTTCTCTTTTGCCATTAATTGATTTGCATATTGATATTTTGTACATAATATATAATGTAACCTGAGTTGTTGACTTTTGAGAAACTAGCATTTAATTCTTCATACTGAATTCACATGTCATCTTTCAATTGCTTTATTATCTACAAATTATGCAATAACTGTAGAATTTAAAATGTTAACTATATATAATTTTGCAAAACAAACTGCTTCAAAATAAAGACCAACCTTATAATTTCTTAAGTGAATCAGGATGTGATAAAATTGGTGGTAAGACTCTGAATGTCAGAGATCTAGGATTTGTTGAAGCAGAAATAATGAACCAACTCTAATTATTCAAAGCTATATGCTACTTTAATGCGACTAAATTTAATTCAATTCTGCAGTTAGTTCTGAAAATTGGTTTCTTAAAAGCTTTAGTATGTTTGGGGAAATATATTATTTGTGAACTTCAAGTACAAATCCTTAAAAAAACTTTATTAGATTTATATTCCAGCTTTCATTGAAGAGCTCAAGGCAGCGTTTAGCACTCCTTCCTCCATTTTTTCCTCACAGCATCAACCCTTTAAGCTGGGCTGAGAGGATTTGGGGCTGAGAGAATGTGACCAGCCCAAAGTCAGCCAGTGAGCTTAGATCGCTGAGGGAGAACTTGAACCTGGTCTTCTTTCTTCCTTTTCCTAATCCAACACCCTAACCATCACATTGTATTGCCCCTCAACAATACTTTATTTGATGATGATGATGATTATTATTATTATTATTATTATTATTATTATTATTATTTATGGAAGTTTGGCTATACAGGTAGTCCTCAGTTTATGACGGCAATTGGGACTGGAATTTCCATCACTAAGCGATGTCATAAAGCACAACATCATGTAACCACATTGCTTAGCAACATAAATCCCGGCAGTCCCGGTTGCCATCATAACCCCAGGAGACGGGAGTCATTAAGTGGGAAGAGGTGGGAGTCCCAGGCAAGCAGTACAGGGGAGTGCACAGGTGATGCGGGGGGGGGGTGCAAGGTGCCACAGACAGGTGCTACAAAATGTGGGGGTGCTGCAGGGGGTGGGTTTGCCGCAGGCAGGTGCTACGGAGCCCAGCCGGGCAAAAAAGCATCAGGCACTATGGGCAGTGGGGTGTGGGCGGCAGCGTGCTGCAAGCAGATGGTACGGCGCATGAGGGGGGTCCTGCGGGCAGGTGCTATGGCACGCAGGTGGGCAAAAAAGCATCAGGAACGACTTCTGACTTCCTGTCAGCTTCCCCATTGACTTTGCTTGTGGGACGCCAGCAGGGAACATCAGAAATCACGATCATGAAGGACAAGACCCATCCTTGATCAAAAATTATAGGCCAATATCATTATTAAATAATGATTGTAAAATATTTACATCGGTATTAGCAGAAAGGTTGAAAGTAATTTTACAAGAAATTGATTATGATCAAAGTGGATTCCTACCTAAAAGACAACTAAAGGACAATGTACAAATTGTATTAGATATTATAGAATATGCACAATATCATAATGAATGTCAGATAGCCCTTATTTTTTTGGATGCGGAGAAAGCTTTTGATAATTTAAATTGGATTTTTATGTTTAAGGTTTTAGAGATTATGGAATTTGGAGAATCATTTGTAAAAGGGATTAAATCAATTTATACAGCTCAAAGAGCTAAAATTATTGTGAATGAAGAATTAATGGAAGCCTGTAAGATAGAAAAAGGAACAAGACAAGGATGCCCTTTATCACCTTTGTTATTTATTTTAAGGTAAAGGTAAAGGTTCCCCCCGCACATTTGTGAAGTCGTGTCCGACTCTAGGGGCCGGTGCTCATCTCCATTTGTTAGCCGAAGAGCCAGCGTTGTCCAAAGACGCTTCCGCGGTCATGTGGCCAGCATGACGCACGCGGAACGCTGTTACCTACTCACCGAAGTGGTACCTATTAATCTACTTGCATTTGCATGCTTTCGAATTGCTAGGTTGGCAAGAGCTGGAGCTAGTGCGGGAGCTCACTCCGTCACGCGGGGCTAGGGATTCGAACCTCTGAACTTGCGATCTTCCAATCGACAAGCCTGGCATCTTACCCGCTGAGCCACCACGCCCCTATAATTTTTTATTTTAGTTATTTATTTTAGTTGGTCTTTAATAGAGACATTAGAGATGATAAGCAAATAGAAGGTTTAAAAATTAAACAAGAGGTCTTTAAGCTAAGGGCATTCGCCGATGATTTGGTTCTAATATTACGAAATCCCTTAGATTCAGCTGAATATTTAAAGAAGAAATTGAAAGACTTTGGATCATTAGCGGGTTTTAAAGTAAATAAACAAAAAACGAAAATGTTAAGTAAAAATATGACACAGAAAAACCAAGAATTATTGGTGAAAAAGACAGGTTTTAAGAATGAAAAGAAGATTAAATATTTAGGAGTAATTATGTCAACCAAAAACAGTGCATTATTACAAAATAACTATGGTAAAATTTGGAAGGAGGTTAAACAAGATATGACAAGATGGGAAAAATTACACCTATCTTTCTTAGGGAGGATTTCTGTGATTAAAATGAATGTACTACCTAGGATGTTATTTTTATTTCAAACATTACCAATTTTGTTAGCAGAGACAATATTTAAACAATGGCAAAAAGATATTTCAAAATTTATTTCGCAAGGAAAAAAAAACAAGAATTAAGTATAAATTATTACAGGATGCCAAAGAAAGGGGAGGTTTGGGATTACCAGATTTAAAATTGTATTTTGAGGCATGTTGTCTTATGTGGGTGAAAGATTGGATAACGTTAGAAAATCAAAAATTGCTACAATTAGAGGGTTATGAATTGAGATTTGGATGGCATGCTTATCTATGGTATGATAAAGCTAAAATAAATAAGGAATTTAAAAATCATTATATTAGAAAGGCCATATTAAAGACGTGGGATAAATATAAAACTAGACTAACACCTAATATGCCCTTGTGGATATCACCACAGAAAGCATTTGCAAGAAGAGAAAGTATGGAGGAAAAAATGATTAAGATATAAAGACTTATTAAATGATGAAGAATATAAATTTGTGTTTAAAACAAGAGAAAATATAGTTTTTATAAATATTATTTCAAATAATATTTGAAATAGAAGGTCATCCATGTCATTGGTTTACATATATGCAATTAAATGAGCGTTTTAAATTGGACAAAAAGAATTACAGATTTGTAAATGAAACAACATATTTTGAAAATCAACTATGTATGAACGATGAGCATATTATTACAAAAATGTATAAAATGTTATTACAATTAAATTTGGAGGATGAACAAGTTAAGTATGATTAAGTGGGCTAGGAACTTTGGGTATAATATTATGATGGAACAATGGGAAAAGATGTGGACAAGGGGTTTAAAATTTACATTGAGTTACAATTTAAAAGAAAATTTTTATAAAATGATGTATCGATGGTACTTAACACCAGATAAACTATTAAAAATGTTTAAAAATGTATCAAATATATGTTGGAAATGCTCACAGGAAGAAGGAACATTCTACCATCTTTGGTGGACTTGTAAAAAAGCAAAGAAATTCTGGGATCAGATACATATGGTTATTCAAAAAATTCTTAAGGTAAATATAACAAAAAAACCCAGAATTATTCTTATTAGGATTGATGGAGGAAGAACTTGAGAAAAAATATGGGAATTTATTACTACATATGATTACTGCAGCAAGAATACTCTACGCTCAACGATGGAAGGAAGTACAAATACCAACAATAGAAGAATCGATAATTAAGTTAATGGACTTAGCACAAACGGCAAAATTAATGGTTCTGATGAAGGATAAAAAAAATTTAAATTTAAGAAATTATGGTAACCATTCCTTTATTACCTGCTTGTGATGAGAAAAAATGAAGCTATGATTATGGGTTTTACATATTAATGAATTGACTAAATAGAAATAATGGTAATATAGGAAGAATAGAGACAAGAGACTACTATATTATATCTATAGTTGTGATAGTCGGAAACCATCTTTTATTTTTATTTATATATATATATATTTAATTTTATTTTTTGTTTCCTTTTAGGTTTGTATTTATAATTAGAGTTGTTCGTTAAATTTATTTTTTGATATGTGGTGAGTCTTGTATTTTTGCTTTGTGTATTTTTCTTTTTCTTTTATTTTAGATTGTTGCATGTTGTATGATATTTGTTGTATGTATGTATTATATTGTATTGTATGGTATTGTAGTTTATTTTAGTTTATTTTAATAAAGGTTAATTTTTTAAAAAAAGAAATCACAATCATGTGACCACAGCTTGCTGCAACGTCGTAATTGCAAGCCAGGCACCTGAGCACCCAGATCGCAATCACATGACCGCGGGAAAACTATGATGGCCAGAACTCTGAGGACTGGTCATATGTCCCCCTTGTTCAGTGCCGTAGTAACTTTGAACAGTTGCTGAACGAGTGGACCTAACCCAAGGACTACCTGTAATGGACAAATGATAAATTTTCTTTTTTGCTAGATGCTAGAATAGAAGAATTTGTTTATGAGAAACTGGATCGCAAAGCACCAAGTCGTATGAATAATCCAGAATTACAGGGCCAGCATATGATTGACGCCGGGAATGAATTTGGCCCAGGAACAGCATATGGTAAATTGCAACTATTACTTTATATGACAGTAATGTCTAGAATGAATTAACTAGATATTAATTCTATGATGAATAATGTATCTTCATTGTTGTGAAAGTGTTTTATAAGTTTACGTTTTGAAACGATGTGTTAGGTACTGAAAGTAACATTTTGAACGTTGTGTAAAAAAAGTGGTTGCAGTACTTAAATCTGTAACAATACAAAAATAAATAACTACGGATACCTTTTGTGAAAAGATGGGTTCGGCACTTCTAGGTTAAGTTTCTGTAGTTGTAGTTAAGTCTATATATAAGCTGCTACTTGAATCATGCAATCAATTTTTCTATTGCAGGAAATGCCCTTATTAAATGTGGAGAAACACAAAAAAGAATTGGGGCAGCGGACAGAGAACTAATACAGACTGCTGCAATAAACTTCCTTACCCCTCTTAGAAATTTTATTGAAGGAGACTATAAAACAATTACTGTAAGTTATGAATATAATTTCTTAATGAAACTTGAAATAATTCTAAAAGCTCAAATTATTTTTATTTATGTAGTTAAGCATTTGGTATCATTATCAAGAAACTTAGCACAATCCTGATGTAGCAGTCTTATTTAATACAAGAAGGAAATTGCAGTAGTTTATGCTGCTTCATTTTTGTGAAATTAAACTGAAACACTTTTTCACATTTTCTCCCATATAGTAATGTTTTGTTTTTTACAGAGAGAACGAAAACTATTACAAAATAAAAGGCTAGATTTGGATGCTGCCAAAACTAGACTGAAAAAGGCAAAAGTAGCAGAGGCTCGTGCTTCAGTAAGTAAGATCTACCTCTAAGAATGTCAAAATATATAATTTTGTGTTTAATTGGCATTTTGTCTCAGATCCTTCCTCACAATCCAGACATTGCTACTAATAGCAGCAGGGATAGAAAGCAACTTTAGCTGATTTTTCCTCCCCTTCTTTTATAGCCACCTATACCCTTGGAAAAAATCTGTTCCTATGCAAGTTTTTGGAGTGCACAAGTACTGCGAGAGGGGAGAGGAGTTGGCAAAACACTTATGCCAACAGAATGCTTTAGCTGGACCAAACACTTTTTATGGATATTAGGAGACCTTTCATTTGAAGAACCTGAAGTCTGGATCCAGTCCTTTAAAAACAGTCATTGTCGGTTCTTAATTTTTAAAAAAGCCCATGTCATATAACAGGGTTAAAGGGTTTGTTGCTGTGGACATGTCAGGAGAAGAACTTTGTTCAGTTTAAGGTGAGACTTTGTAACAGGAAATCTCTACTCCTTGAAATTAGACAATATTGGATGAAATTAAATGATTCCTGAAATGTTACTTAGAAAACAAGGAGTATCTCTAGGAACTCAGATTGGTGGAGGAAAGACTATAAAAATGCCACTTCCAGGTACATAATTTCAAGGAAGAACAGAGAACAGGAGAAAAACACTATATTGACTTTAATTCTGAGATGTTCATGTGAGAAAGAGAGCTGAATACAGCAATGCTAAAGCTCAGAGCATGAATCATCACGGCCAGGCTATGCACATCCAAAAAAGGCTGAAGGTGATGAACTTATTAAACTTGATAAAAGGTACAATTCATTGAAGGCACAGAGGCATATAAACATATGACCCCCTCCCTCCAAGTTATGCACCAGAAAGAATATAATCCCCATCCAGAATTGGAAACTGCCATAAACTGATGGAAGCATTTCAAAAGCAGACAAGAATCTGCTTGTTCTCATGTGTATATTTGTGTATATGCATTGTGAACATAAATTTTGGCTGTATTAGATACTGCCTACTCTCAAAAGATAAGTCAGTTTATAAGAACAGAACAAAAACTCAAAATATACAAACACCACAGAAAAAACCACAATAACCAAAAAAATGTTAACTAAAAACACAATCTAATTAAAAATACAGTGCAGTCTATTAATGCCCAGTGAGGGTCATTATAAAATTGGATGGCCTTATAAAATTTTTAAATAAATAAATTAAATAAATAAATAAATAAATAAAAGCATGTCACAACAAAGTTGTCTTCTTGGCTTGTGGAAGGACATTGAGTTTTGTGGGTGTGTTTTAAATACGGATTGTTAGCCTTTGCAGGCTTACACTATAAGAAGTGTGGCATCTTTCTTATAGGCTGTTCTTAAAGAAAACTGGTCCGTTGTTTGTTTGGTTATTTACTTACATACAGTACTTACTTACTTAGTTTTTTAGAGCAGCTGACAAGCTAGGAAGAAATCATTTGTACTTATCTTAATACAACAACCAGCAACTGTTAATTCAAATATATAGCAAAATGAAAATCGGTTTAAATTGAATTGGTTTAAGTTGAACATGCAGACATTAGTGTTTCTTAAAAATCTGAAACAATATAACTGGCTTTTCAATGGCGTGCAATATTTTGTAGCCAAGAGCCACCTTTAATATTTTAGGAGAGGCCATAAAGTGAGAGGAGCCATATTATACAGGCTGAACTTCAGGGGTTCTTTTTTTATAAATATAGACATACTTTAGAGCTCATATCACTATCTTTCTTTGTGTCCCAATACAAAATGGGAGGAAACAGCCATCACTTTTCAGCAATAAAAGGGGGGGATTCTTAGGGTCACCAGGGGAGGACTTGGGGACCAGTTTTCCTGTCTCTGATCTAAATGATTGCGAGAGCTATGCAGGCTTCCTGAGGGAGATTATTCTTAAAGGAAAACATTGAAAACATTCTAGTTATAGGTAGTCCTTGTTTAGCAACTGCCTTGTTTAGAGACCGTTCGTGGTTACGACGGGGATGGAAAGTAACTTTACGATCAATCCTCACATTTACACCCTTCACAGGTCTGTAAAGCAAAGGAAAGCTGAAGTAAGGTCATAAGCATAGTTGCGGTTTCACTTAGCGACTGCTTCACTTAACGATCGAGTTGCGGTCCCAATTTTGGTTGCTAAACAAGGACTACCTGTACTACCTAAGATGTATAGGTAAGGTTTAAGTGATGATCTAACGGTACAGATAGGATGATCTGGAGGAATTAAATTCTGTATTGAAAAGGATAAAAAAATTATTCATGAAGTGTCACTGCTCGGACAATGTGCATCTTACATCTTTGGCTCTGCCTACTGATATTGCAATATAACTTACCGATCTATGTTGCATTTTGTAGCTTTTTTCCACAACATAACATCCTTTTGTCTTTATACTTTAAGCAACTAAACCTGTCTCCACCTGATGAAAATAACATTATGGTAAATGTCTCTTACATGCTCAACTTGCTGCATGTAAAATGGCTAAAGGTTTGTTGGCCTCTTGTCTTCATAACATTCTTTAGGTGTTTCCTCTTGCTTTCCTGCTGATCTGTATTATTTATTTAGATGAAGAAGTACATCAAATGACCATGTTGATGTATATAATGTTTTATCTAACACTTCATTTGTGGAGGGGGGGAGCTGTATCTCAAACAGCAGTTTGCTGATTGAAAGCACTAATAGGTTAAATTTTATCATATGTGTTTCTTGCCCTTCTTCCAACGTGCTGTAGATATTTAGGAAATAATATATGTACATGCATGCATACATGCATCCCCATCGTACTGTTCACTTTCAGGGTAAGCAGCAGTATTTAGAGGACAGAAAATGAGTAAGAATAAGCTAAAAAATTTAAAGGTACAATATAAAGAGAAAAAGGAACATATATAAAATTTATTTATACCATTCATTATATTTTTTCCATATCTTGAAAGGCATTCTTTTTTCTACCACTTTGATACACTACTCCATGTATTCCCTTTTGCTCTTTAAACTTCTTACCTCTCTTTTTCAGGAACTCATCAACTCCATCCAACCACAGCTTTCTTGATCTTCCTCTTCCCCCATTCATTCTACTTTCATAAATTTATGTTGCATTTTCTATGACCAAACCACCTCAACATACTTCTTTTGTACTGGTCACTTGTGTTTATATTCAATCCACATTCACTCAGCACGCTTTCATTCTTGACTCTGTCTCCTCCTCTTGTTTTACCACACATACTTCTTAAGTATCCCATTCTCCCTGCATTCACCTTTTTATATTTCTTCTGATACCTCCCAACTTTTACTTCCATACAGCACCCTCTTATATATAGCCATTTCACTTCTTTCAACAAACATTCATTCCTCACAACAAACCACATACTTTTTATTAATTATTTATTTAGTAAAGGTGGGAACCAAATAGAGAAATATTAAAATGTGCTTGTAGAAAGACAAATGGTATGTGGTCTGTTATGAGGGATGAATGTTGAAAGAAGTGAAAATAATAGGCACTGACAGAATATACAGTTTTATCAGCTTGAAGTTTGCCATTTTATGTACACCTTGCAAATGTTCACTCCATTTTCCTTTTCAAAACGCAACTGGTTTTATGTATTGTCGAAGGCTTTCACGGCCGGAGTTCAATGGCTGTTGTGGGTCTTCCGGGCTGTGTGGCCGTGTTCTGGAAGTTGTGGTTCCTAACGTTTCGCCAGCATCTGTGGCCAGCATCTTCAGAGGGCAGGAGCACAGATAGAAGCAAAATCTCTGGCACAGAGATTTTGCTTCTATCTGTGCTCCTGCCCTCTGAAGATGCTGGCCACAGATGCTGGCGAAACGTTAGGAACCACAACTTCCAGAACACGGCCACACAGCCCGGAAGACCCACAACAGCCAGCAACTGGTTTTGATGATTAATTTTCCTGCCATACTCATGATTGTGTCATATAGTCTATCTAACATTTGCTGCATGTTCAGATTCTCAGCCAACAACACAGTGTCATCCACATACATTGCTCCAAACATTCTTTATACATCTATCCATTACACTACATTTACCAACCAAAGGGACATGTACAGTATGTCTTACTGCCTGCTCAAAACTGGACTATTTGCTAAGAGTGCTACCTCCACGATATATCACTTGTAGTGCATTCAGCAACCAACTTGAACCTTCATATTCATGCAAAACTTTCCATAATTCAAACCTATCTATAATACACTTTTTCTGAATCAACAGAAGGACAGTAAACTTTCGTTCTCACATTCATATGTTTCTCAATGGCTTGCTAAGGAGCAGAAATCCAAACTCTGTGCCTCCTGCCTAGTATAAAGCATCACACTTCCCAAATTTTGCTCATTTCTATTTTTTATACCCTTTCAGTCAGTATTCTGTTAAATACCTACCCAGGTATACTTTTGGCATTCCCTTGTGCTTTATTTCCATTTGTACAGGAACATTAACATTCTTCCAATAACCATTCACAGAGGCAGTCTTCACACACATTAAACAAGTCACATGGCCACTTCATAAGCAATTCTCATCTATATTTTAATACTTCTTCAGCTACATCTTCTACACATAAGGGTTTACCACATTGCATCATACTCACAGTATATATGATTTCCTTTTCATTGCTTTTTTTCTTAAATACCAGCATTTAAGAAAATGTATAGCATTCATTTCAGTTCCAGTCTTCAAGAGATCAGTATTGTTGTGTTCCTTCCTTGCTATGGGAGTCCTTTCTTATCCTTTTGTTCTTCAAAATTAAAGTGAAGTTCCATTAATTTTGAGAGATCTCTGAATTATCTTTTTGTCTTGTTGCCAACACCAAAACCCTTTTTCTGGTTCAGAAATCCTTGTGCTTTTCTCCTTTTGTTTCTTAGGACTCTTCTTTATGTTCTCCTAACATGACTAGGTGAGGAAGATATAGGATGGCACAGTCACTTAATTAACATTTAAACAAAGATATGCATTTCAGTAAATAGCTTAAAATTAAAAGAGATTAACTTAATAGTATAGTTATTTGTAATCTGTCAGCACTTCTCTTCCCTGGCACTAAATATATTCATAATTCTGTCTCTTTGAAGATGGAATTTTTCTTAGACTAGAACTCTAAACCTCTCTCAAACCTGTCTTTTCACCCCAACCTCCAAAATCCCTCTTTTCCCATTTCCCTCCTTCTTCTCTACTATAAACTGGGAGGAGGTGCCCTACATTGCTATACTTTGATTGGCAATTCCACTACCTACTGATCACGACTATCAGTACTCCTCCCAGTGTTACCTCATCTCACTTTAATTTCAAATAGTTCATTACTTTCATTTTTTATTTCCATTCATGCTGTGTTTATCCTTTTTACCTACTTCCAGAACAATTTTTATTTCCATTGAAATTGCTCTGCATTTTCTCTGCCTTTTTAAAATCTTAATTGTTGATTGTTGTCGTGGACTACATTATTTGCTAAATCTTTTTCTATGTATTCCCATTATAAATAATCTCTTGCTTTCATTACGCATTTTTTCATCCACTGCTTTTTTCACTTCAATCTGTAAGATTAGCTGATTTGGATATTTAGTACAGTTGGTTCTTCAGAACATAGTGTTTAGTGTATTTGCAGAGCATTTATTATCTGATCTCTTATCTAGAATCTTAATGTCAGTAGAAACATAGTTTTCTGCTTAACAAAAATTGAAAATAAACGGTGTCTGTTCCATGTTAAACTTTCTAGTTATTGCCTTAAATGACTGAAAGTGGTTCCTATATAGTACTTTAGTGAAAAAAACTTTTTTTCAAAATTTCCACTTCATTATCATGTATAAAGTTACGGTTTCTACATAATAAATTGTTCATTCTACTGAAATTTCAAATCGACTTTAAAAACAGTTTATTCACAAGTTTGATGTGTTTTAAGGCCTTGTGAAAATATTTTGTCTCATCTGAATACTATCATAGAAGCTTTTGATGTATATATAAGTTCACAGGAATCTTTTAGAACAGAATTGCACTGGTTAATGTAGACTAATTATCAAAAGACATAAATGTGAGCGGTAGCAATTTGAATATTGTCTTTAATGCATAAAAGTAACAGAATGAGGGGGGCATTTTTTGTAACCACCAGGATGATCTAAATTATTGAAATGACAAGGCAGGCTCGGATAGCAAGAGAAATCACTTATCTTTCCATTATTGTTTGTAGTAGCTGTATTTTGAATAGGTTTGGCTTATATAGGTCATTTTAAAAAATAAATGTCATCCATCTGTTCATAATTCTGTCAATTGTTACTTAGATTGTATTCTTTTTGTTGCTTTGGAAGATATAGTTTCTTCTAAAATAGTTAGACTCTGCTTTTGACACGTTTAATTGATTGGATCCAGAGATCTCATAAACGGAACATTGCTCATGAAAAATGAGGAATTTTCTCTCTGTGTGCATACAACCTTCCTACTCCACCTCTTATACTACCTCCAAAATATTGAACATTGTAGGGAAGTGGGGAGACATTTGGCAAGAATGAAAATAAGTCTCGACTGAATCAAAGCCCAAAGGGCCCTTTTCTTTCTAGAGAAGCCACTCTGGATCCAAATATTGAATATCTATTTAAGCCTTTAGTATAAAAAAAAACTAGAATGTAGAAGATCCTTGTTTCCAAACTTTCCTTTCATACAAATTGATCTTAGAATACCATGAGGAAAATTGTTGCATAAAGGTTTTAACTGGCAGTGAAAACCAGTTTTTGTTGGAATAATATTTCCTAAGGATTAAGGATAATAATGTTGATAATTTTGGAAAATTAGCCTGTAAGAAACTGCACTAGTAATAACACTATCAATTATAACAATATTCACTAGCTTAAACTTCAGCTAATATCAAGTTGTGGGCATTACATTATAAAATAAATCTATGAAATGAGCATTAATTAATATCAGGAGAAAAATGAACACAGAGGAAAAAGCAATAAAAATTATTGTTTCTTTACCTCTTTATGCTTACAAGATATGGGCAGAGGAAGTGACAAAAGTAAGTACTCCTAAGTGAAAGTGTTGATTAAGAAATAATGCTGAAATGCTGATATCCAGAAATTAGTAGTATTGGTTAATGAAATTTATTTATATTTATATTTTGAATTTCGTCCCCGCCCATTTCACTCAAAGAGCAACTCTGGGCGGTCTTTGATGTGGTCATGGCAAAATGATATCCAATTACCAAAAAACCCCCAAAATATTTATTTATTTATTTATAATTCGATTTATATCACCGCTCCATCTCCCCCTAGGGGGGGACTCTGGGCGGTTTACAAAAAATCAAACAATTAAAATAACATATAATATAATGCAGTCATAATTAAAATAAATATAAAATCCAAGAGGCGATGAGCTTGTATTTAAAAGGGCTCTATGGCACCAGCCATCCCCAGGAGGAACTGTTTCCCCCCCCCCCATCCCAAGCAAGGTGGCAGAACCAGGTCTTTAAGTTCTTTCTGAAGGCCGGGAGCAATGGGGCCTGCCTCACCTCCGGGGGTAGAATGTTCCAAAGGGCGGGCGCCACCGCAGAGAAGGCCCGCCTTCTAGACCCCGCCAGGTGAAATTCCCTGACAATATGACAAGGTAATTCTATTTTGCTGAATGGGACAAGAGCTTGCTTGATTATTCTATGAGCTTCAGTCTCCAATTCTGTATCTGAAATGTGCTTAATACTACTTCTAGCTAAAACTATAGTCTTCTTCAGGCACTCATTTGATTGGTTGAAGAGCTTAAAATGGGGAGAGAATGGGACATGCAGACAGCCTTGCTCCCGCCTCTTTCCAAACTATACCTTCTGGCGGTGGTCTGAAACAGACATGTATCTGCATCCATTTAAACATGAGCGCCTCTGTCAGTGTAATCTAGGACTACATTGCACTGAATGTGAGTATAGCTGTTTTTTTAGAACCCAGCTCCTGAATTATTTTCAGTATAGTTTAGTTGAGAATTTTTTTAAAAATTGTCAATATAGCTTTCAGACTTGTAGCAGGCTTGCTTCCAATGAAAAATACAGTGCTTAGCTGCTTTAGGAGCAGGCTGTTCAGTCCAATGAAGGACCACCATTTATTGAATTATTTGTTATATTTTGCCCACAGCATAAGTAGTTTTGTATTATCAATACTCTGAAAAGTTGTAATATGTTTTTCAGTCTGAACAGGAAGTTCGGATAGCCCAAAGTGAGTTTGACCGGCAAGCAGAAATTACTAGACTTCTGTTGGAAGGCATCAACAGTACACATGTAAGTACAGAATAAAAGGGAAGACAGTTTTGCTTAATTATTGAGGGTAAGAAAATCAAAAGCAATTAATTATAACTAAATATCCGTCCTAGATCTTCTGATACAGTAAGACTGTAGTAAATGAAAGATCATGCTCTAGAATTTCTGAAGATTCAGGTTCCTCCCTTCCCCCCATTTAAAATGAAAATCTGCAGTTTAAATTCAGATATACAGGTAGTCCTTGTTCAGTGACCACTTGTTCAGGGACCATTCAAAGTCACAACAACGCTGAACAAACGGGGCTTATGACTGGTTTTCGAAGTTCCGGCCATTGTAGCATCCCTGCAGTCACATGATCATGATTTGGGCACTCAGCGATCAGCACACAATTTCGATGGTCGCAGTGTCCAGCGTCATGCAATCACCGTTTGCAATCACCTAACAGCAGCAATTGGAACTGCTGCAACTGCCATCGTAAGTCGGCATGGTCACGTGACGTCACACATTATGACTGCGTCGCTTAGCGATGGAGTTGCTGGTCCCAATTACTGTCATTAACTGAGGACTACCTGTATTTGTTTGTGGTTATCCTAAGTTAATTGTCATATTTGTGAAAGTTACTAATTTCACCTCTGATATAGGTAATCCTTAATTTCCCCATAAGGGGCGCAATGGCTCAGCGGGAAAACGCCAGGCTTGTCGATCGGAAGATCGCAAGTTCGGAGGTTTGACTCCCTAGCCCCGCGTGACGGAGTGAGCTCCCGCACTCGCCCCAGCTCTTGCCAACCTAGCAATTCGAAAGCATGCAAATGCAAGTAGATAAATAGGTACCACTTCGGTGGGATGGTAACAGAGTTCCGCGCTTCGGACAACACTGGCTCTTCGGCTAACAAACGGAAATGAGCACCAGCCCCTAGAGTCGGACATGACTGTGTAGGGGAAACCTTTACCTTTTTAAAAAAAATTTCCCCATATCCTCCCAAATTAGCATCCCTGTAATTTTCAAATGATGGAAACTTCCCTGTAGTTGTGTTGATACTAACATTTACATTTTGTTGTATCATAGGCACATCATCTTCGTTGTTTAAATGATTTTGTAGAAGCCCAGCTGACTTACTATGCACAATGTTATCAGTTTATGCTGGACCTTCAGAAACAGCTTGGAAGGTAACAAAATAATAAACTCTTTAGCTATTTGTCTAAATTAAAGAGATAAAATAAATAGAATAGGCAGGTTTTTTTTAAATATTGCTTAGTGACTATTTAAATTGCATGATGAAATGGTAATACCATCTCTAGTAACACATCAGACAGCATTACGCACGTCATGTGGCCACGTGACCGTGGAAGCGTCTTCGGACAACGCTGGCTCTTCAGCTAACAAACAGAGATGAGCACCGGCCCCTAGAGTCGGACATGACTGCACAAATGTGCAGGGGGAACCTTTACCTTTTTTTTAGAAGGACAAATGTGTCCCATGTAGGTGAACTGATAATTCATTTAAACAATTAACTATCAAGTTAGGAAACAGTTGTAACATTCAATAAAAGAGAATATTGCTCTTTCATTCACTGTTAAAGTAAAAACGTGAATAGATATAGTATGAATTTGCAAGCACTTTATGCAGAGGAAGTGTAAAAAGTAATATATTAGGTAATATGTGCTGAAATATCTGGTCAAAGCGGGGGGGTAGGGTAATTTTTTGGGGGGCGCAGAGTTGGAAAAGTTTAAGATGCAAAATAAGTTGAAAAATTTGTTGTTTTGCTTCCCAAATTTAATCAGCATGTTCTGAAGGCCAAGCTTAGAAAGCTACATGCAGCCTGCAAGCTTCAGGGTTACCTGATCCATTGTAAAATATTTTGCCCTTGTTTAACAAAAAAAAAAAAATGGAGTTCAGGGGCATCTGTGGGAAGGGGGTCAACAGCATCCAAATGGCAGGTAGGATTGGACAATGGAAGCCCCGCTCTTTTAAATATGCATGTGATTCATGCCATGCATATTAAAAAGGGGTGGGCCTTCAATTATCTGGTCATGCCTGCCATTTTGAAGCTGTTGATTCCCCCACCCCCCACTGGAGGACATATCTGGTTGGGTTATTTAGATTGCAATCTTACTCCCTGAATATTTTAGAGGCTGTGAGCGATTTGGATGCAGAGAACTTTGCTGGATAGTATCAGTATCCCAGTGATGCATCAGATAGAACAATTGGGACTAGTCAAATTTCTGCACAATATTAGATATTTTTTAAATTAATTCATTTAAAATGTATTTGTTCTGCATCTATTTCCAAATTTGCAAGATGGAGCTTTACCCAGCATTTTCAAGTGTTTAATCTAAGAAGATAGTGGCAAGGCAAAGTTCAAAAGGAGTTGATTTCTACTGTTTATCAACATTAGCAGAAAGCATATATATTGTAATGCAGGTTTTAAGAAAATACATTGTATATTGGGACTGTTCAGCTTTAGATACTTCATCTTTTAGGTAGTGGTCCTGAGGCTGGACAGCTGCTTCCACAAAAAAACCCTCCTAGCTTAGTAAAGTAATATAATAACTAAGTATGGAGGGTATAAAATTGATAAGCAATTAAAAGAGGAATGATCACGAAACAAGATGCAGCATTGTGATAACATAATTCTCTCACACAATGTATAAAACTGATATTTTCAATACTGTATGGAGTTACAGTTTTAATAAAACTGATTTTGTGTACCCAATTAGCTTCTCTTGTATTCATAATGATAAGATGTTTAATGTTTTATTCTGCCGAGCCTCATAGGATATTTTGGTTTTTGTTCCCCAGAACCTTAATACTCTCTAAATACATAGTGCCTACTGCTCTAAAATGTAATTGGATGTGGTAATGCATCCTAAATGCTTCTGTTTATGTCACAATATAATATTGTTGAAACTACTCTGCCTAGACTAAACATGAACTCTTTATTGCACAAACATGTTAGTGCAGATCCTTGAGAATATCTTTCTGGAAAATTTCTGTTCATGTAAAATCAAAGATCAGTATTCAATCATTACAGCTAGGATTTATTAGCACATTTTTCCTCTGAAGCAAAGAAAAGTATGTTTGGGGTCTGTATGTCTAAGTCATACAAGACAATTTGAATCAAACATTTTGTAACTTTTAAAATTTTGTTTTTAAATCTATAATTTGTGGAAGCTTTTGTACATTGTGCTTTATAGTTGGAAAATAGAATTGCTTGTTATTGGAAGATGAAAAAATCCACAGTAAAATTATCATTTGAAAATTTGTTACAGCATTAATGTTGATCTGTAATAATTAATATAATGTTCGTCTTTTATAGCTTTCCATCTACAGTTCTTGCCAACAATAACCAGTCATCTTCAACCTGTGCTCCAAGTAGTTCTTCTATTAATATGTCCTCAGCTACTGTTACACCCTCACTATCTTCAATAAGCAGTGCAGCAGCTTCTTCAAGCTTTGGTGAATTGAAGTCTTCAAGTGGTAGTAGAAAAGCCAGAGTGCTTTATGATTATGATGCTGCAAACAGCACTGAATTATCACTTCTTGCAGATGAGGTACACATTTGTTACTCTAAATAAAAGCAAATACTTTTTAACAGTATTGTAGGTCTGGCTTTTGTCCTGGGGCATTTGCAATGTGATCTGGGTGTGGATGATATTACCATCAAGTCTTTGCCATGGTCAGATTACTGTCTGATCTCTTTTTGGCTCACTGGTGACACCCCCCCCCCTTGCAGGGATATAGGGTTAGGGTTATATTAGTCTGCCCCAGGTGACTGATGGATGCTGTGGGGTTTCAGATGGACCTTGGATTTTTCCCCCCAAGGATCTGATGGGTGGTTTCTGATGGGTGGTTCAACTGTAGCCTTGGTTACTGCCTGGAATGGGCATGTATCAAGGGCCATGGATCAGATTGCTCCTATGCAGCCTCTTGCTATACCTTGATCTTGAAGTGCTCCTTGGTTTTCTGAGGAACTTTGGGAGATTAAATGCCAGAAGAGACTTCTAGAACATTGTTGGAAGAAGACAGAAAGTGAATCTGACAAAGCATGAGTAAGAGTCCATATCAGGGATTACATCATGGCACTAAGGTTGGCAAAACATAGTTATTTTTCTGCCCTTGTTGGGTCTGCAGATAGCCACCCAACAGCCCTTTTTAAAGTGACTTGTTCCTTGCTGGGGAGGGATGAGGCATAGAATTACTTGGAGGGTGGTGATTAATAGGCATCTGGCAGATAAAGTTATTTGGATTCGCTCAGAGTTTGACTCCAACTGGGTAAGTTTATGAAGGTGACAGAAGCAAGGACTTGTGTGATTATCTGGAGTGAGTTTGGCTGGTAACTCCTGTGGAAGGGTACAGGATCTTCAGGTCTGTTAACCTGGTCAACTGTTTATTATGCCTCACCTGAATAGTGAACACTGCCCAGGAGTGTTGTGTGGTTTGATCCTTGTGATAGTATTGCTTAACTCAGAGAAGGTATGGTACCATCTGCCTTGAAGGTGGAATGCTCTTTCCTCAAGAAGCCTTTGCTGGATCCAACAGTCCTGGACAATTTTCATCCAGTCTCTAGACTTCCCTTTCTGGGGGACATTGTTGAGAAGGTAGTTAAGCTACAGCTTCAGAGGGCACTGGCAGATATGGATTATCTAGACCCCTTTCGGTTAGGTTTGAGACCAGGACATAATATTGAGATGGCACTGGTTGTGCTTGTTGATGACATCTGGCAAGGTCAGGATGGGGGTAGTGCAGTCATCCTGGTTCTCTTTGATTTCCTGTCAGCTTTCTATACCATCAACCATGGTATCCTTCTGGATACCATGCAGTGATTAGGTAGTCTTAGCATTCTGGTGGTTCTCCTTTCTCTGTGGTCAGGTCCAGTTGATGTTGGCAGATGTGTGAGGGAGATCAAGCCAGAGACCCTGATATATGATGCTTGATGCTCTTATGCTCTTGTCCCTCCTATTTAATATCTACATGATGCAATTGGATGAGGTTATCCATCAGTTTGGTGTCAGTATCATCAGCATGATGATGATATCCATTCATACAACTTGAGCAGGTGATGCTGCCAAAATCTTAGGCTGTGTGGGTCTGGATGAGGCTGGATGGGTCTGGATGAGGAGGAATAGCTCAACCTCACCCTGACAAGACTAAGTGGCTGTGGGTATTTGGACTACCCAGATCTGGAGATGTTCTATCTTTAATCCTGAACAAGGTTACACTCCCCTTCAGGACTGGTGTGCAATTTGGGGCACTTTTGGACTCATGGCTCCTATGCAAGGATAAGGTGATCACTGTGGCCAGGAAGGCCTTTGCGCAAATTCATCTAGTGTGCCAGTTGGCACCCATACCTGGACTGGGAGGCCCTTCAGATAGTCACTCATGCTTTGGTCTGCAGTGTGCTCCACATGGGGCTGCTTTGAAGACCACTCAGAAACTGCAGCTGGTCTAGCATGTAGTGGCACAAGCAGTTATGGGCATGCCATTTATGCCCATGTAACACCTCTGCAGCATGAGCTCCACTGGTTACCAGGCTTCCAGGTGCAATTCAGGGTGTTGATTGCGACCTATGAAGCCCTTCATGGCATGGGGCTTGGTTATCTGAGGATTATCTTCCATAGTTTCTGCCCATCCTATATAATCCATCAGAGTTGGCATGCTCTGCCTCCCATCCATTAAACAGTGTCATCTGGACAGATCTAGGAAGTGGGTATTCTCTGTCATAGTACCTGCAGATTCTTGCTTTTGATATTGTCTGTATTACATTGTTTTGTTGGAGTCAGGTGACCTATAATATAATATAAAATTAAATAAATAAATAAATGTTTTCTTTATTGTTTCTAGGTAATAACAGTGTACAGTATCCCTGGCATGGATTCAGACTGGTTGATGGGTGAACGAGGAAATCAAAAAGGCAAAGTGCCTATTACTTACTTAGAACTGTTAAACTGAGTGGTTGGCTTTGTATAAAGACTGCCAGTTATGGTGAGACCATATTTATATGCAATTTAACTTTATATAAACCAGATTTAAGTGTCTTCCATGTTAATGTCTTAATGGATGAGAGTAACAAGCATTAGAAATGGGCTTTTCTTGCCAGTATTGTTGCATGGTAGATACTGTTTTCAGAACTAAATTGTTTAAGGGCTTTTTACTTTATGTGCCAAGATTGTTTCCTACATAACTTTGTTTCTATTGGAGTTTTCACTAATAACAGTTTTCTGCTTTTGAGTACTCTAAACCTGAAAGCAGGGAAAACAGTTTTCTACAGAACTTTTCATAATGACAAGCTTCTTCACAACAATAAATTGTTGAAAAATGGCTGACTTTTTTTTTGCTGGCTAGACTTGAAGTTCAACATATTTAAGGGCAATAGCTGTACTTGTGTGCAGCAAAACTCCATGGCCTTAAAGAAGGGTCTGCATAACACGGTAGCATTGCGGTGGACCCTGGGTTATTACAGGGCAATGTGTATGGGGCATCCTTCGCTTATTCCCCCACTTCCACACATTTGACTTTTTGCTCAGAGTTACAGTGGGGCAAAAAAGTATTTAGTCAGCCACCAATTGTGCAAGTTCTCCCCCTTAAAAAGATGAGAGAGGCCTGTAATTGACATCATAGGTAGACCTCAACTATGAGAGACAAAATGAGAAAACAAATTCAGACAATCACATTGTCTGATTCGGAAAGAATTTATTTGCAAATTATGGTGGAAAATAAGTATTTGGTCACCTACAAACAAGCAAGATTTCTGGCTCTCACAGACCTGTAACTTCTTCTTTAAGAGGCTCCTCTGTCCTCCACTCATTACCTGTAGTAATGGCACCTGTTTGAACTTGTTATCAGTATAAAAGACACCTGTCCACAACCTCAAACAGTCACACTCCAAACTCCACTATGGTGAAGACCAAAGAGCTGTTGAAGGACACCAGAAACAAAATTGTAGACCTGCACCAGGCTGGGAAGACTGAATCTGCAATAGGCAAGCAGCTTGGTGTGAAGAAATCAACTGTGGGAGCAATAATTAGAAAATGGAAGACATACAAGACCACTGATAATCTCCCTCGATCTGGGGCTCCACGCAAGATCTCACCCCGTGGGGTCAAAATGATCACAAGAACGGTGAGCAAAAATCCCAGAACCACACGGGGGGACCTAGTGAATGACCTGCAGAGAGCTGGGACCAACGTAACAAAGGCTACCATCAGTAACACACTACGCCGCCAGGGACTCAGATCCTGCAGTGCCAGACGTGTCCCCCTGCTTAAGCCAGTACATGTCCGGGCCCGTCTGAAGTTTGCTAGAGAGCATTTGGATGATCCAGAAGAGGATTGGGAGAATGTCATATGGTCAGATGAAACCAAAGTAGAACTGTTTGGTAGAAACACAGCTCGTCGTGTTTGGAGGAGAGAGAATGCTGAGTTGCATCCAAAGAACACCATACCTACTGTGAAGCATGGGGGTGGCAACATCATGCTTTGGGGCTGTTTCTCTGCAAAGGGACCAGGACGACTGTTCCATGTACAGGAAAGAATGAATGGGGCCATGTATCGTGAGATTTTGAGTGCAAACCTCCTTCCATCAGCAAGGGCATTGAAGATGAAACGTGGCTGGGTCTTTCAGCATGACAATGATCCCAAACACACCGCCCGGGCAACGAAGGAGTGGCTTCGTAAGAAGCACTTCAAGGTCCTGGAGTGGCCTAGCCAGTCTCCAGATCTCAACCCCATAGAAAACCTTTGGAGGGAGTTGAAAGTCCGTGTTGCCCAGCGACAGCCCCAAAACATCACTGCTCTAGAGGAGATCTGCATGGAGGAATGGGCCAACATACCAGCAACAGTGTGTGCCAACCTTGTGAAGACTTACAGAAAACGTTTGACCTCTGTCATTGCCATCAAAGGATATATAACAAAGTATTGAGATGAACTTTTGATATTGACCAAATACTTATTTTCCACCATAATTTGCAAATAAATTCTTTCCGAATCAGACAATGTGATTGTCTGGATTTGTTTTCTCATTTTGTCTCTCATAGTTGAGGTCTACCTATGATTTCAATTACAGGCCTCTCTCATCTTTTTAAGGGGGAGAACTTGCACAATTGGTGGCTGACTAAATACTTTTTTGCCCCACTGTAATAGCCCTGCCTGGGTTATTAACCCTGGGTTATCCAAGGGAGTGAGGGAGCAAGTATACACCCATCTTGCTGAAAGGTTGATTGGATTGCAAATGTTACCACTGTTAATCACCTTGAATACAAAAGGAAAGGAATAACACCTAAGATAGTTGGAATTGGGAAACCTTTTGTGAACCTGTGGGACATGGCAATTCATCTATTCAGTCTAAATCTTCACCATTTATTGTTATAATTTGCAATTGTACATTTCATTTTTCCTGTGACACACTTTTTCCTTTTGTGTAAGGGAACCAATAACAGCCTTTTTCCAATCAGTCCAGACACATTGCCCAGCCACTCCAAATGGAGTCTGCCATGGCAGAGATGGGCGGGGATAAATCTAAATAATAAATAAATAAATGCAAGCTACCTCTGTAACATTTCTCCAGTTACACCAGAAACAAGTTCCCAGTTTCACAATGCCACTATCTTCTTCCACTTTGTCACTGAAACTGAGGGCCTTCTTGAGTCATAAACACTATTGAGACAGGGGACTGATGACACATGAGAAGCCTACTCCTGAACAGGCAGCTGGAAACTCTCCTAAACAGCTGAAGATTGACAAAGCTATGGCTGCCAGGAAAGAAACTATTTCAACCCTCCACAATGCAACCAACAGACCTAAAGCAATCTTAACTCCAGAGTGCATGTCTCCCTCCTCTATTAACATTCAGTCACTTTCTGAGGGAGGTGCCAGCAAAGTTTCTTCCCAACTTTAGAGAAGGTTCAGGAACTGGAATAACCTTCAAAATGCTGTGTATTTCAGCTGTCGAAGTAATAAGGATAACAAGCTGTCAACTTCCCCACTATAGAGCCAGACACATCATAGTTTGGTTAATTCCCCACCATACAATATGACCCTGTCATTCTTGACAAGACTTAAGGCCATTGGAAGAGGAAGAATGGGGTTCATAAATGGAGAAGAATTCAATTTCAAGCACCCCATCACTTCCTGGAGCAGGGCTTTCCAAAGTTTTCCCACGGCGACACACCAACCAGTGTCAGGCTTTCCAAAGTTTTCCCACGGCGACACACCAACCAGTGTTGGTGTGTCACCGTGGGAAAACCCGGAAGTGCTGCCGTTGCGGCAGCGCACAAAACCCCGGAAGCGCTGCTGCCGCTTTCAGTTTTTGCACACCGCCGTTGGTGTGTCGCTGTGGGAAAACCCAGAAGCGCCACCATTGCGGCAGCGCGCAAAAACCCGGAAGCGCTGCTGCCGCTTTCAGTTTTTGCGCGCCGCCATGGCTGCGGCGCTTTCAGATTTTCGCGCTCCGCCATTGGTGTGTCGCCGCGGGAAAACCCAGAAGCGCTGATGGGTTTTGACGTGACACATCTGGGCCCCGCAGGCAACACACTTTTGTGTCGCGACACACAGTTTGGAAAGCGCTGTCCTGGAGCAATAAACTATAGTTCTTCCAAGTACAAAGTCCTGCAAGTCTAAGTACAGCCAAGCACCTGGTCCCCCTTGGCTCAAGAGGGATATTACCGACTTCAAAAGAATCACTGATGACTGATTTTCAAATCAGGCAGACTTCTATCCATTTCGTACTAGAACAGGGGTCGGCAAACTTTTTATGCCAGGAGCCATTTTGACATGCTCGTGCACATTTTGAAATGCTCGAGAGCCAGGGGGCGGGGTTTGCAGGCGGGGGCCAATCGCGTGGAAGGGGGCGGGGTTTGCGGGTGGGGGCCAATCACATGGAAGGGGACGGGGTTTGCGGGCGGGAGCCAATCACGTGGCTTATTGGGGCGGGTGGGAGGGCCCATGTAGCAGTTTCCCCCCCACCGGCTTCCCGCCCCTCCCTCCTTGCCTGCAGAAGGCGGCCGGCCTTCTCCCCCCGCTATTTCCGGAAGCGATCCAGCGCCGATCTGCGGGCTGCGGGGGCTCCAGCTTCGGAGGGCGCCGGCTGTTCCGAACCAAGGAGCCAGGGCGGAGCCGGGGCAGGGGAGGAACGGGGAGCGCCAGGGGACTCACCCGCTGCTGCTCGGCTGCCACCTTCCTCCTCCGCTTCAGCCGCCCGCGCGCCTTCCCTGGCAATATAATATCTTGCCATTAGTTAACCCATAGTAACATTATTTCTATTAAAGCAAACCATTTATTCATTAAAACCCAAAATCAAAGCTTCATTTTTTTCCACCACAAGCAAGTAATCTAAAAGTGGTTGCCAAACATTTATAAATCCAGAAACAGAGTGTTCTCTAATTAATGCTGTTAATTTAGCTATTTGGGCCAGATCCATTAATTTAACAATCCATTCTTCAACTGTAGGTATATCTGGATCTTTCCATCGCTGTGCATATAAAAGTCTTGAAGTTGTGATCATATATAAAAGCAAATTTCCATATTTTTTCTCCAACTCCTCCTCCATCAATCCCAAAAGAAACAGTTCTGGCTTTTTTTGTATATTCACTTTTAAAATATTTTGGATAATAATACATATTTGATGTTTGGCCTTGTACATGTTAAATGATTCTCTCACTAAGGACTGTTCTGCTGAATACAACACTTATGGAGAAAAGCGAATGATCCATTATTGACTGTTGGTTGGCTTCTCATAATATGACACATTCTCTGCTCAGTTTGGTGATGAAGCCACACTTGGAAACTGACTGCCTTGTAATAATGGAGTACGTATCCAGTGGAATGACAAGAATGCAACTGCTGTCACTGAATGGTTAAAAATCTTGATCCGCCATGGAAATCTTCACTAGCATAATTTCTACTGATGCCATGTAGGATATATAGACATATTTGAACAGCTAATGACTGTAACTAAATCTGATCTGGGCACAGAGGAAAGACACAGATGGGCTGATTCGGGCCATAAACTACCTATGTGGTTTGACCATGAATGCATATGGACTAAAATTCAGAGACGTTTCTTTATAAATAGCATATAGAGACATACCAGGTGGCCCTCCTTACATCAAAACTATCATATAAATCTCTTATAAAGGAGAAGGCTAAAACCACCATGAAAACCAGGCAGATGTTGATTCAATCTGTCAGAGATTGCTGAGCTTCACTGTTCTGGCATTTAACAGCTTCAAGCTTTTGTAATGCACCCCCAAACTCAGCCATCCAAGACCTGTATTGGCACAGGAGGCACATTATAAAGCCCTATTGGAATATGTGTTGCACAGCTATACAACAGGGCTAGCAAAATTTGAAACATGGCCCCCAGTTTCAGTATCAGAAATAGCAAAACGGGGGCAAAGCTTATATGGGGATTTGAAGACTAAAATATATATAAATTGATATATTAGACAAGAAATGTTTTTTAATGTTATATATAGACCTAGCATGTAAGATAAACTTTTTAAATTACTATGACCAGGGATAAATCGGAAGTTGACTAATTTCTATATTTCATCTTTTTCTTTTTTTTCTTTACTTTACTACACTTTTTTCTTCTTTCTTTGATTTGTATTTCTATTTCCTTTTCCGTTTCCAACTTTTATCTATGTATATTTAAAACTCAATAAAATATATTTTAAAAAAAAAAAGAAATAGCAAAACTGATAAGATATCTGAAGATAGGTAAGCCTGGGCATTGGCCAAGTTCTATCAGAAGCAATAAAACTGAATCCCAACTGATGGGCACCAAAATTAGCTTCCCTGTTTACATATATCAACCAATCTGGTCTCATACGAAAGGACTGGGAGGGGGGTGACAATAATTGTACCTATCTATAAGAAGAACAGACAAGATCTAATAAATTACAAACCGGTTAGTGTACTGAACATGATCAGCTAACTATATGCTAAGCACCTGAACACTAAACTTCAGAATTGGACCGGAGTCAAGAAAATGATTGGAGATGGTTTAGCAAGTTCATAAATACATTGGAGTGGGTTTTGACACCAAAGACTTACAGCAAGTACATTATGATTTTGCCTTTGAGGCAGCATTACGATCTTCTGCCACCTTTTGGTGCTTCTTTTTCTCCAACTGTAGAGAGTTAGTTTCTGTTGCTCTTAAAACTTTTAAAGCTGAAACATTAGTTCAGATATACAGAGCAGAGGTATCGATCTCTGTGCCATTAAGAGTACAACGGAAGTGGTGCAAATGAAACGTTAGGAATTATTCCTGTTGCTGCAAGATGTGTAGCCAAAAACTCAAATTTGAGGTGGCAATGCCTAAAATAGAGGTTATGACTTAGAGGTTGATAATCAGTTATTGGCTAAAGACCTAGTTCTTTCCCACTGGCCTGTTACCCATTTGTATTGGCTGAGGACTATTCTCCAAGCTGGAGGGGTGCTATAGAGCAGAGGTCGGCAACCTGTGGTCCGCGGCCCACTGGTGGTCCGCGGGCTGTTAGGAAGTGGTCCGCAGGGTGAGCCAGAGCAGCTGATTGGTGGGGGCCCGGAAGGGAAAACACCACCTATCAGCATGCAGCAAAGAAGGGCGGAGGCGGGCCGAGGAGTACCCCCGCCAATCAACCTCCTCACGGCAGCAGCATGCGTGTGTGCATGCGGCAACGCTTTTCGCCTCCCTGCCGCTCTGCATCGTTTTTTTTTGTAGCACCGAGGGCATTTTCGGAGTCCCCAGAGCCTGCCCTTTCGAAGGGGCAACCCAGTGGGGCGCGGGGCAGACTTTTCCTCCCCCCACTTTTGCTCCCCGTGGTTTTTTGGGCCCCTACCGAGTAGCTCCAGTGCGCCTCCGCTTCTCCGCCGCACAGCTGATCGGTGCGGAGATTTTCTACCCCGGGGCGCCCCCCGTCACTTTTTGCAGTGATCTCAGGCTTTTTCGCCTCGCAACAGTGGCGCTCTGCCAAGAAAAGCTGCGGTTGCAAGGCGAAAAAGCCTCAAATCACTGCAAAAAGTGAGGGGGGGGGTTCCCCGGGGTGGAAAATCTCCACACTGATCAGCTGTGCGGCAGGGAAGCGGAGGCACAGCAGAGCTACCTGGTAGGGGCTGAAAAACTGCTGGGAGAAAAAGGGAAACTCCGCCCCGCGCCCCGCCAGGGTGCCCCTTCGAAAGGGCAGGCTCCGGGGACCCTGAAAATGCCCTCGGTGCCAGGAAAAATGCACAGAGTGGCAGGCCCGCAAACCCTGCCATATAAAAATATAGTATACATCTTTATATTATAAAGCTTAAGAGAAGGTGGACTGTGTATATCATTCTGATAGATTGCATATATCCCTTCCTGCAACGTTACTGAGTGCTGGGACCTGGATAGCTTCCAGAGTTAATGCACTGAATATAGTCATCTGAAGTGCAACTGTCTGATGAGGCCTTGTAAGGAGGAAACTAGTCATGTACTGCCTCCCGGTGGTCAGTGTACTTAAAAACACCACGTGGGATATACATACAGTGCATTCGGAAAGTATTCAGACCCCCTTCACTTTTTTCAATTTTGTTATGTTGCAGCCTGATACTACAATCGTTCAAATTCATGTTTTGTCACATTAATCTACATTCAGTACCCCATAATGACAAAGTGAAAAAAGAATTTCAGAAGTGTCTGTAAATTTATCAAAAAGGAGAAACTGAATACCACATGTACATAAGTATTCAGACCCTTTGCAACAACACTTGAAATTTAGCTCAGGTGTCTCCCATTTCTCTTGATTGTTGCTGAGCTGTTCCTACACCTTGATTGGAGTCCACCTGTGGTAAATTAAATTGATTGGGCATGATTTGGAAAGGCACACACCTCTCTATAGAAGGCCTCACAGCGGACAATGCATACTGTATCAGAGCAAAAGCCATGAGGTCAAAGGAACTGACTGCAGAGCTCAAAGACAGGATTATTGCAAGGCAAAGATCTGGGGATGGCTACAAAAAAATTTCTGCTGCACTGAAGGTTCCCAAGAGCACAGTGGCCTCCATAATTCTCAAATGGAAGGAGTTTGGCACAAACAGGACCCTTCCAAGAGCTGGTCGCCTGGCCAAACTGAGCAATCGGGGGAGAAGAGCCTTAGTAAGAGGTGACCAAGAACCAGATGGTCACTCTGACTGAGCTCCAGAGAGCCTGTGTGGAGATGGGACAAAGTTCCAGAAGGACAGCCATCACTGCAGCCCTCCACCTATCTGGGCTTTATGGCAGAGTGGCTAGATGGAAGCCTCTCCTCAGTGCAAAACACATGAAAGCCCGCTTGGAGTTTGCAAAAAAGCACCTGAAGGACTCTCAGACTGTGAGGAACAAGATTCTCTGGTCTGATGAAACCAAGATTGAACTGTTTGGCCTCAATTCTAAACGCTATGTCTGGAGGAAACCAGGCACCGCTGATCACCTGCCCAATACCATCCCAACAGTGAAGCGTGGTGGTGGCAGCATCATGTTGTGGGGGTGTTTTTCAGCAGCAGGGACTGGGAGACTGGTCAGGGTTGAGGGTAAGCTGAATGGAGCAAAGTACAGAGATATCCTTCATGAAAACCTGTCCCACAGCGCTCAGGACCTCAGACTGGGCCGAAGGTTCACCTTCCAACATGACAATGATCCTAAGCACACAGCCAAGACAACACAGGAATGGCTTAGGGACAACTCTGTGAATGTCCTAGAGTGGCCCAGCCAGAGCCCTGACTTGAACCCTATTGAACATCTCTGGAGAGACCTGAAAATGGCTGGCCACCGACAGTCACCATCCAACCTGATTGAGCTTGAGAGGATTTGCAAAGAAGAATGGCAGAAAATCCCCCAATCCAGGTGTGCAAAGCTTGTCGCGTCATACCGAAAAAGACTCGAGGCTGTAATTGCTGCCAAAGGTGCTTCAACAAAGTACTGAGTAAAGGGTCTGAATACTTACGTACATGTGGTATTTCAGTTTCTCCTTTTTGATAAATTTACAGACACTTTTGAAATTCTGTTTTCATTTTGTCATTAGATTAATGTGACAAAACATGAATTTGAACGATTGTAGTATCAGGCTGCAACATAACAAAATTGAAAAAAGTGAAGGGGTCTGAATACTTTCCGAATGCACTGTATACTGTGTAAAAATTAAGTATTTTATCTAATCCTAGTCCTATGTGGTGTTCTTCTGGCCCATCTGCTTAAATTGCTTTTGGTGTTAAGGCAGGGGATGTCAATGAAAGATCTCATTCCCAGTCACTGGTAATGAACTGCATCAGAAATCATGTTTGATTTTTATTTTATTTTTAAATTAAATTAATTTTTAAAAAATCAGGCAGATCTTCTATTTGTTGCCTCCTGGGCAATCTCCCCCAACTAGATGTGCATTCTCTCTGGAAGGATGGAATACTCAGTGGTACAGTCTGTACAAAGTCCCTAGCATTCCATCATCATCATCATCATCCATCATCATCATCATCATCATCATCATCATCATCATCATCACTACAGGATTAGGTAACAGATATGAAAGCCCTTGCTTGCCTTAAATACTGAAGAACTGATGACAGACCTATGCTGAAAGTAAACTGGAATCTATTAGAAATAAAGCCACCAGATTGAGGCTGTAAAAATCGAGATAACGATTAGATGGCAACAAATAGAAAACATTACTTGCTAATGGTCATACCGATTTTTGCAGCCTAGATCTGATAGCACTAATTAGAAAAACACTATGATTTATGATCAATCAGTGAGATTTCCAACTTGCAATTATTTAAAAGTACTGGCCATAAAATATCTTTCCCTCCTAAATTGGTCAAGAAATGTGGATGAGAGGAAGGGAAGAGAAGTATATTCATGTATGAAGGAAATACAGTATGTGTAAAGGTATGTAAGTTCCAATTCTATATATTCAGGAACACCTTATTTTATAAATCTATACCCATTTTCCTGAGTAAGTATTTCACAGCTGTCTTCAGCTGCTGACTGGATTTTAGGATTCAAGTGAAAAGTGAAGCTAATTCTGCAGACATGAACTCTGCCCACCTCTGGTTTATAAAATGGTCAAAATCCAGCAAGTTAGGCCTAATTTCACGACACCCCTAGCCATTTTGAAATTAAAACCTGTTTAGCCCTTTGGATCATTTGTTGATAGATGATATATAGCGCAGTTTATTGGATTGAAATTACGGTCGATTGCAGTTGTTACAACTGAAACTGCAACTTTCCAGTCATTTGAACTGGGCCAGTCACACTCTCTCAGCCCTAGGAAGGAGGCAGTGGCAAACCACTTCCAAAAATTTTGTCCAGGCAGTCTCCGAGAATTGGACACAATTGAACGGATTAAAAAAAAGTCATTTACTATTTCTTCATGGCAATTTTTCACCAGTAGATGGCATCATCTATTTCCTAAAAATAATGTAGAACTATTGCTTGGATATATTGCATTACCAAGAGTACCTCAGTATTGTGGAGTGTTTTCTGCAATCTTCAAGGCATAACACATCTTTATTAATATGTATGCAGAACAGCTGTAATCAGTGCACAGAACAATGTCTAATATATTATCTTGTTTAATTGTAGCTACAAATGTACAGTCAGGACCAGAAATATTGGAATAAGGATAACTGTTTTGGCAGTTGGCCTCTGTACATCACCACATTGAAGTTGAAAGGAAACACCCCCAGATGGGAGTGAAGTCAGGACTTTCGGCTGTAATTCAAGGGGTTTGATGAAAGTGGGGCACTAACCATTCAGGAAGTACAGCTATTGGCATACACACACACCCATCGTTGGTGGCTCATAAGTAATGGAACAAACCAACATCATTACAAACATAAGGGTCACCTTTAATACCTGGATGAAAATCCTTTGCAGTCAATGATTGCCTGAAATCTGGAACCCATGGACATGACCAAATGCTGAGTTTCCTCCCTCGAGATGCTTTGCTAGGCCTTTACTGCAGCTGTCTTCAGCTGCTGCTTGTTTGTGGGTCTTTCTGCCTTCAGTCTTGTCTTCAGTAAGTGAAAAGCATGCTCTGTTGGGTTGAGATCAGGTGACTGACTTGGCCATTGAAGAACATCCCACTTCTTTGCCGTGAGAAACTCTTGGGTAGCTTTTGCTGTATGTTTTGGGTCATTATCCATCTGCAATATGAAGCGGCGTCCTATCAGTTTGGCAGCATTTGGCTGAATCTGAGCAGAAAGTATAGCCCTATACACTTCAGAATTCATCCTGCTGCTTTTATCAGCAGTCAAGTCATCAATACACACCAGTGACCTGGTTCCATTGGCAGCCGTACATGCCCATGCCATAATATTGCCTCCACCATGTTTGACAGAACATGTGGTATGCTTTGGATCATGAGCTGTACCTTCTCCATACTTTTCTCTTCCCATCATTCTGATGCAAGTTAATCTTGGTTTCATCAGTCCAAAGAATCTTATTCCAGAACTGGGCAGGCTTTTTTAGGTGTTTGCTGGCAAAGTCTAATCTGGCCTTTCTGTTCTTGAGCGTTACCAGTAGTTTGCACCTTGTTGTGAAGCCTCTGTATTTACATTCATAAAGCTGTCTCTTGACTCTAGATGTTGACAATGACATGCCTACCTCCTCAAGAGCGTTCTTGACCTGGCTAGATGTTGTGAAAGGGTTCCTCTTCACCATGAGCAGAATACTGCGGTCATCCACTTTAGTTGTCTTCCGTGGTCTTCCAGGGCTTTTGGTGTTGCTGATCTTGCCAGTTAATTCCTTCTTTTTTCAGGATGTTCCAAACTGTTGTATGGGCCACTCCCAATGTTTTTGCTATCTCTCTGATGGGTTTGTTGTGTTTCCTCAGCCTAATGATGGCCTCCTTCACTCGCATGGACACCTCTTTGGACCTGATGTTGGGAGTTCCAGTGAGCAGCTACCAAATGCAAATGTAACACTCAGAACCACCTCCAGGCCTTTTATCTGCTTGATTGGTCATGGGGTACCCAGGAAACAGGCCACACCTGGCCATGCAGCTGCTTGTCAGCCATTCGTTCCATTACTTATGAGCCACCAACGATGGGTGTGTGTGTATGCCACTGGCTGTACTTCCTGAATGGTTAGTGCCCCACTTTTGTCAAACCCCTTGAATTACAGCCGAAAGTCCTGACGTCGCTCCCATCTGGGTGTGTTTCCTTTCAACTTCAATGTGGTGGTGTATAGAGGCCAACTGCCAAAACAGTTATCCTTGTTCCAATATTTCTGCTCCTGACTGTATATTGGTCACAAACAACTGGATTTGTGATACAGTATGTCCAGTAAAACCTAAATAGGGTTTATAAGTTGCAAGCTTCATTATCAAGAACTTTATTACCATGCAACTAAATCAGAAGTAGACAAGCTGTGGCCTTGCAATTGCTCTGGTCTTCAACTCTCATCAGTCTCACCCAGCCATCCCACTTTCAAGGGCTTAAGAGTGTCCAAAATGTTTAGAGAGCACTGATTTCCTATCCCAGACCTTAATCATTCATCCTGTGAATGTACATGCATTTTTAAAGAAAAGTATTTTGTCAGTCTCATACATCTCAGAACTTTTTAAAAGCATTGGTTGTAATGTATATGAATGCATTATGAAAAAAAATCTATTGAGAAAACACATGCGATTACAGCACTGATTCCAAAAATAGATGATTTTACTACTGCCTTGGAGGAAAAGATGGATATTTTAAATGCTACCTGGATGGATGACTTAATTACTTCTTTTGATATAAAAATAGATAAAAAGATGGACAATATTTTAGATCAACAAGTAGAAGTGAAAATGGAAGTGATGAAGGAAGACTCAGAAAAAGAATTTAGAAATGAAATACAGACTGTTAAAGAAATTGCAAATATTCTTCCAGGGGATTTTAAAGAGACACAAGGCCAGGTTAAGAAATTGGAGATTAAATCAGATTCTATTACTATGGAATATAATTTAGATGCTATTGTATTACCAGAAATGAGAGAAGAAGAATGTATTTTGAGTTTGATAGGAGCTCTGGAAAAATTAGATGAGAATATGAGAAAATATATAGTTGATACTTTAGTTCAACATTTAGAGACAGAAGAAGAAGACATGGACTCTGAGATAGATAAAATTTTTAGAGTTGAATCACGTTACGTTAGAGATAAGAAACTGTCAAGATATTTTGTGAGAAAAATTATAAAAGAACAAAATCTGAAGAAATATTATAGCGAGAGATCAAAAATAGTAGGGTTGGGTATAACTTAAAAGAATTAAATCAGAATTTTTTTTCTTTCTTTTTGTTTGGAATTTGGGTTGTATAAATAGAAAAATCCTTTTCTTTTTATTTCTATATGCATAGTATAATAGTATAGTTGGGTATATCTATATATGTATAGTTTTGGGAAAATTAAAGTGTACCAACAATACAGGAATGGATGCTGAAACTATTAGAAATGGCAGAAAATGACAAATTGATTTGCCTACTAAAAGAAAATTTTAATTATTATTCTTTAATGAGTGGAAATCTTTGATGGATTATTTGCAAAAAGCAGGAGGAGTAAAGCTAAATATGGAGTTTTTGTTGATTAGATTATAGATAAATAGTATATAATAGACAAGGAAAAATATATGAATGTTATATGAATAGCCAGCATGTTAAAGCAAACTATCTATTTTATTCTTATGACCATAGACGGATCGGAGGTAATCTAATTTCTGTGTATGTCTTTTTCTTTATTCTTTTTTTCTTTTTCTTTACTGCACTTTTCTTTTTCTTTTCTTTTAATTTGTATTTCTTTTTCCGTTTCATCTTTATCTTTTAGCTTTGTATACCTAAAAACCTAATAAAACTTAATAAAAAAAAAAGAGAAAACACATTTTATTTACCCATTGTTTCTATGTCCAACCTTTGATCACAACTGCATTACTGACCTTAAGTATATAAAAATTAAAGTCAAAAGCAAACGGGCAAAAATACATTGAGTCATTTTAACCTGTATTACAAATGATCAAGATTAAAAGGACTTTACAGTGCTTCAAAATAAACCATTCACATGATTTGGCGAACTACTGAGAGCAAACTTCAAAGTCACCATCAAACTGTATTATTTTCCTAGCACAGCAGTTGACCCCAATTGGATGCTTTACCCATTTCATTGGAAATGTGGGCGTGGTCACTAGAAAAGACGAACAATAATGCAGAAGGCACACATGCACAGTAGGGTTACAATCATCACTGTATTTTCGAAGTCAAGAGAACATGATAATATTCTCATATATATGGAGCTACCTATATAGCTTGAGCCAAAATAAATACTGTGTAAGGAAATGAATGAGCATTTTGACAATGTGCAAAGGATATTTAGCATATTTATTTAGTATGTGCTTATATCTGTATGCCATACAAGTCCTAGGATAGCAATATGATGGGAGGGGCGGGGAACTTGGCCAGTAAAACCTTGTGGGGTGATCCCCAAGGGCTGAGTGCAATGAGAAACACTGATTATTGTACATGTTCTGGGCCTATAGTAAGGCAGCCTATGCCACGGGTGATTGTCTTCAGATGTGCCAGACTAGAATTAACATTATCCTTTATGATCTTTGAGGGATACTCTATTGGGGAAAGCTACACTATTACATTCTAATTTTTGGTTCAGGGCCATCAGCTAGGAAACTGCTAGCTGTTTATATTTCTAAAGCAACTCCTTCTCTGCAGCATCACAGCATGGCCGGTATTTACTAAGGCGACAGTTGTTTAAATTAGTAAAATTCGAGAGGTGTCCATTACGTTGTGTAGATGTGACTCCAGGCCCTTGTGCTCTGCCCTGACATGCTGGTTCCTAAAATAAAGTGCACTCAAAATCTGCCATATTATATATTTTTCTAGGCCAAACTTCATATGAAATGTCATTGCATATTCTGTCTATGGAATCTAAACCTTGAGCTGCCAATATACCCTTCCTTCAAAACTGTTGGATTGTTAAAAAAAACAATTAAGTCACACAGTAAAGCTGCATTTCTATAATCACTTATCTGGATGCTTATTTCTGACTGAGTATGCATGTGTACGTATGCACCATAAATTCTTTTTATGGTAAAAGAGAAAGTTTTTAAATGTTGTCCAAGCCATTTTGATGCTTGGCAAATGGTTCTCACATGAATATTATTATGGGCATACAGCTGTGAGGGCTGCCATAACAGTTTCAAGTAGACTGGTGGCATCAAATTCCAATGTAAATGGAAATGTTTATTATGGGTCCAATGGCAAGACCAATCGTTTATCCAAGAGGAGCCAACAAAAAAACCCCCACACCAACTGGTGAATAGTTTTCCTTCTTGGCCCTAGTCCTGTTCACATGCTAACAGCTGCTGTTCTTCAGGAAATCTCACCCCTTTGCTCTGAAGAAAGATTAAGAACTGCAGAAAGTCTTGCTTTGATTTACAAGGGTTTTTAAAAATATTTTTTTAACACCCTAAGTGTGAAGCTTTAGTTTTATGTTGGCAACCATGGCTCAGTATCAGACAGCTTTTTCAATTTAGCTTAGAACCTGAAAAATCAACTGAAATTAAGTATAGTCATTATCTCCCCTTTCCTGTCATCTCCACTTTAAGTGGTCTGCTATGGGCTATGTTAGCATCCGTAATCCATTTCTGAGGAATATTATCTTTAACCTTGAGATTTTTGAAAGGTTCTCTATAAGAATAAAGGTGGCTCCCTGGCATTTAGTGCAGCTGTGCAACTGAGCTCCTGACACACCATTAAGTAAATCTTCCACAAAGGGGGGGGGGGAACCTGCATAAAACATTAGTGTGTGGAGTATTGGATAACAGGACCAACTTATGCATACTTGCAGAGGCCCTGAGTTTTAGGAATGAAGCATCATAAAATTAGACACTCTGTGACTAATTCAGTTAATGTAGGCTTTTTGTGTTAAACACAATCAGTAACTTGAGAAGACAACACAAGTGAGTGTACAGGAACATCAGTTTTGGGGGGTGGGAATTAGATATCTGGTTAGTAATAATGGGATACATTTCTCTCTCGTTCCCTGGTAAAATTGAAGATCAGAAGGAAAAAGAAATCACGTCAGGCTCTAATGCCTTGCTCCAAAATGAGTGGAAATCTGCAAAGTGTTACTCTAGTTCCAATTCTTTAGCACCAATCTGAAAGCAGATGTTTGGGAGATGAACCTTCTTTGCTTTGATCTGTTGTGACCTCTCAGTTTACTCAAGGCAATGTATGTTCCAGTCTGCAAAGAATTTAACTTGAGCCAAGTCTCAACGGAATGTTGTTTCAAGGCTAGACTCCAGTTCTGCAATACAAAAATAAGGTCTTGGAGCATGTCTGGAAAGCCTCTCCTTTATTGTCAAGTATCAAAGCCATGCTGGCATACTGAGAGTGCTTCTACATGAGAGATCTCAGCTGCAACACAACTCAATCTTTGGCCACATTTTCCAACTTCTCATTTGGTTCCCCACTCTTAATTTAACTGCATCCTTTTATCCTGGTTTTTGCAAGCATAGGAGTCATTAGTATTGAATTTGGATTGTTAACGATCAGATTTGAATGCCCATGCATAATTCTGTCAAACTGGCTGAGGCCAGGGAATGCTGAAGTTTAACTTTATCCAAACCCTCCTGGCTTCAGGCCAGCTCAGTGAGAGTGCTGCTTGCTAGTTTTTCTCCCTCTTAAGTTATTAATTTCCTTCCCATGTGAACCAAGAAAGTGAAATATCCAGCTATAGGGATGGCATACATCTCCTCCTAAATTGGAGGGACATCTGGGAATCTTAATCTGCCCCTGATATCCACAAATTGGTTTGTTCTTGCTTCTAATATCAGAGCTTTTAAAGATGAGCTTCAACTGGTACCTTAAACAATATGTACAGTATTCTTCTTGGGTGTTCAAAATGGCTATCCGTAGAAAGCATATATTAATTAAATCTTGGGTCAATCATATGATCAACACTGTAAGAAAATACATTCTGGGTAGTGACTGCAGACAGGCTGAGATCATTGCAATGGTGTCTTGGATTAGAATAAGTATACAACACCTATATGTACCATCTCTAGTAATCTGATCTATAGTGTAAGAACACTGAGGTACCAGCATTCAATTCTACTAATAATTAGGTATAAAATACTGTAAATAAAAAACACAAAAATGGCATGCTTTTCAACACTCTGAAGCTCTGGGAATGTTAGTTGAAACCTTAATTCTGTGCGAGTGAGACTTTTTAGTCATAATTAACTTTTATGTGTTCTCTTGGTGTATTCAGAAAGTTTTGAGTTTTTAGCATTATTCTATAGATGCAAATTGACATCAGTGAGTATAACTAATCAAGCAACCTAAGAACAGATTTTTCTAAATACAAACCTTCACCTCACATTTTATATCCCATATTCTATGCTTTTGCAAAGCATAACCAGCTTGGCCATGCCACCAGCTGAAAGACATTTCCTTGGCAGAAAGTTGAAATGTTATCCCCACCAATGATGGTGGTGATTGTAATACTAAAGATACAATCTGCTATCTAGATCATCTCACGGCTAAGCTTGGCATGATGCTAAAGTTATATCGAACACATCTAAGTTTGAGAGCAAATTAAAAAATATGGATAATGGGACTAGGGTTTTCATCAGGATTTCAGATACAGACTTCAACTCATCCATCCTGCATGCCCATCCAAAGTAGCTTCATCCCCAAACTGCTATTGGCATAATTTCTAACAGGTATAGCATCTGAAACTAGTTAGAATGGTAATGAAAACTTTCTATCTGGTTGTGATTTTTTTTAAACAGCCCTGTGACAGGAAAGTGTTAAATTGCTTTCCATGCTGAATTTTGACTGCTTTCTTGCCATGCACCTGTTTTCCCCACCCCACCCCAGTTCTGATGTGGTTAGCCTCATGTGTAATTTAACTCTCATCTCCCACCTAATGAGAGGTCAAATCTGATTAGCAGAAAATTAGCTTCTTTATCTCAGCATATAATGCTTTCCAGACTCCACTTTTTTTTCCTTTTTTTCTTTTACATATCACGGTATCTTTCTTTGAGTCCTGTCTGACAAGTGCTTCAATTTCTATGGCCTGAAACAGAGACCAAATTCAAATTTCCAAGATTCTTTGAGCTTGATGAACAATATGAGCTGGGTCACAATAATTTTGTTTGGCCCCACTGCTGGACAATGCAGTAGTCTGTGCTCACATCAATGTGGGGTGTGGAAAATGCCCAAGGAACTGTATGAGAGCGAACCCATTGATTTTGCTTTTCTATAAGTTGCCCTGCCATGAATGGCTTCCCTGTCTAGTTTGACACAATATGACTTGAATAGTCATGAAGGAAATGCATGTGCCTGTATAAACAAACATGTAAGAAGCAAAGGAGATCGTTACCTTGTCGTGGTGCTGGAGCTTGAGCACCTCAATGAAACCATGAGCTAAACCGTGAAGGGACACCCAAGACCAGAAGGTCGTGGCAGAGAGGTCAGACTAAATACGATCCCTGGGGAAGGTAACGGCAACCCACCCCAGTATTCTTGCCGTGAAAACTAAATGGATCAGTACAACCAGAGATATGTCGGTATACCATCGGAAGATGGGACTCCCAGGTCGGAAGATGGTTAAAATGCTACTGGGGAGGAACAGAGGATACGTTCAACTAGCCCCAGATGTGATGACACAGCTAGCTCAAAGCCGAAAGGACGGCTAGCGGCCGACGGTGCTGGTGGTGAACGACGAATCCGATGTTCTAAAGATCAACACACCGTAGGAACCTGGAATGTAAGATCTATGAGCCAGGGCAAATTGGATGTGGTTATTGGTGAGATGTCAAGATTAAATATAGACATTTTAGGTGTCAGTGAACTGAAATGGACTGGAATGGGCCACTTCACATCAGATGACCACCAGATCTACTACTGTGGACAAGAGGACCACAGAAGAAATGGAGTAGCCTTCATAATTAATAATAAAGTGGCTAAAGCAGTGCTTGGATACAATCCAAAAAACGATAGAATGATCTCAATTTGAATTCAGGGTAAGCCATTTAACATCACAGTGATCCAAATATACGCCCCAACCACAGATGCTGAAGAAGCAGAAGTAGATCAGTTCTATGAGGATCTGCAGCACCTACTGGATAATACAGCAAAAAGAGATGTTATTTTCATTACAGGAGACTGGAATGCTAAGGTGGGTAGTCAGACGACACCTGGAATTACAGGCAAGCATGGTCTGGGAGAACAAAATGAAGCAGGACATAGGCTGATAGAATTTTGCCAAGACAACTCACTGTGCATAACAAACACTCTCTTCCAACAACCTAAAAGACGAGTTTATACATGGACTTCACCAGATGGTCGACACCGAAATCAGATTGACTACATCCTTTGCAGCCAAAGGTGGCGGACATCTATACAGTCGGTAAAAACAAGACCTGGAGCTGACTGTAGTTCAGATCACGAACTTCTTATTGCAAAATTTAGAATCAGACTAAAGAGAATAGGGAAGACCCACAGACCAGTTAGATATGAGCTCACTAATATTCCTAAGGAATATGCAGTGGAGGTGAAGAATAGATTTAAGGGACTAGATTTAGTAGATAGGGTCCCAGAAGAACTATGGACAGAAGTTCGCAACATTGTTCAGGAGGCGGCAACAAAAAACGTCCCAAAGAAAAAGAAAACCAAGAAGGCAAGATGGCTGTCTGCTGAGACACTGGAAGTAGCCCAAGAAAGAAGGAAAGCAAAAGGCAACAGTGATAGGGGGAGATATGCCCAATTAAATGCAAAATTCCAGAGGTTAGCCAGAAGAGATAAGGAATTATTTTTAAACAAGCAATGTGCGGAAGTGGAAGAAGACAATAGAATAGGGAGGACAAGAGACCTCTTCCAGAAAATTAGAAACATCGGAGGTAAATTCCAGGCAAAAATGGGTATGATCAAAAACAAAAATGGTAAGGACCTAACAGAAGCAGAAGAGATCAAGAAAAGGTGGCAAGAATATACGGAAGATCTGTATAGGAAGGATAATAATATCGGAGATAGCTTTGATGGTGTGGTCAGTGAGTTAGAGCCAGACATCCTGAAGAGTGAGGTTGAATGGGCCTTAAGAAGCATTGCTAATAACAAGGCAGCAGGAGATGACGGTATCCCAGCTGAACTGTTTAAAATCTTGCAAGATGATGCTGTCAAGGTGATGCATGCCATATGCCAGCAAATTTGGAAAACACAAGAATGGCCATCAGATTGGAAAAAATCAACTTATATCCCCATATCAAAAAAGGGAAGCACTAAAGAATGTTCAAACTATCAAACAGTGGCACTTCTTTCACATGCCAGTAAGGTAATGCTCAAGATCTTGCAAGGTAGACTCCAGCAATTCATGGAGTGAGAATTGCCAGATGTACAAGCTGGGTTTAGAAAAGGCAGAGGAACTAGAGACCAAATTGCCAATATCCGCTGGATAATGGAGAAAGCCAGGGAATTTCAGAAAAACATCTATTTCTGTTTTATTGACTATTCTAAAGCCTTTGACTGTGTGGATCATAACAAATTGTGGCAAGTTCTTGGTGGTATGGGGATACCAAGTCATCTTGTCTGCCTCCTGAGGAATCTGTATAACGACCAAGTAGCAACGGTAAGAACAGAGCACGGAACAACGGACTGGTTTAAGATTGGGAAAGGAGTACGGCAGGGTTGTATACTCTCACCCTACCTATTCAACCTGTACGCAGAACACATCATGCAACGTGCTGGGCTTGAGGAATCCAAGGCTGGAGTTAAAATTGCTGGAAGAAACATTAACAATCTCAGATATGCAGATGATACCACTTTGATGGCTGAAAGCGAGGAGGAGTTGAAGAGCCTGATGACGAAGGTGAAAGAAGAAAGTGCAAAAGCTGGGTTGCAGTTTAACCTCAAAAAAACCAAGATTATGGCAACGAGCTTGATTGATGACTGGCAAATAGAGGGAGAAAAAGTGGAGGCAGTGACAGACTTTGTATTTCTAGGCGCAAAGATTACTGCAGACGCTGACTGCAGCCAGGAAATCAGAAGACGTCTACTTCTTGGGAGGAGAGCAATGGCAAATCTTGATAAAATAGTTAAGAGCAGAGACATCACACTGACAACAAAGGTCCGCATAGTTAAAGCAATGGTATTCCCTGTAGTAACCTATGGCTGCGAGAGCTGGACCATAAGGAAGGCTGAGCGAAGGAAGATAGATGCTTTTGAACTGTGGTGTTGGAGGAAAATTCTGAGAGTGCCTTGGACTGCAAGAAGATCAAACCAGTCCATACTCCAGGAAATCAAGCCAGACTGCTCATTTGAGGGAATGATATTAAAGGCAAAACTGAAGTACTTTGGCCACATAATGAGAAGGCAGGATACCCTGGAGAAGAAGCTGATGCTAGGGAAAGTGGAAGGCAAAAGGAAGAGGGGCCGACCAAGGGCAAGATGGATGGATTATATTCTGGAGGTGACGGACTCAACCATGGGGGAGCTGAGGATGGTGACGGCCGACAGGAAGCTCTGGCGTGGGCTGGTCCATGAAGTCACGAAGAGTCGGAAGCGACTGAACGAATAAACAACAAAAAGAAGCAACATGTGAAATTGTAAGCTACGTTGAATTAAATGTTATTATACACAACTGGAGCAAGAGGGGAATTTACATGTGAATTAGAAATATTGGCCATCATTTTATCTGAGAGTTAAATCTAGCACAGACCTAAGTGGCCATGACCATATGGACAGTGTGCGAATATAGCGCACAGATGGGCTGCGTGAGAGTGAGAAGCAGCCAGACGTTGAGCATTTCCAGGAAGACCAGGCTTAATTTTATATTTTTCCCATTATGGACCAGAATAGCTTTTTAACAACATTTCTAAGACATCAGCAATATAGATGCAGACTGCTCAACTTTCAATTAACACTGTAAGTTAATCTAGGTGTATGAGAAGTCTGGTGCTTATCAGGAGTAAATGCACCAGCAAGCTGAATTAATGTCTTGGCTCTTTATGTTGTCTACTGCAACTTTTCTGGAGCTGAAAGCATGTTTCTTCCTTCTAGTCAAGTCAAAAGAATACTGATATGATACTGATCTGCTTGGGAAGCCTGTACAGCAGGGCTTTCCAAACTTTTCCCGTGGCGACACACCGGCGGTGGCGCCGCACGAGAAAACCCGGAAGCGCCGCTGCTGTGGTGGCGCGCAAAAACCCAAAGTGCCACTGCTGCGGCGCTTTCGGATTTTCACGTGCCGCAGCGGTGGCGGCAGTGGTGTCCTTATGTGCTGTGCGAAAACCCGGAAGTGCTGATGGCCTGCTGCCGCCATGCGCGCAGCGGCGCGCCATCAGCGCTTCCAGGTTTTGATGCGACACACCTGGGCCCCACAGGCGACACAGTATTGTGTCGCGACATACAGTTTGGAAAGCTATGCTGTACAATATAGAAAAACAAAGCAATTTCTCAAAACAATACCAAAAAAAAGGTCAGGTGTCAATAAAATAGTAAAACACCCCAAACATTCCAAATATCCATGAACTCAAAAACATAAGATTCCTAGTGAGGCAACTTGTGAATGATTTTGAGATGAGGCTTTGCCTTTTTGAGTATCTTGTGCTTTTCTGTGGTTGTGTTGTAGTCTTTTTGAATAGGAAACCCATATACAGTACCCTGCATATTAAATTAGAACTCCCTCACTCCCTCATGGTGTATTTGCTTTTTATAGTGGCCAAATATTCCACAGAACAATAAAAAAAGTGGAAAACACTTTAAAAACTCATGTTGTAAATTTTACTTGAAACTTTGCCCAGTTTTAAAATATATAGTTTTTAAAATTAATCATCAACGTTCAAGTTGTTATATCTGCATAATGCATTTAATTTTTTTTTTTGGGGGGGGAATCTCAAACAATAATAAATTTCTGTTCTACCGATTTATGTCTTTTGACTATTTCCCATTACACTCTCAATTTAGGAAACTGGACTAAGAAGAGTGCTAATTGTATTGCTTAGGCTGTTTCTTTGGCTTTAAATGTGTTTTTCTTGTTTCTTGCTGAATAAATTACTTTTATTAAGCAAAAATAATTGCTTAACATTATTTTACACTGAGATTTTAAAACAATTTCTGGAGGGGTAGCAATTTAACTCTGTTACAGAAAAAAGAGCCTTACTGCACCAAAATACTAACATATTTGTGCTCAAATCCACCTCTTCCAACACAACTGTAACTTTGATCTGAACAATTTGGATAGTTTTAGTCCTTTGAAGACACAACCATTTAATGTTTTAAACAACTTTTTGAAAAGCGGTGTCATAACAATAAGCCTTAGAATATTTTGAACCTTCCTTGAATGATTTGAATGCAAGAAAGAGAATTGGAATGGGTTCTGAAGTTGGGGATATCACTTTTATCCTTTCTCATGGTTAGATCACTTTCAGGTCATCGTGAGGCCAATTGGCACCGCTGTGATCTGCAGGGGGGAGAGACCAATAAGGATGGTCTGTCTGAGGTGCCTTATGGATCCTCCAGGTTCCCTGTGGGCATTTTGGGAATTTTCAACTATCTGGCAGGCAGTTGAGTTGGGTGCCTAGCTGACCTTAACCATAGTTGGATGTGTCATCTGAATCTCAAGTGAGAGCTAATATATTGTCCAGCAGCCACTTCTCCTCCAGGTAAAGGAAGGGAGGAGTAAGGATGGCAAAGCAGAGACCCCCTTGCAGCAGAACCTTGACGGTTTCTCTTTTGTTTCATACCCTCTTGGGCAATGTGTGTGTGAATACAGGTTATTTTTCAAAGAAAGAGGCTGCAAAAGAATTTCCACCTGCCTGTGCAGTGTTTCCCCCCCCCCTCCTAAAATTTAAATCATACATACATACATAGCCCAGGAAGTACTGTCTGCTCAGACACTGCAAATCATTGGCTATCGGAGGAATGAGGGGACTTGTTAAAATGCAGCTGACCGTAGATGTGTCATCTAGGGATTGTTCATTAAGCATTTTAATACTAAGCTTGGCTTAGTGCGTTTTGCAAACACGCTCACTGATCAATACGAAGTATTAGTCAGCCTTTCCCAGCCTAGTGCCTTCCATGCTGAGTTACAACTCCCATAATCCCCCAATCAAAAATGTCCAAGGGGATCAAGATTGCCAAGCTGCAATTCCATACATTAGGAGGATATACTATTCTGCTGCCTATATAAAGACCTTGTGGTTTTTGTTTCTTGCAGTCCATTTTAAATATAAATTCAAAGAGCACAGCTACCTTACTCCCATAAAATATAACGTGCGCTCCTGAATGTAATATTTAAGTTTGGCTATGATATGTATTTATACTTCTATAGGCTTTGGGCTTCTTATTTCAATAATATTTAGTAAAACTGTGAGAATGGAAAGAAGCCACAGCTACTTATCTACAATCTTTTTTACTAGGATTACTATTGTATCATAACTAGTACAGTAGTTCAAGCTGCAATAATGAGAATTTTTATACATGCCTGTGAAGAAATTGAACAGATTAAAAACAGATTCTGTACTTCAAGAGGTCAACCTATTTTGTTTGGTATTATTATCCTGCTTGAGAAACTGACTGTCTGTTCTTCTTAAGCCATCTCTCTCTTAAGCAAGTTTGCAAAATTACCTAGAGTTGCCTTTGTAATTGAGGCACATTTAATAAAATAAAATTTAAATGCATCAAACCACAATGTACTGAACAAATGACACATTCAATACATATTTTGTGAAGTAATTTATTGCGCGCTCAAATAATTTTCCTCTTCACTGAATTCATGTCTGCTGAAGATGATAAAATAATTTAGTGAAAGTACACCTGACATCAGACATACATACACCTTTGTTTAAGGCTTTCTACGTAGTCATCATTAAGTGCAATTTCCCAGTATTCTCCAGCCATTCAACAGCATGAATCCCTCCAAAGCCACAAACCATTTTTTTTTAAAAAGCAAGGATCCATTATGAATATTCTCAGTTCTAAAAAAAGGATAGTTGGGAAATACAAAATGCAAAGGAAGCTAGCAAGTATTTTTTTGGGGAAATGGAATACATCTTATTTGGTACCAATGTGTCCCATCACTGTATAATGAGTGGCAGCATAACTAATGTGCACACTTATATGCAAGCACATAACATTCACCTCACTATGTACTGGGAGCTGACAAATTGGCTCCCTTCTAAGAAAAATAACCAAATTGTAACGATTTTCAGTATTTGTATCAGATTTGTATCAAAATCTACCACTAAAGATCTCCATCTACAAAGGTGAATTGAAATATACCTGACAGCCTACCAATGTATAAACTCTGCTTTGCTTGAAATTTCTTATAATTAATATCCACATAATATGGGATAATTAATGCAGAAGCTGGAATGATTTCCAGCATTTAATACACTTTGAGAAGATTATGATGATGAAAAGTAACATGAGAAATCAAGATTTCAATTCTTTTTAAAAGGGGGAAATATTTAGAGACGTTCTAGCTTCTCATTTAAGAATTCTTCTACACTGTCTGTATTCCATTTGAGGATGCTCAGTTCTTCGGCAATGTTCCCGCTGTCATCCAAGAGCTTCAGTGTAGGGTCAGAGCCACGCACGTACTGTAGAGAAAAATAAATTCAAGGTTACTATCTGTCTGGATTGAAAATATTCATCCTATTTTGCATGGTTAAACCTCATCTTCCCTGCCAAAGTTCAAATGTCAGTTTTATACTGAGTTAATTATTGTAGCCTGTTGTAAAGATGTATCTATTTATGTTCTGAGGAAAAAGTCAAACACAGGGCAGTACTGGTTTAACTGAGTATGGTCAAAATTGGATTAGTTAGTCCAAGTCTGTCACTGACTGCAAAAAATACCATCACCAGAGATGAAAATTAGATCCAGCAGAATTATATGGATCTTGCCATTAAATAAAGCAAAGTTGTACTTGGAGTAGAAAAAAATCAAAAACCTATTTGAAAATAGAATACTGAACATTCCACTTTCCTACTATTTAATCCAGAGCTTTCCAAACTTTCCAAACACACTTTAGTGGGTTGCGACAAAACCCGGAAGTGGACGTGCACGGCGGCGGTATGCGTGGCGGTGTGCATGGTGGTGGCGGCGGCAGCGGCACACCATCAGCAGCGCGCCATCAGCACTTCTGGGTTTTAGCGGAAAACACGAGGCCGCCATGCGCGCCCCCGCTGCTGCCGTTGGTGTGTCGCCAACGGCGGCAGTTTGGAAAGCACTGATTTAATCCTTCCTTACAATACATGATGTTGAAAAAAATTAAGGACAGAATTTTCTTTCTTTCTTACTCCTTGTTGCTCATTAGCTGTATTAGAGAAATTCTAAAGCAAGAATTTATATTTAAAGAAATTTCAAGTTGCCAAAAGGAGAAGTATATAAATACTATGACAACTGGAGGAGAAGAGCATTATAGACAATAAAGTACATAAATACCCTTTGCGGTTAACACACATACTTCTGCTATCTTTTGTGTGTGCTAAGCTCTGAAACAGAGAGATGTCTGCCTGATATAAGATTCCTAATTTCTGTGTTGTTCATTCAATGGAAAGCATCATTTTTGCTACTGAACATCAATGGAAAAGCTCTTGGCAACTGTTAACTCATGGAGTGAACAGAGTTTGAAGGCACTTTGATACCATCATATAAATAATATTCAAAAACTATTATGTATAAAAATATTGCCTTCATGTCTTTAAAATGTATAATGAATCAGTACTAGTACAAGTTATTTTGCATTGAGAAGATATCAGTTCAACATTCTTGCCTCCTAAAAAGTTAAATTTCTTTTTTATACAAGTAACCAAGCCAGTCACTATTTCTGATTATTGTTGATTAAACCTATCATTTGCGTCTTTTGATATAAAATGTATACTTGAATTCTCTACATTCTTTCTGAATCCTGTGTTCTATATCCTTCATTCCATTACGAGCTGACCAGAAAAAGGGGGACAAAGGGGAGAACACAGTAAGAGAGCAGAAGAATGCAAACTTAACGATCAACCAGCACCCTTTAAAGCTGATAAACATAGGGGAAAAAAATATACCATGACTGTATGGTTGGTACTAATAAACAAGGCTTTATTCTCTTGAGAAAGGAACTGAAAACATCAAACAAGGAGAAAATGTACAAGGGTGAACAAACTGTGAACGAAAACTTGCTATAAGAAGTTTTCTTACCAGCACCTGTACCATGGCTCGTTAAATATAAAAGATGGAAGCGTGGGGTTGGAAAACGGATTCTCCTACAAAGCGCTCTTTGGAATCTCCCAACTCCCATCTTGACCAGGGAATGGGAAGGGGTCTCTCCTTTTGCCCTTTTTGGTAGGCATACTCTGGGTGTGTGTGAATGTCTGTGTGCATGTTCTTGTGGAATATGTTCTAATAAAGTAGTTAGAAAATGGCTGATCAACTTCCTGGCTTGTTTAGTTGGACTTCCGTTCTCTATGCATAAAAGAGTTCTAAATGTTTTATAATACTTTATCCCGTATAAAAATAATATTTCATGAGTTTTTAATTAAAAAAAAAAAATTAAAAGGCAGTACAAAAACCAGTCAAAATCAGTACTCACCTTAATCTGCAGTCCCCTGAACAGTTTGGGCTTGTCACTCTTGACAAAAGCTAGAATTCAAAGGAAAGTTTTTATGCATTAAGGAATTCATATTTTTAAATACAGATTTAAAAGCCTAATTGGAAGGCAAAAATGATTTTAGAATACTACGCTGAACATCATACATTAAAGACAGCTGAATGAGAACAAATATCACCTCAAGAAAATAGGCAGCTGTTGAATTATGATTAGTGTCACAGGATATGAAAAAAGGGGGCACTATTGACCACTATAAAGTACTTACAGTAATTTCTTATTCATTTTTCCTACCTAATATATACATGCAAATTTTCTAGTTGTTTATCATGTATTATAGTATAGTCATAGCCATAGTATTCTACTCTGTTGTCCTGGCCAGGGTCTGAGTGCCAAGTTGGCTGCATGTTGGACGAGAAGTAGAGAAAGCAGACAGGTATCATCAGGAAGTTAACTGGCTAGATTTGCATATAACCTTAAACCATGACTTAACAATGGGCTGATGAATAACCCACAGCTATTTATTGTATTTATCAAACTTACTTATATGCCATGGAATCATAATTGCCCCACAGTGGTTTGCAAAAAAGAAATAAAACCACTACAATATCAGCAGATCAAAATAATTAAACTAAAAAAATACAATAAAAAATAATAATAAATTAACGAATAAAACCCAATTCCAGATGGCACTCAACCAAGCTCCAAAGGCCCTTTGAAAGACCTTCACAACTGTCTGGAAAACTGTTGCTAAGGGGGCCAAATCAACTTATAGAAGGAGGAAGTTCCACAATATGGGAGCCATGTTGGAAAAAAAAAATCATTTTCTGGCTCTTGTCCCCTTCACCTCACAAAAATTAGCTTAATTTATATATAATAAAGGTAAAGGTTCCCCCCGCACATTTGTGCAGTCGTGTCCGACTTTAGGGGCCGGTGCTCATCTCCGTTTGTTAGCCGAAGAGCCAGTGTTGTCCGAAGACGCTTCCATGGTCATGTGGCCGGCATGACCTACTTGCATTTGCATGCTTTCAAATTGCTAGGTTGGCAAGAGCTGGGGCAAGTGTGGGAACTCACTCCGTCACGTGGTGCTCGGGTCTCGAACCTCTGAACATGCAACCTTCTGATCGACAAGCCTGGTGTCTTACCGCTGAGCCACCACGCCCCTCACTGAGCCACCACGCCCCTCACTGATATATATAATATAATATAATATAATATAATATAATATAATATAATATAATATAATATAATATAATATAATAAATATAATATAATATATATAATACAAAAGGATGAACTACGGTATACCAACCACAGTGGCTAAGTTCATACACTATGCTAAATCAAATCCAAATAAATCCTATTATGTGTAATGCAATGAGTAAACTCAGCAACCGCCTGGGAGATCAGCATTAGGTTGTCCAGATGAGCTGCAAATCTGCTTTGTTGACTGAAGGATTAAAAGCTTGCAGTATTTATAACATTAGTATGGAACATTTCATCAACTCAAAGATATTCCTTTGTAGACAGATTTCTCTCTTGCTTTTTCAGTAACATTAGGCAGACCAGATCTCACTGTGCCAAGAACAAAATGAACTAGGATGATAGAAATAAGTCTAACACCAGTGTTGCTCTGTCTGATGTCAATTCAAAACTATAAGACATACTGTAGAGTTGGCAGCTTTCTCATACTAGTAAAAATGAACTGAGGCACCTTCTGGATTAAAAAAGGCAGGAAACCTGCTTTATTTTCTGTTGAGACACTCTCAATATGTGAAGTTATCTGAGGGTGGGTAAGCATCAGAGAATTTTAATTTAAAAAAGGAAGAAGGAAAAAACAGTCATGCTAGATGAAAAATGCCATTTCCACTACAACAAATGAGATTTTATTAGTCTCGAGAGAAAATAGATATTCATCCTAAAACAGAAGCCATTAATCCATATCATAACAGCAACAGATTAAAATGAGAGAATGAGTGTGGAATTACAGGGATGTGCAAAACGTTCCGTGCATTTAACAGCTAGGTTCAGGTGGACTGAAACATGCATGTTTCAGGCAGAAGTGATGTGTGTGTATGTGTGAAAGAAAGTTTTTTTTTGGGGGGGGGGAGGAGGAGGAGGAAAGGCAACTTTCCCCCTATTTTCTACATATCTGTATTGTAATGCAGTAGACCAGTTTTTCTCAACCTTAGCAACTTTAAGATATATGGACTTCAACTCCCAGAATTCCCCAGCCAGCATGTAGACAGTAGACAAAGCCTTTGGTCAATAGATAAAACAGAGAAAGAAAATAATTAAACAATAAAAAAAACTGGCACAAGAAAGGAGAAACTTCAGATGGAGGGCTTGAACAATTCACAGCTGACTTTGGTAAAAGAATCCAGAGAAGAAACCTACAGTTCAGCTGTAAAACTAGAATGGAGGGCTGACGGGTCAGTGCTAAGCAAGTGTTTGCATTTCTGGCATCACCAGTTCAAAGAAGCACCAAGCAGATGATGGTGAAGACCCTAAAAAGCAGATGGCAGCCAGGTGAACACCACTGAGTCAGTGCACAAACACTTACAATACTTAAGATAACCTTAAAATAACTAATTTTTGTAACAAAAAATAATCTCTGGTAGACAATCTCTATATTTCAGAAGCAACTGCAAAACTTTTGTTCTAGCTGAGCAGTATACTCCTTCAGATCCAACAAAATGGGCTTGTAGTTTGCAGTTCCTGGAATTAAAAGTTTTCAGTAAAAAAAAAAGACATGCTTTTTGTAAGAACAGACTACTATTGACAAAGGACTGTTGAGAAAGTATTTCAAATCTCAGCATTATTTTCAGGTATTTTATAAAATGAACTCTGGATAGACTCAGCAAAGATGTCATTTTGCTTTCTTATAGATAACATGAAATAATTAAATGTTAATATACTACAGGCAGACCTTGTTTACTGACCACCTCGTTTAGTGACTGTTCAAAGCTATAATGGCACTGAAAAAGTAACTTTACGACCAGTCCTCACATTTATGACCATTGCAGTATCCCACGGTCATGTCATTTGCTACTTCACAAATGGCTTCCGACAAGCAGAGTCAACAAAGAAGCCGGCAGTAAAATTGCGAGTTGTGATCATGCAATGTTTCACTTAACAACTGCAGTGGAAGTGAGGTCATAAGCCTGTCGCAGTCATGTGAGGTTTTGCTTAGTGACTGTGGTGCTTAGCGACAGAGTTGCCAGTCCCAATTGTGGTTGCTAAGTGAGGACTACCTGCATTTGTGTTTAAATAAGTATCCCCTTATAAGAGAGGAACTGTATTAGGATCAAAGTGTTAACTATTATATGTGGATCACAGACTGGTGCTCTTCAACATGTATTATTACATGTTTGCTGTTTTTGTTTCAGTTTAACACTATCGGCTATTTTATTTATGATTGTTGCCACATCCTTTGTTTCATGTTAATGTATCCTATTTTTGACATTTACTAACAAATATATTTTACAACGTGCTGCAGTGATACCTCAAGTGTTTTATGCCCATTTTATATCTGAAAAACTCAGCCAATTTGAAACATGATGGGAATTAATAAGCTGTTCTTTTGATACAACTTCCTCTTTTAATTTCACTTCATACCCCGGTACATTTTTCATCCAAATGCCTATACAATAAAGGCTCTCTAGATTTTGAGATCACACAAATTACTGCTGGCTGTGCTAATGATCATCCACTTCAGATATTACATTTGTTTATATGAAAGCAGACTTAAATAATGTCAGTGAATAGAAACCTGATTAAATTATAGCATTCACCATCCATTCATCTATTGCCTGAATAGATACATTCATTTCAAGCAATTTCAAAATTTAAATAAGAAAGTGATTCAAAAGGCCACATAACTTTAATTGCTTTGCTTTAATCATTATGATTAAATATTATAAATTAAATTATTATTAAAATGATGAATTCAACAAAGAAATGAATTTCACCTTTAGATTTATATTAGAAACTAAAGTGGTTTGTTCCTCAGAAACTCAGTTTCATCTGGAGAAATATAATACTTCTTTAAAACTAAAAGTAACATGAAGCTAAAATCTAAAAAAAACTATAAATCAATTAAAAGAGTTTAGAGTTCTGTTTAGTTCTAGAGTTCTGGAGAACCACTGTACAAAATATCAGTACGTATCTTTTATTCTTGCTTAGGGTCTACAAGCTGTGAGGGTTTGGGTGCATCAGCCCTGTGTCCTCTACAGGATGGGGCAGAACAGGTTCAGTCAAACCCTTGCAAGATGGAACCACTGCATGTAGGTGATGTACTCAATTTACTGTAGCTCAGTGGAACAGAGCCATGGCTTGGGTGTCCTGCTGGACTCTCAGCTCCTGCTCAGGAGGGAGAGATCATGGTCAAGCAGACCTCTGTCCAGCTTTGGCTGGTATACCTTTCTGGGCCCAAGAAGATACAGAGACAGTGACTCATGTCTTTATCACCTTACATTTAGACTGCTGCAATCTGGTCTATAGGATTCTGCCTTTGAATATGATCCAGAGACTGCAGTTGGCCCAAGTGCTAACAGGCAAGAGGAGGTATAGCAATATATCATAGGTTCTTCTGTGGCAGCCTTCGCTGACAATACATTTCTGGGTGCAAATCAAAGAGCTGGATTTACACTCTAAAGCCCTACCTGGCTTAGCCCTCAAAGACCTTCAAGACAATCTCCCAGCCAGATGTGATCTGTCCAGTGCATTCTTCCCAAGAAAATATGCTGAAGATCCTGAGGTGAAGGGAATCTACACACTTCTCAGTGGCAACCTCCTGCTTTGGAACACCTTTTCCTCTGAGGTTCATGGGGTCTCTAACTTGCTGGCCCTATAAGGTGCTGAAGAGCATTTTATTCTGTAGGACAGGGTTCCTCAACCTCAGCCATTTTAAGATGTGTGGACTTCAACTCCCAGAATACTCCAGCCAGCATTGCTGGCTGGAGTATTCTGGGAGTTGAAGTCCACACGTCTTAAAATGGCTGAGGTTGAGGAACCCTGCTGTAGGACATATGGACAGATTGCCTGAGATTATATAGGTCTGATGTTTCTTTTTACTTTGTCTGTTGGAGTTATTCCTTTTTGGTCAGTTTTATTTAGTCTCTGAAGTGGGGTGATGCACAATTTGCTATATGAATAAACAAAATGTTCATAGGTCAGCACTGTCAATTTGGTACAGCTATTCCTGTATCAAAACTTTCCAGCTAAACTGTAAGAACTACCTTCTGTTATAAAAATAAAAATAATCAATGTACTTAAAGAGGACATAAAAATGTCCCAGTTTTGGGATATTCGGCAAAAGAAAAACGGGGTCCCATCACACAAAAGTCAACTTTAAAAAAAGGGATATTGCCTTGAGAGTCTTGGCAATAACAGGTTACACAGTTCAATGCAATCTAAAAATATTCCATCTTTTGAAGCAACAGAATGACCTTCATCTAGCCTCACATTCTATTATAGTTATTCAAGTGACATGTATGAAACAAACAAAGCCCTCAGAACAAAACCAGTAATTCTTACTAGAAAATGGCAGGGTGCAGGTTAAAATCTAAGAGACGTTGAACAGACATCTGTTCAATGTCTGATTGATTTTTGTTACAAAGGTGTAACAAAATCTCTTGCACTGAACACTTCTTAGAAATCTACTTAAATGTTTGCAAAGTAAATGTCCTCTCACTCCTCCTCCGTAACATGCACATGCTACCAATGCCACTATTTTCTTCCACTTGTTTGTTTCTGAAATCACTCCTCATTATTTATTTAATTAATATTTATACCAATTCTCGTGTCAGGAATAATATCCCGAAGCAATCATTCATATAGCCCCCGCTCCCCATCTGGTTTCTAAAACAACCAACTCTCATTTAGCATTGACAGAATGGTTCAGCATGTGGGATGTTTTAAAAATAGTTGGCGCAGGGAAGGGAATGGAATGGAATGGTGGAAGGTGGGAAATGGAAAGCCATTTACAATAAATAAATAAATCTGATTCTGTTTTATGATGGGGATATTTAAGTACACACATATCACATGCATATACATAATGATATTTCATGTTCAAGGGAAAAATTCAAGGCCTGTGGAACTTCCCTCTCAATCCTTCTAATTCTGCTTCTATCAGCAAAGTGAAAAGCAAAATTCTCACCTCCCCACTATCCCAATAGGAAAAAAAGAACTTGAAGAGTGACTGGTAGTATTTAATTCAAGAAAGGAAACCAGAACTAGATGGGATGGAAAAATATTGCATGGTTCCTGGGAAAGCAAGTTAAAAAAAATTGAACTGATATGAGTATTTTGGATGTAGTTTGCAAAACCTTGCCTGAATAAATTAGGCAATCAGTCCTCCAGATTGCCTATTCATTCCTTAAGCTGCCACAAGACTTTTTCTTGGTTTGTCATTTATCAGGTAGGTCTACATAATTTTTAAAAAGTTGTGGAGTAAAAAAATAGGCTCAATATTTTTGCAGTGAACTTCTGTATACTGAGTTTTGAAGATGAGACAATCATTTTTCCCCAAACAGAATTTTAATAAATGAATAAATAAATGAGAATGCCTCAGTTATTAATGATTTCTATTCAGTCTGCTTTCTTTCACATATACAGTTCTCTCTTCATTTCTCAAATATGCAATTTCCCTTTTCTGTAAATTGGAATTCAAATGTTTTATATACAGTAGTCATAGACTGGACAAGATAAAACCCTCCAAATGTTGATGGACTGCAACTCCCATCAGACTTCATTGCTGGCCATGCTGGTTAGTACTGATAAGAATCTGGAGGAAATACAGATTGTCCATCCCTTAGAAATTATTTGGGTATATACACATACTATGTCAGACTAGACATTCCTTCAGAATCTAAACAAATGATGGTGTGTAATGGCACTGATTATGGAAAAGAAATACCAACTACTACGATTTCACTTACCCTGGACCTGAGGGAACCTCCCCAATTTTCATCCACACACTTCAAGGATTGCTCCTGCATAGAGCTGTAAGAGATTAGCAACATATATACATATATTAACAATCTGAACCAACATTATTATTCATCACATTAAGCATCAATCCAACTTTATATATATTTATTTTTTAATAGAAAAAATTATCAAGACAGTTGATGCACATGCTTGAATTTTATAATACACTGAATTGGTCTATCAAGAATCAAGGACACCTCTAGTAAATTACTAACTAAATAATGTTGTGCAAGACAGCACATTCTGCACATTACCATTAGAAAACCACCTACACTCTCTCCATTTCACATGAAATTATGCAGAGCAAACATTCCCCTAGGAGACACTGAAACCATGGACAGATGTCTGGGGACAAAATTTGGAGGGACAAGGGCTAACTTACTTAACCAGAATTATATTTAGATGCAATTCTAGATGGAATGATAATTGTATTACTGGATTCAGTCTATGCAACCAAAAATTCTGGCACTTTTTATAATTTTAAAAACATTTCAGGTTGGTTTGAATGTTACCTAAAAAAAGTGGACATAGCCACAGTAACACAAGCCTTGAACTTATTTCATTACAGTAGTATGTTCTGTGTCCCACTGAAGGTAGTATGGAAACTGCTGCTAATATAGCATGCAAAAGCAGTAGGTAGTCCTCGGGTTACGACGGCAATTGAGACTGGAATTTCCATCACTAAGTGATGCAGTTGTAAAGCATGACGTCCACACGACTGCATTGCTTAGCAATGGCAATCCCGGCAGTCCCTGTTGCCCTCATTAAGTGAGGACCGCATGGGTCATTAGGCGAAGACCTTGTGTGACCGCAACATGGGAAGAGGCGCCGAAACCAAGTCCCAAGCAGCTGTAGTACTGACCAAGTACTACAGGCACTATAGGTAGTACTGACCAAGCAGCTAAAAGGTACCAATGAATGTGATACATTGCATTTTGGAAATGCATATAAAAGAGAAGGCTTACTGAAAGGTACAAGTATTCGCAGTTTATAAAGATGGAATTTTATTATTTATATCACTGGAAAATTATTTATTTATTTTCTATCCCGCCTTTATTATTTTTGTAAATAACTCAAGGCGGCGAACATACCTAATGCTCCTTCCTCATCCTATTTTCCCCATAACAACCCTGTGAGGTCCAGAAACATTGAAGTCAGGCATGTTTAAGTCCTACTGATTTCAAAGGGAGAATTATGCAGATCTTTAACAGCTAAATTTATGATCGATCTCTGGCGGGAGCGAGATGGAGGGAGTGCATCCATTCTCGCTCTCTTGGACCTCTCAGCGGCTTTTGATACCGTCGACCACAGTATCCTTATGGGGCGGCTCAGGGAGTTGGGGGTGGGCGGCGTAGCCTTGCGCTGGTTCATCTCCTTCCTCCAGGGTCATTCCCAGTCGGTGGTAATAGGGGAGGAGAGATCTGACCCTCGACGCCTCTTGTGTGGGGTGCCACAGGGTTTGGTTCTCTTTCCTCTCCTATTTAACATCTACATGAAGCTGATGGGGGAGATCATCCGTCGCCACGGGATGAGGTATCATCAATACGCTGATGATACTCAGTTGTATATCTCCATCCCAGGTGAAGTAAGTGATGCAGTTGACACCCTGTCTCAGTGCCTGGGGGCTGTAAGGGCCTGGATGGGGAACAACAGGCTTCAGCTGAACCCTGGTAAGACGGAGTGGCTGTGGATTGATGGCCTCTCGGTTTCCAGGAAGTTATCATCTTTGACTCTGGATGGGGTGGCACTGCCCCATTCCGATTCAGTGCGGAACCTGGGGGTCCTCTTGGACTCACGACTCCTGCTCGAAGAGCAGGTGGCAGTCGTGGCCAGGAGGGCCTTTGAACAACTTCAGGTTGTGCGTCAGTTACGCCCCTTCCTGGATCGGGAGGCCCTCCGAACAGTCACTCATGCCCTTGTCATCTCCCATATAGATTATTGCAATGCGCTCTACATGGGGCTACCCTTGAAGAGTATCCGGAAGCTTCAGCTGGTCCAGAATGCGGCCGCGCGGGCAGTTATGGGTGTGATAAGATCAGCTCATGTAACACCACTGCTGCGTGAGCTGCATTGGGTGCCAGTTTGCTTCCGGGTCCAATTCAAGGTGTTGGTTATCACCTTTAAAGCCCTACATGGCATGGGGCCAGGATACCTGCGGGGCCGTCTCATCCCGATTACATCTACCCGCCCCACCCGGTCATGCAGGGAGGGCATGCTTCGGACCCCATCAGTGAAGGAATTTCATTTGTCGGGGTCCAGGAGACGTGCCTTCTCTGTGATGGCACCCGCCTTGTGGAATACCTTGCCCCCGGAGGTGAGGCGGGCACCTTCGCTCCTGGCCTTCAGAAAGTCTTTAAAGACCTGGTTCTGCCGCCTTGCCTGGGACAAAGGAGGTAATAGTTCCTCCTGGGGGTGGTTAGCCCAGTAATATCCTCCTTTTTAAGATCTTCCCATCCTCTGGATTTTTATCTCATCTATTTATTATTATATTGTATTTGTATAGCTTTTTTAATATTAATCTTAATGTTTGTAAACCGCCCAGTCTACTGTCGTGGAGATGGGCAGTAATAAATTCGAATAATAAAATAAATAAATAAAATCCATAAATATCTACTCCAGAGGGAAGTTTATATTTGAAAGCTAAATATCCCACTGAAATCAGTGAGAAGGGGAAATGCTTAATTCTTGCTCAGTCGCATCTCTCTACCAGTCTACCTGCTTATTGAACGGCTCCGTCTTTCCTCTACACCAGATATTTATTATAGCTCACCCATGTCTTCTTATTATTAAAATAAAAAAGCATGCAAACATTTTTTAAGCTGGCATCTTGCATTTCAACATAATTTAGTACTCCAAGCTTATATTTATTTCTATATTTCCTTAAATTATCCCTTCTGAAATCCTGGCAAACTGATGAATAATACATAATGTAAATCATCTCCAAGAGAGCCTCCATTTCTAGACTGAATGTTGATTGCAGGACCTGAGAGACTCACGATCAAATCCCTATTCAACTATGAAGCTAACAGAGTCATCTCAGAATATTCAGCATTTCAACTATACATCTACTTCATTGGATTGAGGGGAAGATAAAATTGCAAGTGTGTTTTGAAGAAAGAGCAGGAATAAAGTTCAAGCTAAAAATGAATTTGGAATGAAAGTCAGGAAAGGAAATCCTGTCCTTTCCTCATTCTAGAATAAACATTTCCCATTTCTAGCCCTATTACAAGACATTTAATTTCTCTTCTTCACATCCCAGTTATAGGATCACATGACAACTTATCATGGTGGCTGAGTATCAAGGCTTTATCTCTAGCATAATAGTTACACTTTCAAGAGAACATCAACGTTTCATTTGTGATGGAGATATAAAAAAAATGAGGAAAAACAGGAAGAAGTACTCCCATTGACATTGCCATAACTAAGAGAATCAGGTCCGTTGTGCAATTACTACTATTTTGATAAAGCCTGCAGCAGAAGCCCAGAGGCAAATGGTCTATAGGAAACTAAAAATAAACAGTCAGAATCCTTAAAGGTGACAGCTATATTTTAATTAGTGTAGCAGAATGAAACTGACTTTAAAATGAAGCAAAATCAGGTCATGGAAAGTAACATTAGCCTAAAGCACTAAACACATTCTACTGTATTATCAGTTCCTTGAACTGGCGGCTGTTCATGGCAACTTGGTTTAAAATATTCTCAAAGATCTGTTTTCAAGTATTTCTACTTCTCTTATCTATTCCCTTCACATACAGTTCTTTTTTTTTTTTTTTTGAAAGAGTACATTTACTGGAAGAGTGAAATTATGGAATTTTTGTAGAAATCATTTCCTTATATTGTAATATTAACATTGATAATGCAAAGGAGTACTTCTATTAAGTATCTCACTCGGTTTCTTGGCATTCTCAGGCCACTGATCTACATGCACTGTCTCATACCATTTGTTGTGCTAACAACGTCTATCCATACTAGCCCCATGCCTGGTCAATGACGGAAACGTAGAAATGGAAAGCTGCTTCAGAGCAGTTGTTGACAGTTGACCATTAGGCAAAAAGAAAAAAACACACAAAACAGCCTTTGGGCTGTCAAAGGTTCTGTTCCAAGAACAGAAAAAGGCTGCACACGAAGTCTCCATTACAATGCTTTGGAGCATGCCACAAATATGCTTTTCTTTATCCCTCCCAGAATGAGGAAACAGAGATTTGTCATGAGAAATTCATTATGGAGCCTTGAAAAGCACTAGGAGCAACCATCTGTTCTGCTTCAGCCCTTGCCTTTTAAAAAGAGCACGCATATGAGTATATGCATATGAGTATGCACACTTGATTACAATCTGCAGAGACCTTACACAGCATATTAAAAAAGCATTGTTTTAAACAACAACAAAGCATGTGTGTGCTGAATTCAGAGGAGGTTCATGAGAGAGAGTATACAGATGAATGTTTGTGAATGGACTCACAGCTGGAATTTGGCTTTCCATTTCAGTTCAGTAATTCCTGTTGTCCAAGACAGAGGCAGCCATTCTGCTTTAAAAGCCAGCTGTCTTTCTGATGAAAATTGTTGTTGTGAAAGCAGAAAGCAAAGCCTCAGATTTACATACTTGTTCCATTTCAGAACCCATCTGATCAGATTAGCAGAGAACAGACTTCTTAGATTAATATATATGTATGTGTGTACACACACACACACACACATGTAGACAAGGACCAGAAGACAGCAGTGGTGATAGATGTAGCAGTGCCAAGTGACAGCAACATCTGGAAGAAAGAGTATGAGAAGCCGGAGAAGTACCAGGGCTTGAAGGAGGAACTAGAGAGGATGTGGAAAGTGAAGGCCAAAGTGGTCCCAATGGTGGTAGGGGCACTCAGGGCTGTGACTCCCAAGCTGGGAGAGTGGCTCCAACAGATCCCAGGAGCAACATCAGAGCTCTCTGTCCAGAAGAGTGCAGTGCTAGGAACAGCTAAGATACTGCGCAGAACCCTCAAACTCCCAGGCCTCTGGTAGAGGACCCGAGGTTGAGGAAGACACATACCACCCATAGGAGTGAGAAGGGAATTTTTCTCTCACTCACACACACACTTATCAGGCTAATCACTGGATTCACTTGTTTATAAATTAAGTTCTAACAGTGAAGAACATCAGAAATGGATTAATATTAGAAATTAGAAAATTCAAGGTAAAAGAAAGTATTAACTAAAGAAAGTTGATAATTCCAAACGAGATGACAGTCACTAATAGGAAGGGGGGGGGGAAGTCAATTAAAAGTACAACAGATCCATCGTATAAGGTTCTATAGGTTCTATTTGTCTGGGTAGTAGCTTACAAGACTGAAAACAAAATTTTACTAACTAAAACTTTGCTGGCAGTCTTAACTTTTTCAGCCTTTCTCAACCTTTTGACCCTGGAGGAACCCTTGAAATATTTTTCAGAACCCCTGCACATTCAGGCTCAAATATAGGCCAGAAGTTACAAAATTATTATATTTGTTTCATGTGTAGGCCTGTATATATGCATTAACAGTGTTCTTAAACTAAAGCAGAGCTTTCCAAACTGTGTGTCGCGACACAAAAGTGTGTTGCCACACACAGCGTGGTGTGTCGCCACACCACCCGGAAGCGGCGGCGCGCGTGTGCACGGCGGCAGCGGCGCGGGATCAGTGCTTCCGTGTTTTAGTGGAGGCTGCCGTCGCCACTGCATGCCCCTGTGCTGCCGCCGTGCGCGCACCGCCGCACACCCCCGCGCCGCCGCCGTGCATGCCGCCGCCAGTGTATCGCCAGCGGCGGCACTTTGGAAAGCCCTGAACTAAAGAATGAAACTTACGTCTTTAATGTGAAGTTGCCCGAATTTGAAATAATTTTCTAAATAAATCGTGATCTCCCAGGGAACCCCTAGTGACCTCTCGTAGAACCCTAGGGTTCCACGGAACCCTGGTTGAGAAACCCTGGTATAAACACATATACACATGTCTCCATTTTAGATATTTAACAGATTTTTCTATTGTTTTTCAACAAATACTTTCAAGGTAATCATTTTGAAAAAACTGTACAAACTAATAATTTTCAGTGGAATTCTCACCATTTAAACAATGGTAATATTGTTTCAGTGGGCTGTATAAGTCTAGGAACATTTTGAATTTTAATATGTAACTGCAATTCAGTCTATAACCATTTAGAACAACAGCTCCTTCTGATTATCATATTGATTTATAATTAAGAACACTTTTTTAATATGGTCAGATATAGGGAAACAGAGACATTTAAGTGTGGCTGTTTACATCAATTGCAAAGTGTTGGTATTTTTCCTTGCTACAATTTGAAGTAGAATTACTTTGGCCTCCATTTCATCCTTCCATTTTTCAAGAAGCCAGCACTATTTTGTGCTACTGAAACAGACTGATAATGTGCACCTGTCTAGTACGGCTGATAAAGCTTCTAAATTAGCCTGAAAGTAGAGCTAAGAGTTCCAGATGCTGAAAGTAATGAAGTATATTGCTTGGTACAAATATATCTGACTCAGGATAAATTTTTATAACTATTTATTATGACTGAAATATTTTCCTTTTTACAAGATGTAAACTGTACAAAAAGAGAAAACTTAAATGTCTAGCACTCCCCTTGGGATGCAGTATTAAGGGGATAAAATCTTAGTCTTCCCTGATATAAAAGGAAATATCCTAGCACTTAATGGGAGTTATGGAACTCCAGAGCCAGCATTCTAATTGTGTGCTAATTTGTCTGACTAGCTGAGTGGGAATATGAGGACACATGTCCAAACAAGTACCTGATTTATCCTGCATGCATTCCTTGATCCAGCAACCAGTACATGCAGAAGCCTGCTCCAATGTGAAGGCAGGAGGAATAATGGTCAACATACTCAAAAGTGCACAATGATTAGATAAGTACATTATAAGTAAAGGTAAAGGATCCCCCCGCACATTTGTGCAGTCGTGTCAGACTCTAGGGGCCGGTGCTCATCTCCATATGTTAGCCGAAGAGCCAGCGTTGTCCAAAGATGCTTCCACAGTCATGTGGCCGCATGACACGCGCGGAACGCTGTTACCTTCCCACCGAAGTGGTACCTATTCATCTACTTGCATTTGCATGCTTTCGAATTGCTAGGTTGGCAAGAGCTGGGGCTAGTGCGGGAGCTCACTCCGTCACGCGGGACTAGGGATTTGAACCTCCGAACTTGCGATCTTCCGATCAACAATCCTGGTGTCTTACCCGCTGAGCCACCACGCCTTAAGTACATTATGGAGAGGGATTAATCCCGCAAACATCTGTCATGATATTTATCAAAATTTCCAACTATGAAATTTACTTCTTGCTCCAAAATATGAGTGGGGGGGGGTCCTTATTTTTAAAAGTTTTATGTTGCCTTTCCAAACTACATTCTCACTGGATAATTTAAAATGCATTAAAATTACAAGATTATAATTCTGAACAAAAATAAAATGTACAATAAAATAAATTAATAAAATATATCATTAATATATTTAAAAAGAATAAAATATATTTTTCAGTGCCAGATATCTTTCACTGAGGAGACAGGAGAATTTCAATTAATTAAAAAATATGTCCATGCAGAGCACAGTTAATTAGCTTCGTAATTCACAATGTAGTGATCACTACTATGTTGGGTGGCTTTCACTGGATAGATCTAAGGAAGACAAGACTTTCAATAATTACTAGTTATGATGGGTGCAACAACTGATCAACATTTCTTCAATCACATACCATTATTTGTATACTATTATGTATTAAAATCCAGTTTGGCACATTAGGGATAGTTCTAAAATGCAGTCTTGTAGAAGGATTAAAGCAAAGATAATGTGGGAAGAATTATTTATCTAAATAATTGTGTAACATGTATAATACTATATATAGATAACAATAAACTAGTTTCTTGGGAGTTAGAATACTAGTATACTAATAGCTGTTTCCCATGTATGCAGACTTGTTTAAAAATAATTTTATTAAGAATTTTGATTATAATAGTAAAATCTAATACAAACTAAATTTAAAGAAAGGGAAGAGAATAGAAAGGATAAATAAGTACAAGGAAAAAGAAAAAAGAGAAGAAAGAAAAAAGTAAGAATATAATAAAGAAAAAGAAATATAAAAAAGAAGTGACTTCCAACCTTCATCACAACAAGTATAAACAAATTTAATTATCTCTTCAACCCCTATCCCATCCCTTATCTATAATCTAATCCATAAAGCATCATCTTTTCTCATGTGGACTTCTCAATAAAAATGATAATCACAATAATGAACCAATGTATTGTTTAACTATCCATTCTCTTATTCAATTAACTGTGTTAATTATACTCTGTACTGTCTTGTTTGCCTTGACCTCATATTATTAACTTTATTAAATTAGTATGCAATAGGTATTCTTTCACATCAAACAAGGTCTGATTCTTCAATTACAAGGCCCAGAGTTGAGCCAAAAGGCAAATCAAGAAAAGAACAGGAACAAGTTTGTGTGAAAGGTCACCAGAAATTCCCAAGCCCCTTCCTTACACTTACACTTAAATATGATATCACTAATCTTACATTAACTTGACTGGTAAAGTACTGATCATGTTATTTGACACACAGCTTATATAGGAAAAAAAATAGAGATCATTGATTAGCACTCACTTTATCCTGAGGAAAGACAATGCCTCCCTATGCAGGAAGAATATGGCAGCAATTTCTCCCTGTGTGTGGAGTATGGGAGTATGACTTACTGTAAAGTCCTTTCAGGTCACTTAGAAATGGACTAATAGTATAGGATTTATGCCACCTCTTGTCTCTAGAAGACAACTGTTAAAATTTCTTCCTGTCCCTGTGCAGGAAGCTCCCCCTCTTCAAGCACATGCACTGATTTTAGCAAAGTATTGTTCTACTTCTCTTTTATAGTATATTCCAATATAACAACAAAACTTGCAACTGGTAAGGTGCATGGGAACAGAAGAACAATGTGTAACAGTCAGCATAATACAATAAAGTAATTTGCATCTTGTTCTCCAACCAGCTTGGTTTCTCTCTAATATTCTTCACCCCCTAAATAGTATGGGACTGTCAGGCTAATCTTCTGGTGACCAGAAAGCTTTGCCACAGTAAGTCTATTCTCAGTCACTTGATATAGAACCAACAGGAAAGAGATACTGTATACTACAGCAGTATTCCCACTAACAGCACTTGTCATAGCTCAGGGTGGCTAAAGGCTGTGTTAGAGAAGGTGAACTTACCTATTTTGTAATGTTTTATAAAGGTAGATAACTCCACTCAGGAAGCCACTTAATTTTTTTTTATTAATGACACTCCTGTTCCTGGGACAGGAAGGCTCCCTTTTCTTGGTGTCAATAATAGTCCCCGGATGCTTGATTGGGATGCATAAGTAGACCTCTGACAAAATCATCAAACTTAGAATGTCATCCATCAGGATGTTTTCTACCATTGACTTTAATGTCTCCATCCTGAAATTCTGATTAACTTATCTGGAGGCTATCTCTGTTTTCCTTTGGAACCATAAAAATATTTTCAAATATTATAATGTAATTATCATTTTTATTCAGTCCAGATATGATCAAAGTCACAATATTAAACCAAAATTTAAAAAGAGTTAACATAAACACTGATAATGGAATAAAAGCAACAATGGGCTAGTTCAGATGTTGCCATAAATCAGTTATTACAGTGATATGCAACAGTTACCTACGGAGGTCAATGTTTTTAACAGTTGCTCATATGATGCTTATTTAATAAAAACTGTCAGCTTTTAAAATAATGAAGTTGCCAAGAAGTCTTCACTCATACCTTTTTAGAAAGACAAAATATTCGTAGGAGTTTCCAACTATATATAGAGCCAGTTTGGTCTAGTGGTTCAGGTGCTGGGCTAGAAACCAGGAGACTGTGAATTCTAGTCCCGCCTTAGGCATGAAAGCCGGCTGGGTGACCTTGGGCCAGTCACTCTCCCTCAGTCCAACTCACCTCACAGGGTTGTTGTTGTGGGGAAAAGAGGAGGAGGAAGGAGTATTAGGTACGTTCGCCGCCTTGAGTTATTTATAAAAATAATAAAGGCGGGATAGAAAATAAGTAAGTAAGTAATGTAACTCTGAAACCTCTATATAGAAATCTGAGATAACAAATTTTGTTTCTTGAAACAGAGAATTTCTGAATCACTAAGCATACAATTCAAGGCACAGGATACTCTCAAAATAATGGATATTAAGAACTTATCTACTAAAAATAGAAGATTAATATTCTACAAAACAGTGCAGACTGGAGATTATCCCAGGGTTTTTATCCTTCATGATATTGGAGACAGGTTGTTACTTTACTTTAATTGAAGCTAAATGCACAATGGAATTCTTTCAGAAATCCCTTTAAATGAACTGAGCATTCTTATCACCCTGGTTCAGTACAAGATAACTATATGGAGAAAATACTTCTCTGCAAAGATGTCATTACTATACTAATAAATATTATGTTTTTAACTGCATTTAGATGTGTGGCATCTGATAATGCTTTTACTCACTGGATGCTTCAAGAATGGAAACATACATTTCTCCATTTGCATTTCAAACAGATGGGAATAACTATTACCAATAATCATATGAATAGTTGGCTTTTCCTGAATGCCAGCAAGAACAGTTACACAGAAATAGTTCACCACAAGCCAAACTGGAAATACTCAGATCTGAACTACAGCATATGTTTTCTTCCCTTCAGGTAGGAGAAATAAATACTCTTCAAATCTATTATAACATGCAAAGCAAACATGTATGCTGTATTTATTTCAGCATCAACAAATATTTGGTTTTTGCCCTGAGGAGCTGGCATTTTATATTTTAAAGGAAAGGTAACTGTTTAACAAAATCTATTAAACTCTCCCCCTAAAACAGTAATATACTGTTACTAAGCTAACAATTGGAAACTGCTCAGCTTTCTCTTCAGCTGATTGTATTTCATCTAAAATCTTACTGATTGTATTTCATTTTGCTCCAACTTCCCTCAAGATACAGAAAACAGACAGCTAGCAGTCTCATGTTTGACATTCAAGTATTAGAGAAATCAGTGTAATCTTAACAAATGAAAATGTCAACAACCTTTTGTTGCCAAAATTTACAGTAATAAAATTTAATAAAAACTCTCAATATAAATAATATTGTATCCCAGGAAAGTTACAACATGTTTTAGCTCAGTTTTTTAAACATAACGATGAAACCTACCTTTCTAGTTTCAGATTGAACTTCTTCTTGGCAGCACTTTCTGCAGAATGGATCCAACTGACTCAAGCCAAACTGACCGAGAAGGTCACAAGAACTGCACAACAAGTTACTGGAAAAGCCAAGATCTCTGCATGCCTCTGATGATAATTCTGCCCCATAAGCAGATATCTGAAATCAAGTAAGATTTATAGTAAGTAAGTAAAGTTTATTGTTGTAACCACAGCTCATAACATAAGAATGCAATAAAATAAAATATAATAACAATAAAACAATAAGATAATGAAATGATCTTATAAAATAAAGTAATAAAAGAAGCATTAGATATAAAAAGGTTACAACAAAATAAAGCCAAAGCTACAACTAAGAACTTAAGTATTTCTTCCTAAGTTTAAATGAGAGCAGAGCAAAAATAGTAACTTGGTTGCTAACAATTGGAAACACATCTGCAAGAAGATAAATCGGTTTTTCAAGGTCAGAGCCCTTGAGTTCATCTGCCATTAATAAACTGGCCCTGATCTCATTGTATATGGGGCAGTGGAAGACATAATGGATAACATTCTCCACTTGGCCCACACTACAAGGACAGAGGCGTTGTTCAACAGGGAGCTTACAAAACCTCCCTTTGAGAAAGTAAGTTTTATACAACCAATCACTTTAACATAGATATCTATAACAATTCTGTGTCCATAAGTAACAGTTTCTAAATAACACATTTTCAAGCTATCTTGATTGATATCTTGAACATGAACAGCGGCACATGTAACACCGCTACTTCGTGAGCTGCATTGGGTACCAGTTTGCTTACGGATCCAATTCAAGGTGTTGGTTATCACCTTTAAAGCCCTACATGGCATGGGCCCAGGGTATCTGAGGGACCGTCTTGTCCTGACCATATCCACCCGCCCCACCCGATCATGCAGGGAGGGCATACTTCGGATCCCTTCATTAAAATAATTCCATCTAGCGGGGTCCAGGACGCGTGCCTTCTCTGCAATAGCACCCGCCCTGTGGGATAACTTGCCCCCTGAGGTGAGACTGGCACCCTCGCTCCTGGCCTTTAGGAAGTCCTTGAAGACCTGGCTCTGCCGCCTTGCCTGGAGTGAAGGAAAGGATAGTTCCTCCTGGGGGTGGTTGGCTTAGTGGTTTCCTCCTTTTAAGAACAGGCCATCTTTTGGATTTTTATTTTTTTATTTTTATAGTAGTTTTAAATGTCTAGGTTTTATCTTTTATATTCTGGTTGTAAACCGCCCAGAGTCTGCCACAGTAGAGATGGGCGGGGATAAATCCAATCAATCAATCCATCCATCCATCCATCAATCAATCAACAAACAAACAAACATATCTTCGGCTAACAAACGGAGATGAGCACTGGCCCCTAGAGTCGGACACGACTGTGCGGGGGAACCTTTACCTTACCTTTACCATTTCCCATGGCAAACAAGAAAACATATAATGAAATTTGTTTTAAAATATGGACCAAGTAAGGTCATAGTTTCAAAAGATAAAACAATGCTACCTGCATTAATAATCCATCAATAATTAATTGAGGTCATTGGCTTTAGACTAAGATCAAGCTTATTATCTGTATTAACAGTTCAAAAAACACATTTTTATTTATTTTTTTTATTTATATTTTATTTATATTTTTTTATATTTTATAATATTATATTTTATATAATATTTTTATATTTTATATAAATATAAAATATTTTATATTTATAATTTTATATTTTATATTTTATATTTTTTATTTATATTTCTAACTTATATCACCGCCCATCTCCCCCCACAAGGGGACTCTGGGACTCTGGACTAACATACAAGTGTTAATAATGAAGCACACATACACACATTAAAGATGGCAATACTAAACAGTTTACCAAGGCAAGCATTCTCCATTCTTTGAATCTGTAAACGTATTTGCCATTTTTTAATATGCTATATACTTAACAACTGTCATGTGATTTGAGCCAGTTACAAATGGCCCATATTTTTTTTTGTGACAACCAGTCACAAAAGAAGGAAATAAAAACCAGTTATTCAAAAGCAGACTATACAAATTCACAGTAATTTTAGTACTGATATACCATTCCTTCCTTATGTCACTAAAGCTTACTCCAGAGTAACATGTACATACCTGGTAATATCGAGAATTATCACACAAAAATATGGTTCCAAAACTCAGACACTACAAACATTTTCATGATTTTTTATAGGATACCAACAAAAGACATAACACATGTGCAATGACTTATCAGATGATCTTTTGAGGGGCACTCTTACAAAAACATGGCAATCTATATTTTTATACTATGAAAGTTTCAGCAAGTCTTTTACTGTGAAGTCTATAAACAACATACACTTTAATTTGGTCATTCTTTTGAGAGGACCCAGGTAAAAGGGAACCATATTCACTAGAATTTAATTCAGTGCTTTCATTGTATTTATTTGCTTTGTGGGAATATTTACTGTGGCAGGAAGTGTTTTATCTCTCCTGTCTGACTGGATTTGCATACTACTGCACTAACTGTAACTTGTTATATTTGATTTTAGCTCAACATGTTATATGAGCTAGCCACAGTGGTTTGAAAATCAGTGTGTGGTTTTGTATATTGAAAAGCCCAGTTTTTCAAAATGGTAACATGAATTTATGCAGATCTGGTGAAGGTGGTAAGTTCTCAATTTAGCAATTAAATGTTTACTCTGTTCCTCAAAGTAGCTCATCTGCTTTTTTATTTTCATAACTGCCTTGCAAGACAGATTGGGTTGATGGCTAGTGAGTAGACAAGGTCATCCAGGAAGCTTTTTGCTGAATAGGGGATTTAACTTGCCACTACAAAGGTTTCCACTGCCCCCCCACCTTTACTTATAAGGGTGAAAACATAGTATAGGTGCCCACAAAAATTGTAGCTATGGTGGGGAGAGGAAGTGCCCACTTACAAATGCTCCTAGGATGGGTGTGTCAAGTCGCAAAACTCTAGAATTGCTGCTGTTTACAGTGGGGATCAAGACATTTATTTCCCAAGCCTTTTAACACCAGTGTTATAGCTTCAGTTACTATACATAATTGGCTGGATTTTTTATTTCTGTTTTAACTGGCCGTTAGTAGTGCTTTTACTACTGCCCTATAAGTCACCTAGACCCATTGAGCAAACATACAGTGTACAAATACGGAGAAACTATGCCTGTGATTTTAGCGCTGAAAATTAAAGATCTAATCACGCCTAAGAGAGTCGTTGGGAGTGGGGCGGCATACACATTAAATGAATGAATGAATAAATAAATAAATAAAATTTAATCTAATTCATTACGTAAAAGTCCTATTAGTTTTACTTCCAAAGTATCCAGTATATATCATCAAGTTAATGTTTTTTTCCAATATGTTCCGCAGTATGACTAAGAAGTTAAAAACCGGGGGGGGGGGGGGGAGAGTACACTACCCAGTTTAGCCAATGGCGAACACCAAAATAATTATACCGAATCGATTAAAACAGATATAGTCATACTTATTCGAGTAGAAGCACGACGAACTTACGTTGATTTCAAAGGGTTTAACTTCGGTATGACAAGGACCGTATCCAGCTCAACTTTTTACAAATTCAAATATACCTGCACTTTGGAACCGTTTCGACACGACACGGAAGTCGAACAAACAACGAGTCAGAAAGAATGAGCAGAAATAAGTTCGCCACAAGACCCCCCTCCCCGTTTTTGGCTGTTCCCCAAGCTCATCGTCGCTACTCTCCTAGTTCTAACGGTGCTTCTTACCGCCTGAAGCGTCGCTAGCAACCAAACCCAATAGCGCCCGAGCCCCATGGCTCCGTCTCGAATCGCCATGTTGGCACAGACCGGCAGCACAGGAATCCCGTTGATAGGTCCCTAAACCGACAGGATGACAGAAGTACTGCCTGGTTCGAGCAAAGAAAATATCTATAAAGTTCTTCCATTCACATGGAACTGACCAGTAGAAAAATTCAAGGAGGGAAAGAACGTGCGTGAATTTGCAAGAAACAATTCTTATGCCTTCAAGGGCCACTCGCGCTCTCTTCTTTTTTTCAGGCATTTTTTTAAGACGCTTTGAAATAGGTCTAACTTCTCCCGTGCCGACTGGTACATATAGATTGACAAAACGGTCGACCAATCGGATGGCGTAACGTCAGCGTTCGCCTTTACTGCCGCATCCAATACCCTAAGGGAAAGTAACTAGGCCTACGGGAGAAGCTTGTCCAATCAGTAAGTAAAGGGGTAGGAGGGGTGTCGGTTCAGTTCCTTCCAGTTACGTGAGGGAGCGTTTGTAGGCGGGCTGATGGAATACATAGCCAATAGAAGAGGACAAGGAGAGCTGTAGCCAATGGAAGTTACCTTTTTGGGCAGGACCTGTATTCTGGCTGGTCAGGGATAAGCGAAGGGGGCGTGAGTACGGCCGGGCGTTCGGTTGCTGAGCAGCGCACGCAGATTGGTGGCTGGGTGGCGAGGCGCGTGCTTGGGACCGTGGAAGAAGCGGGGCTCGCGGACTGAGCCGCTCGAAGGCGGGAGGTTGTCAGTGGGTGTGTGCAGAAGCGTGGAGTCGCCGTCGCGAGGTTTCGTGAGGAATGTGAGACGCCCAGATTTTCCCGCGAGCTCTCCCCGGCTCCCGGCTCTCCCTCGCTCGTTTGCGGCCGTTTTGTCTCCTGAAGAGGCTCTCCCCCACCCCCCACCCCCGGCCTCCCCTGTCGGGCCCCGCGTGATGTCGTGATCTCCAGGCGGACGTGAGACCAGGGAGGCGGCGCTCAGGTGGCGGCGGCTGCTGCTGCCGCTGCAGCCGTCGATGGGGCTGCTCCGGATTATGTTGCCGCCTAAGTTGCAGCTCTTGGCGGTGATGGCGTTCGGGGTGTCCGTTCTTTTCCTGGAGAACCAGATCCAGAAACTGGAAGAATCCCGTGGGAAGCTTGGTAAGTGCCTCACGGCCTTGGCCGTGGGAAAGTAGTTGGACCTAGGGCCGTATGGAAGGTGGCAGATGTACCGTCAGAAAGTAGAGGTTGGACGGTAATGGGATTGCCCAAAGTGAGTCGAGGGGGGAGGTCCCTTTCATTGTACTGCAGAACTAGAAAGGTGGCAAGGATGGGGGTCACGGGGGAGAGGGAGGCACTGATCTGGAGGAGCTTTTGATAGGGAAAACAGCCGAAAGCCCTCGGTGTCCTGTCACATCTCTCCATATGAGATAACCCGGTTTTGTTAGCATGGTTCCACGACAAACCCTGCAAAAAATGACTCAATTGTACAAGCAGTAGCACTGGCTCCGGAGTTGATCTATACATAGATCCTCTCAGGGTATGAAATCAAAAGAAGTAAGAGGTGAATAATGTGTTTAGCTAAAAACAACAAGTGAGCAAGTTTTCCTAAGTTCTAGTTCTCATAGATCTCTGCTATGTAACTGGATAAGGGAATCCTTCTGAAGTTTTCTTCAGTCTGCAAATGAAATATTTGGAATGTCCCTCTTCTGTTTATGGTTCAAACTTTTAAATAGAGATTTAAATGTGAGGGAAGAGAGGCAGAAAAGCAATCTTAATGAACAATGTAATGAACAATGTATGTTGATAATGAAATATCAGCTGCTGCATATGGTGTATTATGTATTTCATAACTGATGTTTCTATTGCTACATCAGTTACTGTGGAAACATCAGGGAGAACTCTAGCTCAGAGACTTAAACTTGAATTTGTATAAGATTCTTAAAAGTTTAGCTATGCTTTGTTGACATACTTTGTTGAATTGCTTCCCTATGTATGTTAGTAAATGATTATAAACTTTCTTTAGCAGTCTGTAATCTATTCTGTATATAAGATGCCATACAATAATGAAGGATTTCAATATCTAGCTTATTTGTTATGCTAAGCTATTACTTTTTAAAATGTGGTTTATTGAAAAGCCACACTTGATTGGTTTACACATTACACAAAGCAAGGTCATACAATCAATTCTAAATCCAGTCAACTAGGACTTGGGTCTGATAATCATATAATACACATTATGGTTCTTAGCATGTTCGCATAAAATAAATTTATTATAAAACTTATTCTGTTAAAAGCACCTCAGCTATGGACCTCTGATTGGGTAGGAATTAGAAAAGGGAAGTGCATCTTCCCTTTCCAGTGTGTGCCATGCAAATAATAAATAATCAATAATCAATAAAAATGATGGCATATTCCATCTTCCAGTATGACTTCATTATATACAAACATCCTTATTGTTGAGGGAAGAACCTTTGCTTTTTGTACTTCTAACCTTAAAATGTGAAAAAAACCTGGCTTTTATGCTGTACCATAAGCATTATGAGTCCTCATTTTGTAGTAATATTGTTAAAAATAATAAGGAAAACAGATTTGTATTATATTATTATTTATCTTCTGAAACATTAATTCCAACCTTTTAATACTGCTTGTAATGTCTAGAAGCAACTATATTAACTAGAAAAAAGTAAAATTTTGTGGAACTTGACTCCTGGTGACTTCATTGACATATTTCTGTCATTTTCTTGGCAACAGTGTGGAAATGGCTTGCCATCTTCCGGGCTGGTTTTCAACTTCCCAATCTAGCCCAGAGCCCCAGGATTCTCTGATATTCTTCCATTGAGAACTGGACCTGTGTAGCTCCCAAGCCCAGAGGAAGTGCTAAATCTGAGAAAGAATGAAATATGAGAACATCATATCTTGTAACCATACTTAAATTCCTTGTATAGATATGCTTTGCATATGTGAAAATAATCTAGCTAAGGCTTTTCAGTTTTTAATGAGATTCATATTTTCTCATCTAATATGTTTGTATTGGTGTCTGTTTAGCATTTTGTCATGCAGCATTTCACAGTTTTAAGATTATGCAACTCAATCGTATCTTTTGTGCAGAACTGTATATAGGGAAGGGGATGGGGTCTGAAATTAATGGACTTTTGTTTGATGTGATTTAGGCACATGCAGGAACCCTTAAACAAGATAGCATACTGATAGGGCAATCCTAGTCATGTTTATGTAAATGTGTCATTGAGCTCAAAGGAATTCCCCTTATGTAAGACTGTGTAAGGCAGTCTTAAATGCTTTTCAGAAGGGCTTCAGTTGATTGGGTAGAAATAGTAAATGTTGATGATGTTTGGTAGAATAGTAATTTATAATCTGAGAAATAAACCTACTGTATAATTGGATAGTTGGAAAGCACATGATAAAATGGATATGTACTGGGTGAGTGGTTCTGTACATGTAGTAACATTTCCTGGATGGTAGTACTGTACACGGGACTGCCTGGGTCCATTAGGAATCCACAATAAATGCATGATAAATATAAAAGTAATGCAGTTTGGATCTATATTCCATCAGAGCACTGTCCGACTTCTGCTGATGAACTGGGGAAAGAGGCAAGTTTCCTTCCACCCTTTCCCCTCCTTTCCAGATCTCTATGCCCCCTGAAAATCTGCTCCATAGGCTTTAGGGATGTTCTAGAACAGCTTAGGGGGTGGCACAGAGGTTACAGAGGGAAATTGATGAAAATAGTTTCCCCTCTTTTTTATCGGCTGGCATGTTTGGATGGCACTCTGCTTATGGAATATTCTGATAGGAACAAATTTGAATCCACTGCTTAAAGCTATGGTTCTTGACCTGCAAAGTCAGATATTTTTCTCCATGTTTACTTGTGCACAAAAAGGTAAACAGAATGTTTATTAGAACGTTGTGAGTTAAGAGAACCATATATATTCATTTACTATAGTTTTGAAATTAAATCATACTTTGATTACTTGAAATACACTGAGCTACATCCAGTTTTATGTAAGAAGATTTTGGCTCACGCAGTGGAAAGAGGTTTTTTTTTTTGTCCCCCTAGTCCTTCTGAGCAGAAGCTGATCTGCTCGTGGTGTTCAGTGGAAGTTTGTATATGTGATTATAACCTATTGATCTCATTTATCTTGGTTTGGGATACGTTTTAAAATATTTCATTACATATAATGGAGAATCTTGCCTAGTAAATAATTTGTCATTTCTAATTCCTAGGTTTAATGGTTAATTATAGTAGTCTTGGTTAATGTGTAAGTAAGGAATAGGTCATATTTCAGCAATTGACTGATCAAAATTTTTTGGAGTCCATTATGTTAAAGTCTAGGATGTTATTACCACTGTACTATTTTCAACAATCCAGTAATTTCAGATTATGTTAATTTAAATAAAGCGTTTTGTTCCTGAAAAATAGCTTCCTTGGATTAATATAAATATGATTGTAGTATAGTATAACAACTGCTGCTCTTTAATTAATAGTTTTGAGAATTATCAATGGTTTTATAAAACCTAGCAATATATATGATCACATTTTTTTCTGATACAATTTCAGATAAAGTTAGAAAAGAAAAAATTATTTGACATTTGAGTGAACACTGTAATATATGATTTCATCTTTGACAGCATAAGGTTTTAGAAATAATTGGTGACCTAACAACATTTTTAGATACACACTGATGGAGCAGCAATCTGTAATAACGACATGCCAGCAATTTATACTTCTAAATATAACCAAATCACTCAAATTAGATTGAAATGTGAATTAATTGGCATGTAGCAAAAATGAAATTCCTACATCGTATAACAAATGGAAATGAGAGCCCTTCTTAATACACGTACTGTAATTTAGTCCAATAAATCCACACTACCTATGGCAGTGAAAATGAAAATGGTTGCTTTAAATGCTGTGATTCGTTTCTCTTAACACTCCTAACTTAATCTGTTCCTTAGAAAGCATTGTATAAAGAGAGCCATTTTTTGCATTTGCCGATTGCACACGTATTTTTGGTAATGGTAATGCTAAGAAACGACAATTCCGACTACAAGAACTATTTATTGAAATTGGAAGAGTGTATACATTTTTTTAACTTTAAATATTAGATTTTAAGAATTTAGGCAAAAGTTGCAAATAACTTTCAGTTCTATATTTATTTACAATATGGGGATGTTTTATAATTTTCTCTTAATTGTATTCCAGATGCAATTGGTCCTTAAAATGAAGCGCTAGTTTTTGTTATACACTTAGGCTACATTTTTATCCCCCTTGCCTTTGCAACTGAAAGTTAGTAAGTCTTAAACAAGGGAGCCAGTTTCGTGTAGTGATTAAGGCATCAGGCTAGAAACCTGGAGACTGTGAGTTCTAGTCCCGCCTTAGGCACGAAGCCAGTTGGGTGATCTTGGGCCAATCACTTTCTCTTAGCCCCAGGAAGGAGGCAATGGCAAACCACTTCTGAAAAACCTTGGCAAGAAAACTGCAGGGACTTGTCCAGGCAGTCTCCGAGAATTGGACATGATTGAACAGATTAAAAAAAAGAGTCTTAAACAATTGGGTGCTATTATAAATGTTTTTATGCTGCTTCATTTATGTAACTGAGCATTTACAGCCACAATGTATAATACATTACATTACAATAATTATCAAATAATCAATGTATGAAATATATTAAATAATAAATACGGTCAGCATCAATCATAACACAGTCATAATCTCTTCAATTGGTACAGTCATAAAAGCATAGCGTTATCTAACATCAAAACAGCTAGATTCATTCCAAGCTCAGGTACAATTACCATTCTTGCCCCAGTCCTCCTGTGTACATTGAAAGGGCCATGTTTTTTTTTAAAGCTTCTTAAATATTAAAAGTGAAGGTGTGGTTCTTACATCTTTGGGGAGGATGTTCTGCAGGTGAGCTCCTGCAGAAAATGCTTGCCTCCCAGTGTCAACTTGTCACACCTCATGAGGTGTAGGGACTCTTAGCAAACGTTTTCTACAGGCTTGCTTTGGAGTGAGAGTTTCAAATATAGCCTGACCCCTCTGCTGGTCAGTGACTGAAATAAAATGACTGAGTAGCCTGACTCCAAGCCATGTAGGAACTTAAAGTTGATCACCAGTACCTTGAATTGCACTCAGAACAAACTGAAAATCTGGGTAGCTCCCATAATATTGGTGTTATATGACAATATCAGCTTATACTGGTTAACGTGCAGGTTGCTGAACTTTGCACTAGTTGAGGTTTCTGGGTAGTCTTCAAGGGCAGTCCCATATGGAGCACATTACAATAGCTTACCCGTGAAGTGACAAGGGCATGAGTGACTGTAGCCAGCACCTTCTGCTCCAGGATTGTTTGCAACTGGTGCACCAGTCAAAGGTGGGCAAAGTCCCTCCTGGCCACAGCATGCACCTGTTTTTCCAGCAAGAGTTGAGAGTCCAGGAGCATCCCTAGTTTGTGTAGCAGCTTGTAGCAGCTCTTTCTGGGGGAGCACAACCCTATTCAGAACTAAAATTGGTATTGACTCTGAGGCAGTCAGTTTCTGAATCCTCAGCCACTCTGTCTTGCTAGGGTTGAATCTTAACCTGTTTTTTCCCCTTTAGATCCTTACAGCCTTTCAATATGCATCAAAAAGATGAAGGAGGAACAAAAAATACCCCAAACCATTTATCCATACTACTTTTACATGGAAGACCTGCCTGAAGGTTGTAATGGTAGATTTACCACAGATTTCAGCAGGAGAGCATTCCTGAGAAAAGTGGCATGACAGAGTGCACACTTGAAATAATAATGTGAAATGTTTTTGATTGAAATATAGAAGTTAATCCATGCTATATCTGTCTTGAGCTTGTTAAATAGGTACTTTTTGACAACTTCATTAACAAAACTTAGAATATTGTGTGATGTTCCTGATCTTAATGCTTTAAATCTTGATTATTAATGCAAGGATTCACATACTCTAGGGCATAGCTTTCCAAACTGTGTGTCGCGAGAAACAGTTTAGTGTGTTGCCACACAACCCGGAAGTGGATGAGTACCGCGGGGGCGCGCGCGGTGGTGGTGGTGTATATGGCGGCGGCAGCAGCAACGGCAGCGGCGCACCATCGGCACTTCCGTGTTTTAGAGGAAAACGCCTGCACGGCCGCGCCACCGCCACCGCCGTTGTTGTGTCGCCAACGGCGGCAGTTTGGAAAGCACTGCTCTAGGGAGTCATAAGCGGGGGGTGGGGCATTGCAGAATGCCTTTAAAATGTTGTTTCAGGCTTGATTGCCAAGCTTGGACTTTTGAGTATTACTAAACTTATAAATCAGTTTTCACCTGCTTCTTTTTTTTCTTTTGTAGAGGCACAAGGTTTATATTAACTCCCAACAGTATTGTATTCCTTAAATTATTTATGTTATAGAATGTTATTTTGAAATGAAGTTCTTCTTTATAGTCTCATATCTATTTTACAAAATGTTTCAATTTACCTGTTAAAATCCATCATTATGACAAAAACATCAATAAAGTTTTGTAACATACTTTGATTAAAGTGTAATGTATTTTGTGGACTAGGGTTTTTAAAGCAGTTGAAATTGATGAAATCCTCATTTTTTCAAAATATAGCAACTGGTATGTATTGATCATGTGACAAACAATTATTCAATATGGGCATTCCATTGATACTAACCACCAATAGTTAGGCTCAGTTTCTATTGAAAATAGTTGTTTGCCAGCGTGGAATATAATAGCATATCTATAACGTTTGGAATGTCTGTAGCAGGGCTTTCCAAGTTTTCCCACGGCGACACACCAACCGCCGTTGGTGTGTCGCCGCGGGAAAACCCGGAAGTGCCGCCGTTGCGGCAGCGCACAAAAACCTGGAAGCACTGCTGCCGCTTTCGGGTTTTTGCGCGCCACCGTTGGTTTGTTGCCGCGGGAAAACCCGGAAGCGCTGATGATGATCAGCGCTTCCGGGTTGTGTGGCGAAACACCAGACTCTGTGTGGCGACACACTTTTGTGTTGTGACACACAGTTTGGAAAGCTCTGGTCTGTAGAATTGTAACTGAAGTTCAGTGACATTCCATGTTTTCTTTTTCAAAATGGAAATGTTTTTGTTGGGAAGAAGACAGAAGTAAAGATGACCAATCTTCTGGTGGTATTAATAAAAGTAAGCTAAAATAACAAAAATATGATGAAACATACATAATTTTTGGTTTCACAAACATTTTTGTTACTGGAGAAGAATGGCTTCATTGTAATTTCTCAGAAATGCTGTCCACTAAGAGCATGAAGATAAGCATCTGGAAATAACTCTTTGTGCAAAACAGTTTGTAAGAGTCTATCATTGTTTATTTGCTGAATAAGTTAAAGTTTATTTTTTAAAATAGATAATATATTTAGTTGTTGCCTCACAGTGTAGCGAGAGTCACTGGCTTCAAAATAATGGGTGTGACCATGTGATCAAACCCCACCTTTTTAAAAATGTGTGTCACATGCATTGAATGCATGTAAAAAGGGGCAGGGCTTCAACTTCCTGGTAGCACCCCCCCCCATTTTAAAGCCAGTGACCATCAGAACAGATGCTCCTAGCCTAACTCTTACCTTGTGAAATTATTAGTTGGGGAGGGTGTCCCCACATTAATTGGGGGCCAAGGTATCACAAAGTTTCAGAACCTATTTATTAATGGATAGAAATACTAAAGAATTCTATTCAGAATTGCATAGTTACTTTTTTTCTAATTTAGAATTGTTTCAGAGAATGTATCATTATTGCTTAAATACATTTTAATGAGTTGGATACAGATACAGTAATTTCCTGAGATGTCTAATGCTGTTGTTAGAGTGAAAAATGTCTCTTGTATCTGAGGCCTTAGAGAGCTGTTGGGAATCTAAGTAAGCAGTATTAACCTAGATAGACTAATGGATTGATTCTTGGAAACTTCGCAGTTTTTTTTAAACTGGTTTTAAAGTTATCTCCTATTTCAGCTACATTTTGGTAGTATGAATGGAAAGGTGCTCTTTATATTGTTTAATAGCATTTTGATGACCTGGCACTATGTTATAAAATTGCCTGTCTTGACAATGCAAAGATACACTGAGAGGGAATACAGGTAAGTATCCCTGTATCTGGATAATCAGATGACTGACTGTTTTTTCTGGTTCTTTGATTTGAGGGGATACAAATTTATTTCCCAAGTTCTTGAGCAATTCTTTAGCTCAGTCTTAGATGCCACAAGGTAACTTTATTTGTGAATGCATATTTCTTTTATTTGTTCCATTTCTTTTGAAATGGAAGAACAGTAACGATAACCCTCCTAATATATTTTATTTACGTATTGGTTCATTGTCAACAATTGGTATGTAAGACTAAGAATATTGTTCTATGTGAAGCCTTAGTGAAGTATCAAATATTTTCTAATCCTTTTTTTTCTTAAGCAAGTCGTGAAGAATTTAATGCTAGTATACTGAAACTGAACTGTGAGATACTCTGTAGACATTTTCAATTGAATTTACAGGATATATTCTAAGACTACTGTAAGCTAAATGTGACTTGTGTCTAAAACAGATCCAGAATTTCTAGTTTAAAGCACCAGGCTTAATATATGATCTAGAAATTATATGGAATATTCTGTTACTGTTTTCAATTGACACTTCTGTAATGGATTGTTTTGACAAACAAGGTGTAATTTTCATTTTAAGCAGTTGCCATCTTTGAAGAGGGGTGGCATTTTACAGTGTTACGGATTTTATTACTTCTGACTGTTTAACCCCAAGACACAATTGAGTTTTGAAACAATAATGCCTGTATGTAGAATAGTATGGACATAGCCTTGAAGAAGGTATTCAAAGCCATTATTTAAACAAGAAACTCAGAAAATTATCCCGTCTTGATTCTCTTTATTATATGAGTGGGGAGATAGAATCTCTGTCAGGATTTCAACAATAAAGTACAAGTAGCCCTTCTGTTTTCTGACTTTGCTTACCTCAAAGGGCTAGTACTATAGTATATTCTGCCCATGCAGAGCATTTTATTTGTGCAAGATAGAAATTTTTGCATGCTTCTGATTCTCACAGTCATCTTCCATATATTGCTTATTGTTTCAAAACCCTGATGCATGTTTCCTTTTAGTTTAAATACTAAACATATTAAAATAAATATTTTTGCACAAGTTATATTTGAAACGTCATATGGGATTTGAATTATGCTCAGCTTGGCAAAACAAATTTCAAAAAACAGCATTAATATCTTTGATATGGTATACTAGAACTTTGAGTTAGTCTTAGCTTTTCTGCCTTAAAGAATGCATTCTTGATTTCTCAGTAAAACTACTCAATATTCCCATCCCATGTTCTTTTAACTGTTCATAATTGAAAAAGGAACACTAGCTAAATAGGTTTCCCCTTTGTAGGGGCCAGCACAACCCAGATATGCTTTGGAAAGCTGGGAGGATCAGCTGGTGATACAAAAGAGATAACTTTTGGGGGTGGGTGGGTTGGTAATTTTCATTTCCTGAGTAGAGTTTGTATTATGATCATGGTTTTCTGCTTTAATATAAGTGCTGATTAATATAAACAGATTTAAAAGATACCTGCATCTACAGTATCGCTACTTAAAAAGATATATCACAGCATTGCTTAATAATTATTTCTTAAAATTTATTGAATGCTTAAAAACTGAAATCTGAAATATTTTGCATGTGCTCAAATTGGCCTATGCTGGTCTATGACCATAATAAAAATTTGATTTGATTTGATAGTTCAGTGGTATTTCATATAAATATGATTGATGCAATTGCTGACATTTAAAATGGTTGTGCCTGCTTGGAATTTTCTCCATACTCAAAATTTAATCAGAACTTGCTTTTGTCCCATTTCTTTGGTTTTTCACAATATAATTGTTACTAGCTTTTTAAAAGCACCACTGTTTTTGATTGTCATGTGTACTTGCTCCTTGGCAAGGAGTAAAGGCCTCTATCATGGATTGTGTAAGGAAAATGTTTCCTTCCAGTAATCTTTTTGAATAATGCAGTCGTGTACATGTCTACCCTGAAATAAATCCCACTAAATTTAATGATACTCTCTTATATAAGCTAGGCCAATACAGCTCATTCAGTGAGTGAAACACCCTTTGGATTCAGACCGGACTGAAAACTAGAGCTGATAGAATGACATCACTCTCCTCAGAAAGGTAGAAGTAAGACAGAAGGGGAATTTCCTTCCAAAGAACAGAAAAGTTATTTTTTGCCCTGCCTTCTTGCTAGGAAAGGAGTTAAACCTTGTTGGCTCCATTTATCCTGTTTCATTGTAAGTCTAATTCCCATTATGAATTGTATTGATGCATAATCCTTGTTTTATTAGTTTATTAACTGTAGATGTTTGTTCTGATACTCCCATCTCAAAATAAGTTGCCATGAAGATGTTGACTGAACAAGAACCACTGTTTATGAAAACAGGGTACAGTACTTGGAAATCAAGAGTTGTTTAGCTTCAGCTCTTTAATTAGGTAACACTATCATCTGACAGATATAAAATCATTGTTTCTTTGCCTTTTAAGTGATGAATAGGATTCATTTGGCTTTTTAAGTTACAAAACACATTGGAATGCTTTCCCATTGATTGTCCAGCTTTAGTGTGTTATTTATTAGGCTATATTAGGTGAAAAGAGTTTTAAATGATTTTGTCAATGAAGAGTAAAATTGAAATAGTAACCAAAAAAGTAACATTTCACAGACATGTTTGAAAAGCTAAAATTAAGCTTCAAGTACTGTAGAGAATTTCCCACCCTAGAACAAACATAAAATATATTTCAAAGTTGTCATTTGACTTACAATTTAAATGTGAAGATTGAGGTCACTCTCTTGGTTTGTTATTTGTATATCCCTTTGAATTATTAAGACATCAGCCAGATTCTTTTGTATGTCCAGTGTAACATCTTTTTCCATATCATTCTTGTAACCTGTCATTTTTAAATCCACTTTCAGATCAATCTTTGTCTTGTCCGGTAAAACTTGTTCCTCTTCCATAACATCTTTTAAACACAGTCTATCTATAGAGGCAGACACTCTTAATATTAACTTCTGGGTTCATTGTTCAAAAATATCCTTCAATATGTCCAATGTTAAAATATTTTGCTCCATTCTGTGTTAGTAAGTCAAATTTAAGTATTCTTCTCCTTTAATTGTAATCTTTAGTTCCTTCTAGTTCCCTCTAGTGTCCAACCTTCAAAGTCCCACCCTATCATGTTTTATTTTAAAGAATTCAAAAGGATTCTTATGATTAATTCCAAAATCTTATTTCAAATCCATCTGGACCCTTAGTTTGTTTGTAACTTTCCAAAATCAAAGTTCTAATCACCCTTTTGCTGTTTATTCCAAAAAAAAAATTAAAACTCCTTTCGCTAAGGATTGAAGGAAACTCACCCAGTGTTTTCAGACTTGTTGATCCAAAGGTTCCTAATAGTTGAAAAGCAGTTAAGCAGTTTCTGAAATATATTAGAAAAGGAAGTATGTGAACCTAGAGTCCTTCTGAAGGTGCCGACCATGGTTTGAGCAAGATGGCTATTCCCTCATCTCTCAGAGCTCTAAACCTGTTGGAGACCACTGGGGCACTTGTGGGTGATCTCAAGTCCTCCTTGTCTGGAGAGGAATTACGAAGAGCCAGTCTACTCACCGGCTCTTCATTCTGCCTCAGTCATCTGCTCTGTCTTCAGTTTGCCACTTCTTTCCTGGAAGTCAGAACTTGGAATTTGAAGAGATTTCTAGAAAAGATCAAGCGTAAGTATGCATGAATGTAATACAATTTATATTAGACAAAGCAATGAAAATTTTCATCCATGCATTCAATAGCTCTTGAATAAACAGCAGAGGTGGAAAGATTTGCAGATATACAGTAGATTTAAAAGTACATTTAAGAAGAATATTAGAATTGTAATACTTTCCCTAATACTAAAATGTCTCATATGAGCAGGCTACGTATTGTGCACTGGGAGTTACCCTTGTTTTCCTCTCCACTTTACCCGTTATACACACCTTCTAAATCTACCATGAATTGGGTCCCTAAATCCTCCAACGCAAATGTGGCAGGGAAAGCGATAAATTAAGCTTAATCTGCCAGTGATGTCATTTCTGTTGGCAGACATATATACCACTAGATATAATTGGTTCCAAAAATGTTCTAACAAAAATTCTTAAATGGCAGCTTCCATGATGAGATATATTTTAATTTGTTCTCTGTGAAACAATTTCATTTTTATTTCATGTATTTATTATTAAAAAATCAGCATAAATCTTAAACACTTTATCTTATGACTGAGTTGATGAATCAACTAAATATAATTGGTTCCAAAAATGTTCTAGTAGATATTGGAAAAGGGGCGCAATGGCTCAGTGGTTAAGACGCCAGGCTTGTCGATCGGAAGGTCGGCGGTTCGAGACCCGAGCGCCGCGTGACGGAGTGAGCTCCCACATTCACCACAGCATTCTGTGCTTGTCATGCCGGCCACATGACTGCGGAAGCGTCTTTGGAAAGCGCTGGCTCTTCGGCTAAGAAACGGAGATGAGCACCGCCCCCTAGAGTCGGAAAAGACTGCAGGGGAAAAAGATTCCAATACTTCTGATAAATCATACATTTTACTTTGATTCACCTTTAAAATTTATAAAATGCAAAGGGCAATGGTATGTGGGAAGATTTTGCAGTGACCATGTTCATAGTAGTTTAAAACAGAATAAAAATGATACCTTTTTAATAATAAAATAGTAGGTTCTATTGCTGCTGAACTAGAAGTTGAATCACCAAGTGTCAGCCCACTTGGTACTATTTTTGTGTGAGAGTAAGCATTGACTTGATAATGACCCCAGTGTAAAAAGCTTACAGTATTTCTTTTGAACTTTTAAATTAGTAGTCTTTTTAGATGGTGATTCAAATATGGCATATTTTGACAATGCATGTTAGAATACAGTTTCATACAGAAATCTTAAAGAAATCTAATAGAAATTAATAGTTGTTTGTACAAGTAGAAAAGCTGGGAAACATTAATGATCAGATCTTAATAAAACAGTATTTTTCAGTGAACTGCAAATTTAAAAATTAAATCTGTAATCTAGAGTTCACTTGATGGACCTAGATAAGTGTTGTGAGTTAACATGTAACAAATTTCATAAACATATTGTAATCATGTAACAAGTGTCATATACAATATTCATAGTCCAAGCTTCTACATTAAAAGCATTGGAGAAACTTTACATAATTATGGAACAAATGCAAAGAGTTTGACCAGACACTGTGAGCCCTTGCTGTTTTCATATTAATCCAGTGTGTGTGTGTGTGTGTGTGTGTGTGTGTGTGTGTGAGAGAGAGAGAGAGAGAGAGAGAGAGAGAGAGAGAGAGAGAAGTATACCTAAGTTGCTTCTCTCCCTTCCCCCAAAAAAGAGAAATTTGAAAAAATACTGATAGCATAAGTTAGGGCTGAATAACTTCTGGATTGGTTGACACAACTCAGCATCCTGACCAGTTGGAAGGTCATATGGAACATTCTAGTGATATAGTGAAAATGTTCAACCATTTGATTTGGGGGTGTAAATGTAGGCATAGAAGCAGTTTTCTTCATGAAAGCCTTACACCACATTCCTAACTCTCAAACTGTTCCTAAATCAAGTTTGGTCTAGTGTTTGGTCCAGTTTGGTCTAGTGGTTAAGGCAACAGGCTAGAAACCAGGAGTCTGTGAGTTCTAGTCCCGCCTTAGGCATGAAAGCCAGCTGGGTGACCTTGGGCCAGTTCCCCAGCCAAACTCACCTCACAGGGTTGCTGTTGTGGGGAAAATAGGAGGAGGAAGGAGTATTAGGTATGTTTGCCACCTTGAGTTATTTATAAAAATAATAAAGGCGGGATATATATATATATATATATATATATATATATATGCATGCGTAAAGGTAAAGGTACCCCCCGCACATTTGTGCAGTCGTGTCCGACTCTAGGGGCCGGTGCTCATCTCCGTTTGTTAGCCAAAGAGCCAGCGTTGTCCGAAGACACTTCCACGGTCATGTGGCCGCATGACACGCACGGAACGCTGTTACCTACCCACCAAAGTGGTACCTATTCATCTACTTGCATTTGCATGCTTTCGAATTGCTAGGTTGGCAAGAGCTGGAGCTAGTGCGGGAGCTCACTCCGCACACAGGGCTAGGGATTCGAACCTCCGAACTTGTGATCTTCCGATCGACAAGCCTGGCGTCTTACCCACTGAGCCACCACGCCCCTCATACACCACGCCCCTCATACATACATACATACATACATACATACATACATACATACATACATAAAATCACACTGCCCCAAATAGGCCATTTTGTCACTAGATTTCAGTGTGGCAATCTCAGGATTTTGAAGGAACTGCAGCTGGAGTTCTGGAAGCCACATACATCCACAGATTGCCTGTCTCAGCCAAAACATTCAAGTGTAGGGAAATATTTTCTTTGTATGTTTTCAATGTATAAAAATGCAGAGCTTTCATAGAAACTCTGCATGTATCCTTGCTATGCAGCTACTGTGTAAAACAGATTGATTATCTGATAGGAACCATTCAAACAAGGTACAGAACTGAGGAAAAAACAAGGAGCAGGATCATATACGTAATTGTGTTTGATCTTCCTTCAAATGAACCTGATCAGTGAAGATCAATAAACGGAAATTCTATGAATAAATTGCTGGAATATTTGTTTGATGGTATTTGGGGAGTTAAGTTCAGTTAATTTAAGAGGTGACCCATTATGTTCTATATTACCTTTAAAGCTAGTCACAGTCACCTGTAGTACCCTGTTGTATTTCAATGTATTATAGCCACTCCAGATTTGATCCTTTGTGTAGACAATTGGTGGTACTCCCATTTGTTGCTGAAGTACAGTTTCCAGTGGCTTCAGCCAGTATGGCCAGTAGCGAGTGATTTAGGTGGTTGCAGTTTAGCAACATTGGTAGTGCTACAGCTTGTCTATCTCCGCATTAGCCCTTCAATAAATCCATTGTGTATTTGTAGATCAAGAGGCATTCAAATAATAGAAGAAGTTAAGACTAGTATATGCTAGGCTTTAGAGTGGAATGTTAAATCTTACAAGTTGGGAAGAATTACAATTTAACCAAAAGCTAGACATCTCTGAAAGGAATAAAATGCTTGCCTACTAAGATCTGAAAACTAGGATTTTTTTTTCTTTTTGCAGCTTCTTTCATGCCATATTTGGTAATGTTTTTAATTAAATAGTTGACCAGAGTGTAAGACTGTAAAATATCATTTCTAAAATAGTTCAGAATTGAACTTTTATAAGCTTGTAAAGTAAAATACAAGGTACTGTTAACATAGAAGATACATAGAGAAATACTCATAAATATGTTAAAATTAGTTATGTTTTGACTTTTTACTGAATTGTGCAGTGATGTAAACAGTTCTAAATTTATGCTATTAAACTATTGCCAAATATTTTCTAATATTTATCTGTCATGTGTATGTTATCCAACACACTATTTAACAGGCATAATTTAATGATTGGTGTAATTGATCTTGTTATACCAGTATAGATAAGTGTAACTCAGCCTACTTTGATGCAGTTTGAATTAATTCAGGTTAGTTGGTAGCATTGCAACAAAAGCTCCATCAGCCAAGAGTTTAAAAAACATTTTATCAGCCATTCCTGCAAATTGGAAAGGTATATAGCATTGCCTATACAATTTAGAATATTACAACATTGTGCCCAAAAGAGAGAGAGAGTATTATTGATTTTGTTCTGTCTGTAGACCTGAATGATTATGCTTTCATATACTCATATTCCTTCTGTAAAGATAGGTTACATTGATCTGAAATTGTGGAGCGGAAGCTGGTCATATTTTAAACTTGTACCTCTTGTAACAGAAGTCCTCTTAAGTGGGAATGCCTTTTATAGTGCCTTTTCTGTCTCTTAGAATATCTAGCCAAATGTTTTTTTTTTCCTTTCCATGGATCACTTGTAATTGCTGGAGGTCTTGGCAAACTGTTCAGTTTGTAGACCAAAAGATTTATTGAAGTGCCTACCCCAGCAATGCTTTTTCCTGTACCAACATTGTCGTAAAAGCCAACATAATGTGCCAGGGCCTTATTAAATTGTTGGCTAATTTGGCCCTGGTCAAAATAGCCTGAATCTTTGTCTGCAGGAGAACTGAATCAGATGCCATAGCTAAATACAGATAATCTGATAGTTCCATAAACTTTTTATACACGAATTGAGCTTATGTTCCACAATTTGGGAGTCTCTGAATATGCAACCAATAAGCTATTTTGTGTTTATACACCGAATGAAAAAAGTAACTTTAATTATAGTTAACATTCCTGGATACCTGTAATGAAGAAGCCAGAACAAATTTTGCAGGATTGCATCTTTCTTTGCATCTTTCTTTAAAGTTCTCCTGCAGCTGGCACTTTGGAGCACTCTCCCATATCAGATGTTGCCTTTAACAACAGAATTGTGCAGTCCCCTTTTGTCTTCAATAGTCATGTGTCAAAACTGCATAATGTTGAATTAAAAAAAAGTGGTACAACGTGATTTTGAACAACTGTGTCTGACTCTAATTATTACCACTTTTATGCTATAGCACTTATATAATTAGTATAATTACATTGCCAGGGTTAACCAGCATAGAAGAATGAAGTACTGTATGCTTGTGTGTGTGTATAAAGATTATATACACATAGTGACATGGTAGTCAATATAATGATGATTTTGCACCAGTATATGCAAGTAAATTCATATATAATGAGATATCTGATAGGATCTGTTTGGGTATTTCTGATTAGATGCAGATTTTTAGTGACAATGGAATTTAAAAGGTAATATTACAAGTATGTAATTTTCAGTAAAGATTACAGTTACATCCAAGAACCAAACTCCAATTTGCTATGCAAATACATGTATAAGTCATTTGATATGCTGTCTTTCCAGATGGTATTTAAAATTATATAAACTAATTAGAGATGATGGAACATCAAGGAAAAGAAATTAATTCACTGTTTTCTGAAAATTAGTTGAATAGACTATTTTTGTAGAGTTAGGATCGGCTTGCAGTTTATGAGTACACTTTCAAATACCATCAGATAATAGTTTGTTGTAATGTATAAAGTAGGAGACCAGCTCATTTACTTTCTTGTACTTAGTGATTGAGAAACTTAAAAATAAAAACTTGAATGTAATTTTTTTTGATAGAACAAGAAGATTCAATGTGAAATGTATTTTGTGATCTTCTTGAGAAGCAAAGTCTATCAAAATCCATATACTGTACCTTATGTTGAAGTATAAATCACATGAATGGAAACAAAGATAGTTCAAAGTATTAGTATTTCAGTGGACACAATTTCTGGGAAACTTATATATCTATCAATCTATCAAACAACTTCCAGGCCTTTTAAATAAAGATATATGACTTTGGCTGTTTTTGATTATAACTGAATTTGAAGCCTGTCTTTAGTATAGCCTGTCTTTAGTATAGCTGTGAGGGAAGCAATGCTTCTTTCTTATTCTGATGGACTGCTGCCAGAACATCACTTCTCTGCTGCATGTGCTAGCTGTTCTATGTGACGTCAAAGCCAGTGCACCTTGTCTGACTTAGCCAGTTTGTTAACTGGGGTCTAGCAGTATCATTGGTGATGCATGAAGATGGGCTGCACATGAAAATAAGGCTGAGGTGGGAAGGATGGTGGCTGAATCACAATGCAACTCAAGCACTGCAAGGACTTGTAAATAGATATTCAGGTGAAGCACACAGGCTCTCCATCCACTGTGAACATCACTCAGGTATTATCTCAGGAATTTGAGGATACCCAGGTGAGCCATTCAGGAATCTCTTCCATTAAGTGGGCATCTCTCAGATGACACAGGCAGAGACTCCTAGCATGACTCACTTGGCCAAATCAGTAATTGGCTTTGAGTATGACCCTGGTGAGTTTATGTCTAAGAAATGGCTCTCCTAACCATTGTTGACCACAATCTAGGATGAAATACAGGTAAAAGGTAAAGGTAAATGTTTCCCCTGCACAGTTGTGTCTGACTCTAGGGGCTGGTGCTCATCTCTGTCTGTTAGCCGAAGAGCCAGCGTTGTCCGAAGACGCTTCCGTGGTCATGTGGCCGGCATGACAAGCACGGAACGCTGTTTTACCATCCCACCGAAGTGGTACCTATTTAGCTACTTGCATTTGCATGCTTTCGAATTGCTAGGTTGGCAAGAGCTGGGGCGAGTGCGGGAGCTTACTCCGTCACGCGGGACTAGGGTCTTGAACCGCCGATCTTGCGACCTTCCAATCGACAAGCCTAGCGTCTTAACTGCTGAGCCTCGCTTAACAACCACAATTGGGACTGGCAGCTCCATTGATAAGCGTCACAGTTGTTAAGCGAGACATCACGTGACCACGACTTGCGATTTCACTGCTGGTTTCTCTATTGACTCTGCTTGTTGGAAGCTGGCTGTGAAGTGTGCAAATAGCGATCACATGACCACGGGGACATGGCAGCGGTCGTGAGAGGACCAGTCATAAAGATACTGTTTCAGCGCTATTGAACAGTTGCTAAATCGGGCAGTTGTTAATTGAGGACTACCTGTAAAGAGTAGGGTTCAACAGTGCTGAAATTCTCAGTCTACCTTCAATGGCTGGGTGAGAAAGGTAAGTAAGGGGAAGTTACCTTAAGAAAGATTATTGTTCCACCAAAATCAGCTCTTTTCTTAGCAGGTTCTAGTAGGCCTTACTTCCCATTTGCCTCTCTGCTGCCCACTATCAAGATGTTGTAAATGATGGAGCCCTAGGGCAAGTGAAAGGCATATCTACCTTAAAAGGTGGGGGTTGTGGGTGGTTCTAAGTTTTGTGTATCTCTCCATAGTCCTTTAGTATTTTTTCTGGCCCTCTGTTCAGTCCAGATCTTATTAATGTGCTGCAGCAGGAAGGGATTAGAAAGCAAATGGAGCTTTGTTCATTATCTTTGCAATCTAGCTCAGTTAAGCGAGATAGGAGGTTTATCAAAACTTGAGCTGTTATAGCAGGGGTTATTGGGTGAAACTATTCTCAGTTGTATGTAATATTGAGATAAATTGAGAAGAATGAATTCAGATTAATTTGTACGTTAATAGGTATATAATAAAACATGTCGATCTCTTATAGATTTAAATAATTTATATTTTTAAGCAGTAGCATGCTTAAATATATTTTCCATGTCTGTTGCACATGATTTGAAGCACATTTCACCTGGCTTGGTATGAAAAGTTGTCTGTTTTTATTTTGTGGGGGAAAAGGGAAGTCATTTCATTGAAATGGATAAAATCAAAATGTGCAGAGTCCCATTTGATTGTGGGAGACTTTTCAGCAAATGAAGAATGCAATATACTAATTTCAAAAAACCTGTATTTATATGCATAATATTAAAAGAGTAGACAGTGCTGTATAAGGATTTCCTTTCTGATTTGTTTCCATCTATCAAGATTGGCTTAAACGTAGACTTTTAGAACTTTGAATATTTAAAGAAATCTATGAACTCCCAGTGAGATACTGTTTGATTTTTTTTGTCAGATAAGATAACAAAACATTAAAGATAACTTGAAAGTAGAATAAGATTTACTATTTAATATAGGCAGCAATTGCTAGTATTATTTATGTGATATTGTACAAATAGCTAGAGAGCCATTATCCTGAAAGCAAATTGATAATTACTCTTAGCTTTTAATGCAAGGGTTCTCAAACTCTGTAGTGCCATGGCCAGCTAAAATGAAAAATGAAATTGTAGGACTACTGTCAGTTGGCATAGTACTCATAGTATTCAGTAAGTATGCCAGCTATCAACTTAGCATTGAAAGGGTTCCTTGCCCATTCCTTATCCTCTTACTGCTGTGCCACTTTGATTCTGTGGCATCTCTCTTAGTGAATCTCTTTCTAGCAGCCACCAGCCTCTGGCATTCCTTCCCTCCTCCTCCCTCCCCTTCGGTAGGTAGGTTAAACAACACGGCTTCTATTGTGTGTTTGAAAAGAACTGCCCATAAATTGGACTATCCAGATTGTAAGCTTCTGTTGTACTGTATATGCATTGTGCCTTGCTAATCAAATGCCTTGTCCTGATGGGCAGGACCCTAAGACCTACCTCCAGTGTTCCTCTTAGCTATCCTGAGCTATTGTAGAAAGACTTGCCTTCCAGTTCATCAGATGGATTCCCTTCACACCACTGATGGTGCAGACTAAAAGATTGAAAGGCTCATTCATTCTGAACAAAGTGCAGACTCATAAAGAGCCTCCCCTGCTCCAGAGATATATTGCCACAGAGATACTGGTTCTAAATTTAAAATAGTTTAGTTGCTGAAATTTTCATAAGCCTATCCCATTCATCTCAGTAAATCTTGCTGAAGACAACTCTGTGAAATCATGCTTGTGTCTGTAAATCAATATTTATTTCAGAAGGCTAAACCTATTATTTTATGCATTCATAGAATGTCATTTGCAACAATACATGTTTTGTCTTAACTCTACTTTACCCATTACCTAACAGTACTCCTGCTAAAATTCATGTAGATATTTCCAGTATAGTATTGTCAGAAGTACTAAGACATCTCCATTTTGACCTTTCTCCCAGCCCTAAAGATTAACTATTGAAAAACATGTTACTGCTGAGCATTGTTCATGGTAGTCAGCTGAAGGGCTGATTTGGAGAGGAAGCCTTGGGCACCTGGGACAAGTACCACAGAGGGTATATTTGTATAACATCAATTACATTGAATGAAGCAGAGATATACCCATCCTGATGAAATCCATTCACAGTGTTCCAGCTTTTTCATCAGAATGGGATAATCATCTTCCATGCAGAGAGGCAGGAATTTCAGCATTTGCCTAAAACAATACAAGTGTCATATTGATAATGCAATCTTCGGGATTATGAGTTATAGTTGGATGCTCTAATTTGGCTTGCCAGTATGTTTTGTTCCATGTCATCCTACGGAGCTAATAGTTTTAAGACAAATATGTGAAAGGTTACATGTTTTCCAACTCTGGACTTAAAAATGAAATTAGATAACTGATGCATCTCATCCTTTTAAAATTTTGCAGTTAGGGATCTTTGTTGCTGTTGCGACTGTTTACTCCAGTTGAGCTTTCCAAATAGAAGGCAAAACACAACAAATCAAGTATAGAAATAAATTTATTGCTAGTACCACAAAGTATGTTTGAGGCAGATTTATGGGGAAACAGTTATCTTTATAGAAACTATAACAATTGAAGATCAGGGACATTCATTCTAACTTACTGAAAGATTAAGATAGAGGCAATATATGCACTGAGCTCCTTTCCAGCTTTAATGCAGTTTCTGCTATTGTTCAAGGAGTTAAAGATTGCCATGTCAACTTCACTTCACAAATAGTGAATACAGAAAAAAATGGCTAAAGTATGGGAATGTGAATTCTGTAGATCAGGGCTTTCCAAAGTGCCGGCGCCGGTGACACGCCAGCGGCGGTGCGGCGCCGGCGGCACAGCGGCGGTGCGGGGGGCACACGCAGGGCGGCGGCGTGCGGGGGGCGCCGGGGGGTGGCAGCGCGGGGGGCGTGCGGCGGCGTGTGTGTGCATGGCAGCAGCGGCTGCCGCTGCCACCGTGCACACGCGCGCCGCCGCTTCCGGGTGGTGTGGCGACACACGCTGTGTGTGGCAACACACTTTTGTGTCGCGACACACAGTTTGCAAAGCTCTGCTGTAGATTGTTGAAAGCTCTGATGGACAGATTGAACCTCAGTGTTTTGGTTGTTTATTCTTCCCCTAATTACTGTAGTAAACAGCCAAAACACTGAGGCTCAATCTGTCCTCTCCTAATTGCTATAGTAGAAAGCCAGTTTGGTGTAGTGGCTAAAGGCACCAGGCTAGGTACCAGAAGACCATGAGCTCTAGTTTTGCCTTAGACACAAGGCCAGCTGGCTGACCTTGGGCCAGTCACACACACACAGCCCTGGAATTGTGGCTGAAGTTATATCACCAATTATAATTGCATGATTAGCAAACCTTCCTCTCTTCTTCCATCAGGTTATGGTAGTATAAAGAGCCAGTGTTGTATGCTGGCAGACTAGGATTTGGGAAGCTTTCTAGATGACTTTGAACTAGTCAATAACTCGTAGCCAATCTACCTCACAGGATTGTTGTGGTAGGGAAAATTGCAGGAGAGAGCACTATATCCTGCGGGTGGTTAGTATCATAATACCCTCCCTATTGTTTGAGATTAATTTGCCAGATTGGATTTTACATTTACATTTATATTTATTATGTCATATTTTATTTATATTGTATTTTAATCTTCTTTTTATTGTAAACAGCCCAGAGTCCCCCGTTGGGGGAGATGGGCGGTCATATAAATTTAAATAAGTAAATAAATAAATAAATAAACGCTGTCTTGAGCCTTTGAAGGAAGCCTGCAGTATAAATCTAATAATAAAAACAAGTTTTATCCTAATATTTGGTCATTTGTGTGCATTCTCATTTAGTCATCGGAACTGAAAATAGAGAAAATATAATTTTTAATATAATTTTTCCCTAATTCTAGAAAATCTTGTTCTGAAGGGGCTTAGCAAAATGTATATCAGGTATTAATAAGAATAGGGAACTACTTTCAAAGGGGATCTTAGATATTTCTGTGAATGCCTATGTGTTTCCTCTAATTCATTATTGATTCTACTGATTATTAAGGATTATTTGAGTATAAATTTTGGACCTTCTTTTTCGGCCATCATAGCTGGGACTATGTGAATTGTAGCCCCAACGCAAACATATCTAATGAGCACAATGTTGCAATGTTGGGGAAATGTATGATTATGGACATTCATTTCTCAGATTTGTATTAAGGAATATTATAAAAAAATGCTGTCCCACAGTCATGTAATTCATTGAAATTAAAATACTGAATTCATTCACCCATTTTTTGCAAGAAATGATAGAGCTACATTTTAACAGAAATTTAATTAAGCACATAAAATAAGGCATGATATATGTTTTATAGTTTCTCTTCAGATCAGAAACTGGATTCAGTGGGAAAGAAACTCAAAGATTTATGCATAGAAGATGGGCCATATCTGCTTTATTTCCTGAATGTCAAAAAATTCTTCCAGAAAGCAGAGGCTAGGCGCTGACACCTTTTATGTACAAGCTTAATATTTTATATTCTTTTTGATAAAATATAGTTGTATGTGTACAACTTTCCATAAGCTTTTACCTCCTCCTCCTCCTCCTCCTCCTCCTCCTCCTCCTCCGAGGTCGTCGTCCTCCTCCTCCTCCTCCTCCTCCTCCTCCTCCTCCTCTTCCTCCTCCTCCTCCTCCTCCTCCTCCTCCTCCTCCTCCTCCTCCTCCTTCTTCTTCATTATCCTTTGCTATTTGCCTAGTTCTCAAAGCTTCAGCAAAACAGCATGGCAGGCCATCTCTTAATTGGCCTTAATTCTACTTTTGGGCTGCTCTAGAATATCCTAAGGCACATGATTTCTCAATCCCTAGCTTATAAATGCATTATTTTGCACAGCTCAGCAAGTTCTGTATGGTTCTATGTGAAAACTGTTTTGAACTATAGCTGCTGAGCAAGCATCTTGCTCCTTTGTTTCCTTTGCACATCTAGGTCACTTAAATGTTATTGTAATCCAATATAAAATCCACATGCAGAAGAAAATAGTATTTTATAAAGTATTTAATTAACGTGTGGAATTTGTTGCCACCAGTTATGGTAATTGCAGCTGGTTTGGATGGTTTAAAAGGGGGCTAGACACATTCATGGAAGATCAGGTTATCAGTGGCTACTAATATTGATGGCCATTTACTGCCTCTTACATTATAGATCAGTGCCTTAAATATTGGTTATTGGGAAGCAACAATGAAGGGGGGATAATTACTCTCCAGTTCATGCTGGTGAGTTTCTTGAATGCTTCTAGTCACACCCTACAGACAAAGCATGCTGAACTAGATGGGCCTGTGGTCTGATTTAGCAGTTCTTTGTATGTTCTAATCTTATTTTGATAAATGTATGTGCGTATTAATATATTAACCCTCTTACATATGGGCAGACTTGATTTGCCTGTTTAACCAGGGATGGGGGAGTCATTATTCCTCTAGACATTTGCCGAATTACGGATCCTAGTATCAGTTACCATTGGCCATACTAACTCCAATACGTTTGTTTAGAAAAGAATTGTCAAAGACAACATTCTGTTGGAGATGTAATAAGGACAGCGCTTATTTAAAACACATGTTTTTACAATGCCCTGTACTTACTAAGTTTTGGGAGAAAGTAGTAGACCATATAAATCAGAATATGTCTATGAAGGTTCTCAGTCATCCAGGTGGAATTGTCTGTAGCTTGAATCATGTCAACTGGATTTCTATTTTCTTAATGGAAACGTTTCGCTCCTTATCCAAGGGGCTTCTTCAGTCTGAGCAAAGTTGGTAAGGGAATCCTAAATATGTTCCTAGGTAGCTGTGTGACCTTACACCTGGGGCTAGGTCATGGTTATATTGAGATGTAATTTTTACCGTCCAAGAGAGGAGAGCCCTGACAGCCCTCAGCAAAGATGAAACCATCACCATTTTACCTGCTGACAAAGGAAGATGTACAGTGGTTCTAAACACTGCAGACTACCACAATAAAATTACCTCACTTTTGGAGGATCACCATACATATGAAAAACTGAAAAGAGACCCCACCAACAATTACAAGAAAAAGGCAATAGACAGTTTGAAACAATTGGAACATGATGGCTCCATCGATAGGATTACCTACCACCGTCTGTATCCTGGAGAAGCCATCCCCTGCATCTACGGACTTCCTAAGATCCACAAGGAAGGAACACCCCTCCGACCCATAGTCAGCAGCATCAATTCGGTAACATACAACATTGCCAAACACCTCTCTACCATACTAGCACCTCTAGTTGGACACTCTGAACACCACATCCATAATTCGGAAGAATTTGTTTCCAAAGCAAAGATCCTGAAACTGGATACAGATGAAACTATGGTCTCCTTTGATGTGTCCTCCCTTTTCACCAGCATCCCCACCACTCATGCTCTATCCGCTGTCAGGAAGAGACTAGAAGAGGACAGCACCCTGGAAAGGAGAAGCCATCTCAACCCAAACCAGATCTGCCATCTTCTGGACCTGTGTCTTAACACCACTTATTTCACATACAGAGGTGACTTTTACAGACAAAAACACGGCTGTGCCATGGGTTCTCCTGTGTCACCCATTGTGGCCAATTTATACATGGAAGAAGTGGAAAAGAAAGCACTCAACACATTCCAGGGAACGGTGCCCACCCACTGGTTTAGGTATGTGGATGACACCTGGGTCAAAATCAAGGCCCAGGAAGTACAGGCCTTCACGGACCATATAAACACTATAGATGCCAACATTAGCTTCACCAGAGAAGACACCAAGGACAACAGACTGGCATTCCTAGACTGTGAAGTCCTCATTGGGACCGGTGGCAAGCTAGAAATAGGGATCTACAGGAAACCCACACACACAGATCAATATCTGATGTTTGACTCCCACCATCCACTGCAGCACAAACTAGGAGTCATCAGGACATTGTCACACAGAGCAGAAACCATCCCCACCTCCATGGATTCCAAAAAGAATGAAAATCAGCACCTGAGAACAGCCCTGAAGGCCTGTGGATATCCAAATTGGGCCTTCACCAAATCTAAATCTACCAGACCTAAAACAGCGACAGATAGGGCTGAGACTCAGAGTAAACGAAAGAACCTGGTCATTCCCTACATGGCTGGCGTGTCTGAAAAGATAAAACGGATATTTGGCAAACACCACATACCTGTATATTTCAAACCCACCAACACACTGAGACAGAGGCTTGTACACCCCAAAGATCAAACTCCAAAACATAAGAAAAGCAATGTAGTTTATGCAATCCAGTGCAGTGAGGAGTGCTCTGAACTCTACATTGGAGAAACCAAACAACCTATGTACAGGAGGATGGCACAACACAGGAGAAATAACACCACAGGACCAGAGTCAGCAGTTTATCTTCATCTAAAAGAAAAAGGACACTCATTTGAGGACATTAATGTTCACATTTTAGACAGAGAAGATAGGTGGTTTGAGAGAGGGGTCAAGGAATCCATTTATGCCAACTTGGAAAATCCTTCCTTGAATAGAGGTGGGGGCCTCAGGCACAAACTCTCCCCCATCTTCCTCCCCGTGTTGTCTTCTGTGCCTAGGAAGATTAAGACCATTTCAGAAGCTCAACAGCAGCATGGTGTTTTTAACGACCCTCCATTAGATGATAAAAGGACTTAAAAATTACATCTCAATATAACCATGACCTAGCCCCAGGTGTAAGGTCACACAGCTACCTAGGAACATATTTAGGATTCCCTTACCAACTTTGCTCAGACTGAAGAAGCCCCTTGGATAAGGAGCGAAACGTTTCCATTAAGAAAATAGAAATCCAGTTGACATGATTCAAGTTACAGACATATAAATCAGACTGTGTGACAAAAGCTAAAATTTTCAGAGGATAATATTTTTTTGAATTATATACTGTGATGGCACTTGTCTCTGAGGGAGAAAGCGATGTTATGGAGATTGCGGGCGAAGGAGGAGGGGGCACCTTCCAGGGTGAGAAACACATTCATAGCCTCAAGGACCTTGGGCGCCCATCCAAGGTCAGGCCAGACCCGCCTTAGAGTGCCTGGGGTTTTTCCCCAGAGAACTGCTTGGGGTAGCTTAGTTTGGCAAGATTCTGTGTAAGGTAGAACAATAAAGATCTAGAGCTTAATTCCAAGGCTCAGTGTGTTCTTCGCCTAACCACGACATATACCTAGTACATGGAACTTGACAGCTGGAAAACAGAAATGGATTCTCAGTGCCATTAGCATAGCTAAAAGACTGGTATTACAGCATTGGAAAGATAAATGTATGACCCTATTTACTCAATGGATTGGGGACCTGATTGCATTTGCCACTTATGAGCAGATTGCCTATAGATGTAGACTTTGTATGGATAAGTATAATGAAATATGGGACTCATTTATACAAATTACAGTAGGTTAAAAAATGATAGTTATACAAATGTATTAGAAATATATATGTTCTTGAATAATATTTCTGTTAAGTATATATAGAATTATAACTGGTTACTGCTATAATGTCATATTATACTGTGGGGTTTTTTGTTGCACTTTTTCCACTTTTTTGTAAAGCACTTTTTATGTTTTTTTCCCCTCTATGATGACAGTGTATGAATCTCCATCTGTATTATCATTGTGGTTTTTTCTTTTTTTGTTATTAATTAAAAAGCAATAAAATAAATAACCATTGGCCATATTAATGGGGCTGCTTAGAATTGTGATTCAGCAGCACAGCTTCACCCTCCTTTGGTTGCAAGTTGAAGAAATACTGTCATTTTTTTAGGGTAAAAAGTTGTGATCTTAGTCTGCCTTTGTTATATGGGATATAGTTCTCCAACTCTATTTGGATGGGGGAAAGGAAGGGAATGATAAATGGGAACTGAAAGATAGAATCACTGTCACAAGGCTTTGGAATTTTAGGAAGTGATTAGACAACTCCAGCACACACAGTCCTCCTTGTGATTTTTCTTTTCTTTATGTGTCCATAACCCAGTATGGAAAGCATTACTGTAGTTTAACTTTCAGCTGTACAGGTCTAATCATGCAGGTGTTAAAGCATTTTTTCTGTTTCCTGCTCCTTTATAGCTTTATTTGCTGTAGAGATTGAAATGTTGTAAAACATAATGATTTATTTCTGTTTATTCTACTGTTTCTCCTTCTCTTCCTGCAAAGTAACCTATTGCTTACGTGTAGCTACCTTAAACCTTTTGCTGTGTGTGTGTATAGCTATTTTTGATCCCCTCTTGTACTCGTGTAGAGTTAATCAAGGGCATTAATTGCACTTTGCTACCAATCTGTTGCGCTGACAGCAGGATGTCTTCTTGGATCTTTGCCATTAGGCCCATTGACACAGAGTGGATATGCGCCTCACCGCAGTGATCTTGCCATTCGTTTTCTGTCTTATCCTAGGCTAGTTCAGTGAACTTTGCCTCATATAGGAACATGTGTTTTTTAGCATCTAGGGCTGCCTAAACCCAATATGGCCTGCTAGCCATCATCTTCCTCATTCTCTCTAATTCCAAGCCTAATTCTACTTCCTGCTTGCACACCCCTCAACGAAAGCTTCTGTGTAATTGCTTGTCACCTTAGCTCATTAGAAATTTCCCAGCATATGCTTATCATAATATAAAAGTGTGTGTGCCTGAGATATCCTGTGACAGGATGGCAGAAAGTGTTTCTACTTTCTCCATTTTGTCACAGCCACCATTGATAGTGACATGAAATGAAACAGCAGTTAAAACACATCATGAATTTTTTTCAGCAGAATAGCTAGTGAACAAAGTAGTATGATTAAAAGAGAAATACATAAATAATTAAAACCCTTGCCTTTCTTTAATCCATGAGAAACGATGTTAAGTATTGGGAGAAATTATGGCTCACTTGTTTCACATTGGATTTGATCTTTGTAATTCCCCTTATCAAAGATAGCTCTTTTGAGATGAGTGACAGACTATCATGGAAAATTGAACTGTTTCCCCTGTTGGTTTTTGGATATTGCCGTTTTTGATTGATTTATACTTTTCCACAGAGAATGGACAAATTTGCCACTGCATGAAGTGTGACATTGGTGGGAAAGAATGGCATATATCATATTGGAGGATGAGCAAGTGTGTGATCCTCTATAACATTGCCAGAGTAGATATGGGACCAGAATTGGCATCTGGGTTGGGAACAGGATTTGGTTCTCGTGTCTGTATCATTGTAGCATGGTGTGTTGTTGATAAATAGTACCTGCTTTAGGTTAAATGGTTAAAGCAAATGGACACTTGTGGTGTTGACCAGTAAAAAGACTATATTTCAAGTAATATTGAATTTGCTTATTTGCTATAGATATCACTTAGAGATCTTTACAATCTATGTTTTCACTCATAAATTGTGGAGTTGCAAGTCATTTTTCAGATACTGACCATATTTGAAAAAGCAGCTGTGGGCATTTTAAAAAAGTTGCCACATGGATAGCTTCACACAGTGTTCTAGAAATAGGTCTGCTGTATTATGCTCCAGAATAGAACTGTGTGATAGTACTTCACTGTTTAAAGATGAATCATGTGTATGTGGTCCACATGGGGGAAGGAAGAGAAAGAATGGTACTTGCTGAGCTGGCTATCTAGAAGAAATTAATACAAAATTAACAGGACTCTTTGAATTCTATTTTTTGCTTTGGCTTTTAAGTATTATACTTGGCAAAATGCTGAAACGTTAGGTTGATCTAAAAAAGAATGACTTTACATGTCCATTTCCCACCCCTACTCTTGCCAGTGGTAATGCTTAAAATATATGACATGACAATATTGCTTGATTTTTGCATGAAGGAATGTTTTAATCTTTAGCTAATTTTACTGTTGATTTTATTACGATTTGTTCCATACAGCCACCTTGGGGGAGGGATTCCCTTTAAAACATTCTAGAAATATTTAAAATAAACAATAGGGCTGTGTGATAGTTTAGTAATATTTCAGGAATGATGGTTTGGAATTTTGAGTATGAATGTTGTATCTATCTGCAACTCCTTAAAGCACTTTGTTTTTTCCTTAGGGTGCACAGCTACCCTTTGTAGCTGCCATGTGATCATGGGATAAGATGTGGCTGCTTGAAAGAGCTAAGAACAGGTCCTATATTCACATCCCTATACATTCCAAAACACCTTTGGAATAATCTGAAGCAATGCACAACCCTTCCAACTTCTTTGGCTGAAATTTTTGGCATTAGGAAAACCAAATATTTCAAGTTGTTTGTTCTTCATTATTAAAATTTATTGAGGAGGAGACATACAATTGCTAATTAGATAACATTCATATGTTGGAAATATTATTTTAAACTGATGACACACATAGAATATAGTTGGACATTGCTTGGCAGGTTCAGTGCTTGGCAGGTTCAGGACTTTAAAAGAAACAAAGAATGAATAACACAGCAGTAGAAGAAAGAGAACAACAACACAGGAAGGGAAATATTAAGACCTAAAAGCCAGATAACAAAGATAATGGTGGTTGCAAGACTTGTGAATTTAAGAATATCAAATATTATAATCTAAAGATGATAGGAATTAAAGCTTGGCATTTGGAGATAATTCTTTAGCATCAGTGTTCAAGTTATTAATTCCTATTTGCTTGTTCATGTGCATATGTTTGAGTAAACTGCTCAGGTATTCTGAAAGAAAATTGTAACTATTAAATTCCTAATTGTACTCTCTTTGGAGAGAAAGAGAGACTCTTGCTTGTGCGGGTTGGCTTATTGATTGCTCACAGCCTTGCTTTATTTCACATGCAGTAGGTTACAGTATGACTGGCTGGGGAATTCTGGGAGTTGAAGTCCACCATCTTAAAGTTGCTAAGGTCAAGAAACACTGCTCTATGCTATGGAGGGCAAGCAGTATAGTCCAGTTCAAAATGGTTAAAAGTCAAGACCCAAGCAGCTGGGGTGAGTTCCTCCCTTCCCAACATGCTGGTGGCATTGAGGCTTCAAAAAATATCTATGTTTTCATCTTAAATTCAGGGTCAACAAACTTTTGGATAAATACAGTAATTTGTCTGCCACATAGAATGAAGATACAGTGTTCATTAGAAAACCTATATGCAAATTGTTAATTGTACATTTTTATATTAGAAATAAACTATGAGGAATATTCCCCTGGAAAAAATGAATTTGGCTAGCTATTCCTGGCTTACTGGCCTCCAGAGGGAATTACTGCAGTATTCTCTACATGGCATGCTCTTGAAGAGTTTGAAAGCTGCAATTGATGCAAAAAAGCAGTAGCCACAATGTTTTCAGTAGTTGTTCAAGCCATACTGTATTGGTCATGTTTTGTCCAATTTGATTTCAGGTCCAATAAAAAATGAAAGTTATTACTTATAAACCTGTAGATGGTTTGGGTTAAGGGTAGCTAAAACACAGAGGTTTTCTTGTGCGTGTTTTTTATTGTCAAGGAAGACAACAATGATTAACTCAGATAATATATGACCTTTTCATTGACGACATCCCAGTTTTGGACTAATCTTGTTTTTATTGCTTGTATTTAGGTGTTTTTATTTTAATGGGCTTGTAAATGTTTGGAATCATATCATGCTTGCTAAAGCCTGTTGTTTTTTTAAATTGTGGCTTTATTGTTTCTGATTTATTCAGATTCTGTTTTATAGTACTCTTCCACTTTGGCATCTTACAGATTGAAAAACAATACATAATTTTTTCTGTGAATAATATTACAAATGACTAGACCCTTCTAAAACAGTACAGAAAAAGTATGTTGAAATGGTTTGAGAGAGAGTAAGACCAAGAAAGTTGTGTTTGGATAAGCTGATAAAATGCTCAAAAAGGAATCAGCAAGAAACATAATGAATAATAGGCACAATGAGTTGGGGTATGGACATCGTGGAAGTTAGATGGTTTGCAAGGACAAAAAGATATGGAAAGGAAGAGTGACTGGTATTACTATAAACTAGATTTAGTCAGATTTTCTTTAATTTCTGTCAGAATTGTAATTTCTTTTGCCCACTACCTCCCTTTTCCTTTAATTTGCATTATGTTGTTTTTACCCTGGAAGGGAATAGTGTGATCGATATGTAATATTATCTTTAAGCCACCCAGAGTCATTATACGCGAGTTGGGTGGTAGAGAAATTTAATAATAAATAAATAAATAAAATGTATATATAGCTGTTCAGATAGTACTTCTTACCCTCCAACCATAATAGGCAAATTGGGACAGGGCAGTGTGATATGTTTATTTTATATATGAGTATGTTTTCCCTCCTATCATTCTTTTATATTGTTTGCCAAATAATTGCACGGCCATTTTTCATATGGCTAATTGCCCTAGAAGTGCCTCCAAAAGCACAGAATTACTGTAGAAAATATATCTACTGTGGATTCAGTTTGTTTCCTTACTGTTCAAGTACTGATTATTAAAATAAAAGGGACTGTTGCTAAATGAATACTTTGAAACCTTAGTATGAGACTATTTAAAATCCTCCGGGATATGTATTGTAATACTGTAAGTATATGTGGTACTCTCCTTTCAACTTGCCATGATTTATAAGCAGTACTAAATACTTTCCATATTGTACTTTAGAAAAAATGTTTACTTTCATTGTTGCAACCAGAGCTTTGCATTCAGTATTCATTTTAAATTAAACCCGGAGGAGAAGGGAGACCATTACCAAGGAAAGGGAAACTTGATAGCAGTCTACCAATACATGAAGGGATGTCACAGGGCAGAGGGTGTGGATCTATAGCACCTGAGGGTAACACAAACACCAATGGGTGGAAGTTTTATAGAGGGAGATCCAAACTTGAAATAAAGAGGAATTTTCTTGCTGTGAGAACTGTTAGCCAGTGGAGCAGCCTGCCTCCTGAAGTTGTGGGTCCTCCCACACTGGAGGTGTTCAAGAAAAGACTAGATTGCCATTTGTCTGGCTTGGTATGAGGCTTCCTGTACTGTGCAGGGGTTTGGACTAGAAGACCTCCAAGGTCCCTTCTAATGCTATGATTCTATAATTTTTTTAAGCTTATAAAAGATACTGCTTTGCTTACAAAATTAGAGATATACTATTTCTGGGCTTTCTTCTAAAGGCAAAGAAAATTGAGTGTAAATTGCATTACCTGTGGAACATGCCTTCATATTTACATAAAGTCACATTTACAAAATTACATCAAGAGGGAAATGCAACATAATGATTTCATAATTTATAATCAATTCACTGTGATTATATTTTGTCTCTTGATGTAATTTAGTAAATAGGGTTCAGGTAAGTATGATGTTCCTCAATGTAATTTATGCAATTTTTAGAATTTCAGAGGAGTGGGTCTAAAAAGTCTGTTTCACATTTTAGATTAATGGCTGCTTTATTGAGAAGCTATTTGTCACTGCTTAAAAGTGGCCATCTGGAAATCAGTATAGAACTGGAAATAATGTCAGATTGATTTTTTTTATAAAGCATCTCCATTACTTCAATTCCATTATTCAGCATTTTAGTCTAAATTTACAGTAATAGTTGGCTATTGTGCGGGTTCTATTGCGGGAAGTACAAAATATTGTAAATACTTTCTTATATAACAGTGTATCTGAATAGTTGGGAAAAGATTTGGCATTTGTAAATTTATCAGTGTCAACCTATTTATACAAACTTACAACAGTTTTTGCTTTGTTAAAGTCAAAGAAGAGAATGAATGCAGCTGATATTATGTAGAACAGTGCTTTCCAAACTGTGTTACAAATACAAAACCCGGAAGTGCTGATGGTGTGTTGTTGTGGCAGCGGCAGTAGCGCGCCATCAGCGCTTCTGGGTTTTAGCGAAAAACACGAGGCCGCCACGCACGCCGCCACACGCGCACTCGCGCCGCTGCCGCGCATGCCACCACGCGCGCACCTGCGCCGCCGCCGTTGGTATGTCACCAACGGCAGGAGTTTGGAAAGCACTGATGTAGAAAATACATTATGGCACAATGAAATTGTGGATTTAGTATCATAATAATACCATATATTCCTCTTTTTCCCACTTCTACCCAAAACCTGCATTATGAGCTTTCTAGTACAACCGTCCCCAAATGCTGCACTACATTGCCCAGAACGCCCAGATTCCATGGCCAGTATCTGTACTACTGACAGAAGTTACAGTTGTTGTATAACACTTATGAAGTGATCAGTTGGAGAATGGTTGTTTAGTGATTGGAAATAAAATTGGAGATATGGCACTACTGTGAGGAATTCAGTAGGGTTAGGGTTGCCTTCTGTTAGATCCGGCAGGCTGCTTATAAGAAATAGGTTCACAGAAGCAACATTTCTATTAATCTTTTTCTTTTTTTTTGGTAACAGGCTTTATTAAACTAAAAAACAAGTTTCAGGACAATTTGAATGCTACCAGCTATAAAGCTTGCAAGACAATAAACATAGTATTATTTATTTATTAGTTCAATTTATATAGCTGCCCATCTCAACTGCATGACTCTGGCCGGCTTACAGCAATTTAAAAATTACAAAAAACAAACCAGATTAAAGAAAGTATAAAACCAATACAATTCTATTTAATATATGAAAAAGGAAACAAGAAAAACCAACTTCCCCAGGAAAAACATAGTAAACTAAATCTGTAAATATGTCTATGAAGGTTCTCAGTCATCCAGGTGGAATTGTCTGTAGCTTGAATCATGTCAACTGGATTTCTATTTTCTTAATGGAAACGTTTCGCTCCTTATCCAAGGGGCTTCTTCAGTCTGAGTAAAGTTGGTAAGGGAATCCTAAATATGTTCCTAGGTAGCTGTGTGACCTTACACCTGGGGCTAGGTCATGGTTATATTGAGATGTAATTTTTAAGTCCTTTTATCATCTAATGGAGGGTCGTTAAAAACACCATGCTGCTGTTGAGCTTCTGAAATGGTCTTAATCTTCCTAGGCACAGAAGACAACACGGGGAGGAAGATGGGGGAGAGTTTGTGCCTGAGGCCCCCACCTCTATTCAAGGAAGGATTTTCCAAGTTGGCATAAATGGATTCCTTGACCCCTCTCTCAAACCACCTATCTTCTCTGTCTAAAATGTGAACATTAATGTCCTCAAATGAGTGTCCTTTTTCTTTTAGATGAAGATAAACTGCTGACTCTGGTCCTGTGGTGTTATTTCTCCTGTGTTGTGCCATCCTCCTGTACATAGGTTGTTTGGTTTCTCCAATGTAGAGTTCAGAGCACTCCTCACTGCACTGGATTGCATAAACTACATTGCTTTTCTTATGTTTTGGAGTTTGATCTTTGGGGTGTACAAGCCTCTGTCTCAGTGTGTTGGTGGGTTTGAAATATACAGGTATGTGGTGTTTGCCAAATATCCGTTTTATCTTTTCAGACACGCCAGCCATGTAGGGAATGACCAGGTTCTTTCGTTTACTCTGAGTCTCAGCCCTATCTGTCGCTGTTTTAGGTCTGGTAGATTTAGATTTGGTGAAGGCCCAATTTGGATATCCACAGGCCTTCAGGGCTGTTCTCAGGTGCTGATTTTCATTCTTTTTGGAATCCATGGAGGTGGGGATGGTTTCTGCTCTGTGTGACAATGTCCTGATGACTCCTAGTTTGTGCTGCAGTGGATGGTGGGAGTCAAACATCAGATATTGATCTGTGTGTGTGGGTTTCCTGTAGATCCCTATTTCTAGCTTGCCACCGGTCCCAATGAGGACTTCACAGTCTAGGAATGCCAGTCTGTTGTCCTTGGTGTCTTCTCTGGTGAAGCTAATGTTGGCATCTATAGTGTTTATATGGTCCGTGAAGGCCTGTACTTCCTGGGCCTTGATTTTGACCCAGGTGTCATCCACATACCTAAACCAGTGGGTGGGCACCGTTCCCTGGAATGTGTTGAGTGCTTTCTTCTCCACTTCTTCCATGTATAAATTGGCCACAATGGGTGACACAGGAGAACCCATGGCACAGCCGTGTTTTTGTCTGTATTTTTTTACAGAAGATTCCAAAAAGAATGAAAATCAGCACCTGAGAACAGCCCTGAAGGCCTGTGGATATCCAAATTGGGCCTTCACCAAATCTAAATCTACCAGACCTAAAACAGCGACAGATAGGGCTGAGACTCAGAGTAAACGAAAGAACCTGGTCATTCCCTACATGGCTGGCGTGTCTGAAAAGATAAAACGGATATTTGGCAAACACCACATACCTGTATATTTCAAACCCACCAACACACTGAGACAGAGGCTTGTACACCCCAAAGATCAAACTCCAAAACATAAGAAAAGCAATGTAGTTTATGCAATCCAGTGCAGTGAGGAGTGCTCTGAACTCTACATTGGAGAAACCAAACAACCTATGTACAGGAGGATGGCACAACACAGGAGAAATAACACCACAGGACCAGAGTCAGCAGTTTATCTTCATCTAAAAGAAAAAGGACACTCATTTGAGGACATTAATGTTCACATTTTAGACAGAGAAGATAGGTGGTTTGAGAGAGGGGTCAAGGAATCCATTTATGCCAACTTGGAAAATCCTTCCTTGAATAGAGGTGGGGGCCTCAGGCACAAACTCTCCCCCATCTTCCTCCCCGTGTTGTCTTCTGTGCCTAGGAAGATTAAGACCATTTCAGAAGCTCAACAGCAGCATGGTGTTTTTAACGACCCTCCATTAGATGATAAAAGGACTTAAAAATTACATCTCAATATAACCATGACCTAGCCCCAGGTGTAAGGTCACACAGCTACCTAGGAACATATTTAGGATTCCCTTACCAACTTTACTCAGACTGAAGAAGCCCCTTGGATAAGGAGCGAAACGTTTCCATTAAGAAAATAGAAATCCAGTTGACATGATTCAAGCTACAGATAAATCTGTAAATACAATATTAAATTGTTTGTTTTTAGGCAGGAGTGAGAGTATTTGTTGGTTTATTTCATTAAATGAGGTTAAAATGACCTTATTGTAATTATACACTATAATTGTTTTTAAAAGCATCCTTCCATTTTGAAGGAGTTTAGAAACTCCACACAAGGAACTGTGTGTAGTGCCTCAGAAAATAAAAATTCTGCCTGATAATCTTTATTTTATTGCCTGACAGCTAACCTTTACAATGAACATATTGACCTAGACCGGCATACCAGATAATGTACTTTCAAAGTAGTTCTTAGCAGTCACTATATATAAAACCCATTGACTTGTAAAATACTGCTGTATATTCCTGGATGGCAAATGTACTTGATCGTTCATTAATAGAAATAGCAATACTAAAGATGGTCTAATGGACATTGCTTTAAAAAAAACACTGATTTTCTTCTGCACTTAGTATCGTTATATTACTCCAAATGGAAACTGCTTGAATAACTGGCCCTCAAGCCAATTTAAAGACAGCAGAGAACATTTTAGAAAGCAGCTCTCAGTGGTTCAGTTACTGGACTGTAATAGAAATGTTATGTCCAGATTCTTTGTATTTATTACTGAACTGATCTCCAAAATACTTTGTTTTTGATGTGTAGACTAAGGTTACAATTAAATTATGTCTTGGAAATTCTGTTAATGTCAGTAACAGGTTTCTCAAGGTGGCAAGTTGGAATCTATACAGTGACTCTATAACTGTTTAAAAATAATTAGCTATTGTATCTCTTTTTAACAGGATAGATTAAGATATGATTCTCATATTATAGCATTCCCTGATTTGTTCAAGGGAACTATTTTGTAGAGCCTCTGCAGAATTAACATGGCAGCTTATGCATTTTGTTGCTGCTTTTTAAAATAATGTTTACAAGGTGGTTTCTAATATGAAATGGAAAACAAAATACTAAAAACCAGTTAACCTTGGTGGGGAATTTAAGGGCTCATTCACAGAACCTGCAAGCCGGGCATGAAGATACTCCACTTACCATTTTTAAAAGACATATCCTCACACTGGAATCTCAATTTCATTGCCAGTCCAAAGTGTTCTGGCATGAAAGTGATATTTGCCCTTTAACACCAACCAAAGAACTGCTGTGCAGAGGTGCATGGAAAACAAATCTGTGGATAACACAGTCTGGCTTGCAATCTGCCCTGCTCCAATCGAGTGGCCGGTCTGCTATGAGTATCCTCCCTCCCATCCAGTTTTCCTGATTTGGTTGCAGGCGAAGCTGTAACCTCAGCCTCCATAGCCCTGCTCTTCCCTTCAAATGGGTAGGCCAAACAGTCAAATAATTGTCCTGAAGAGTTGTTGCTTGCACACTACTATAAAGAGGAGTTGGTAAGATTGGCTGACTGCGTTCAGCAATTACAGCGTGAAACTTAAAAGGCTTTGCTTTGGTGAAAAATTGTTCTATGGAAGGAGATGCTCAATGCTTCTGGGTTCTCCGACAGCACCTGTTTTTCCTACCTTCTGCCACACCAGGCTCCAATACTAGCAGTCTGTTTGATTTGGAACTTGTGTTGGTTGTTAATGGAAGAGTAATTTTTAGTGTGGTTATGTGGGTGTGGGTGTTTCATTGGATCTCTCCTTTTTGGCGTGAGAAAGAAAAAGAGGACCAGGCTGCAAAGGAAGAGAGGAAGGTTGTGGGGAGTTTATGTTGAGGTGTCTTGTTGGAAAGAGGCTTAGGAGCTGAATTAGCGCAAACCTGGCATGGTTTTCAGTGGTTGAATTAGGAGAAAGGGCAGAAAGGGGCCTAGCAGGGACTTGGCATCCCTGGAAAGGAGAGAGAGAAGCCACCCCATGCTAGCACAGCCATGACTTGGAAGTAAGTACCTCTGGTTCCTAGAGCAGCCAAGGAGTTCAGTAAGTCATTTTTCAATTTTGTCTCAGAAGAGGAAGAGAAAAGCCTGGACAATTGATAGGCTATTGGCATTCAGCAAAATCAGACCACATTAACCTTGCAAGTTCAGCAGAAGTTATGTTATGACAAAAGAGACTGTGGAGGCTTCTGTACCTAGCGATCTCTCTGTGCTCCTGCCCTCTGAAGATGCTGGCGAAACATTAGGAACCACAACTTCCAGAACACGGCCACACAGCCCGGAAGACCCACAACAGCCATTGATCTCCAGCCGTGAAAGCCTTCGACAATACACTTTTCTGTATGTTTAATATATATGTCCCCAAAACTATGGTCTTTGCTTTCTCTAGTACCATGCTAGAAACCACCCCAATCATCTCAGATAAGAAGACTGCTGAGCAGTGAGCTGGATAGAAACAGAACATATAATCTATATCTAGCACCAGAGTAATCTTATATTCTAAACTGCACTCAGTTTATGGCATTTCATTAAAAGTTAATTTGTATGGTTGTATTATATAATTTTATTTTTGTGTAGTTGTATATTCAATCTGTCTTCCAGGAGATCAAGGCAATGTACATAGCATTCCCTCATCTAGGATTTCCCTACAACGAACTAATGAAATGTTTGGGCTGAGAGAGTGATTGACTCAAAGTCACCTGTGAGTTTTTATGGTACGGGTGGACTTCAAACTAAATCTCCCCAGTCATACTCCGACACCTTTACCACTACACCACATTTGTGTATAGTTTAAGTGCATTAACTTGTGTTTTTATAATACATCACATTGTTTAGAAATTCCACTTTCATTAGTTTCTTCTATGTTACTGAATATAATTGCTGAAATTAGATTATAGGTAAAGGTAAAGGTTTCCCCTGCACAGTCGTGTCCGACCCTAGGGGCTGGTACTCATCTCCGTTTGTTAGCTGAAGAGCCAGCGTTGTCCGAAGACGCTTCCGTGGTCATGTGGGCGGCATGACGTGTGCGGTTACCTACCCACCGAAGTGGTACCTATTAATCTACTTGCATTTGCATGCTTTCGAATTGCTAGGTTGGCAAGAGCTGGGGTGAGTGCGGGAGCTCATTCCGTCACACGGGGCTAGGGATTCGAACCTCCGAACTTGCGATTTTTCGATCGACAAGCCTGGTGTCTTACCCGCTGAGCCATCATGCCCCTTATAAATATTGATTAAAATAAAATTATCTATTTAGTTGAGCTTAAAGTAACTAAAGATATTTTTATTTATTTATTTTATTTATTTAATCAAATTTATCACCGCCCAACTCCCTCAAGGGGGACTCTGGGCGGTTTACAACAAAATATAATCAATAATGTACAATTATAAATAGAATAAAATACAAATTAAATAATTTAAAATATAAATAATATAATAAAATCCAATGACGATATGATATGATATCAAAGATATGAAGGCCTGGATAAAACCATTTTCTTATTTGGGGAAATATTTTTAAAAATCACACTATTATTATCTGTTTAGAATAAATCATTACATTACATAAAGGAATCTAGAATATTCTGAAATTGCAATCTCTCTATTCTGTAGATTTAAAGTTCAAACCCTGTACTATTGAGCTAAGTCAGGCTTACTTTTAGAGATAATTTTAAGAGATTTAAACAATGCTGTAGAGTTGTTGCTATTATTATTTGTATCAATTTATAAATAATATAAATGTGTCTCATGATTCTGGGTGGCTAACAATTCAAATGCAATATAAATTTTATGTATATACAATATATATAAAAATACCAGTTGTAGGGTTTTTTTGTATTCTGTTTTTCTTGATAATGCTGACTGGATTATCTTCTAAGTAATGATGATGATAATATTAAAGCAATACCAGGAAATAATTGTATTGATGAAAAACAAATAAAAAATGTTACAAAATATCAGGATTTGCAAATTGAAGTTGAAAGATTTTGGAAGAAAAATTCAACTACAAAACTAATAGAACAGTACTCAGAGCACTTAGAGCCATACCAAAGGGATTAATCAAATATTTGGAAGTTTTAATGCCACAACTTTTCAAAAAAAAAAACAACACCCCTCTATTCCTAGGCTCTTGATTTGAACCTGAATCATGGGAAAATACCCAATGTAAAGACTGCAACATTCTTAGGTGAAAACAACAACAACAATAGCAACAATAATTTGTTACAATGTTGATTTTTTAAAGTTTCAATCCTAGCTATGTGAGGTTATTTTTAACTAAATGTAAAATAAGAATTTTATATTTTAACACTCAGTCTTCCCTGTTTATTGAACTTGAACACCCCCCTTGATATCTTAGTGTAGTGGAAAAAAATAAACCTAACAAAATTGAGACTGCACTCTTTCCCATCAGACCCAAATTGACCTACCCTGCCCCAGACAGCGCCCGCCCCCCCGCAATCCCATCAAACTAAAGAATAGAAGCTGCCTCACCAGCTTTCTGAGCAGCCCAAGGGCAACCCTTACAGGGAGAGACTCCCAAGGTTCCTCTATCAGCCAATGACCTCAACATTCCACCTCCTTGAGCAATGGGCTTTCCCAGCTTGGCTGCCTTCCTGAAAGGCCCATTTTGCCTAACTATAGAACTCACCCCAGGTACAGGGACAAGGACCTGCCTAGCTTCCCCAAACTGGCCACCCAATCAGTTCCCTAGGATTCCCCACCTTGTAGCCCTCAACTTCTATAAAAATCTTTGCTTTTCCATTGTTCAGGGTACCTCTTGCTTGTAAAGCAGGCACCCAATGATTGTTGCCATAAACATGGTTCTTCTCAGTGTTGTGCTCTTTACTTTGGCAAAATTCCACAACATTAGGATATAGCTATATGCTGGGAAACCTGTATTTCTTGTTTTAAATAAAGGTAAGCCATTAATATTTTTTAAAAAATATAGTAAACCATATAATTTTATGAATTGAAATATTTATTTTATTTATTTATTTATTCGATTTATCACTACCCAACTCCCCCAAGAGGGACTCTTATACATAAAACATGTTCAAAGAATAAATAAATTTGTGTAGTTCAAATTTCCTTTCATTTGAGAATCCTTTCAGCATTCCCTCAGAATTCCCCCCCCCCATTTTTTCAAAATTGCCATATAACTGCTTTAGCTTTGGAAGAATTGGACCAAGCAAGTGAAGGTAATACAAACTTTTTAACTTTGATTTTTCCTTACAGAAAGTATTTGTTTTCTCCACAATACTGACAGCATGTTTCCAGACATTGGTCGATATTCTCAAATTAGATAACTGAAAGATAAGATCAAATACTAAAATCCAGCACATTTCCATCTATATCTGATTCCTCAAAGCAACAAAAACCTATTAATCGCTTGGCCATAGATAACTGATTGGTTGTCTTAAAAAATACAACCTTGTAGTAATAAGTATCATCCATCAAACAACAGCCCATCTAAAATCTAGAAAATCAGCCCCTGCTGACTATTAAATGCTTCATCCGCATTACTTGCATAATGCCTTTAGTAAGGATTCCCTACATGTCTGTGGGTTTACGGTATAGAATTGCAAACTAGGAAGCAACTGATAAACATTGCTACAACTCTTTAATATTTCTGGCAGCAGAAATCTGCTGAGCTGGTAACGTCAATGCTAAAACCCCGACTTTAATTCACTGTGGCTCCCAAAGGAAAGCATTATTGTGACTAGTTCACAATGTACTTTAAGGTAATGGAATCTCTCCCAAGGAAAATAGCAAGCATATTACCATGGCTTTATTGATACTCTAAAAAGCCTGTCATAATATTTCTAGGATTGCATTAAGATTTATGGTAAAAGAGGCCTCCCAACTATCTTGGAAAGGAAAAAAATGTACTGCTACTTTAAAAGTTAAACAAAGATGTTTAAAAAATGATACAGATTGCAAAATGGGACTACTGTGTTTCTACTTTTTATTAGGAAAACATAGTGCTTGTCATGAATAATGGGAAGAACAAACAGATAACTTTTAAGAAGACTGGCAGAATAATTAATTAATGCCAGATTGTGGAAAGGCCATATTGGTAAAGTGCTGTGCTTGGACATGTAACCACCAGATTTCATTCTCTTTTTACTGATAGTGAAGAGCAGAGGAGTACCTTGATTTTTTCTCCTGGTACTGTGACTTAGCATAATAATTTACAATTCTTGCTATGAAAGAGTGAGATTATACCCAAATTGATTGTGTTTAGTCAAAACACAGATGGTTTACCTCTTTATTTCTATGAAGTCATGTAATTTGGCCTAAGACTGGCTTGATCTTATGACATGAACAATATAATTTAATCTAAACATGTTAAATCTTCTGACTCTTACAGATCATTTTGGTCTCCTGTAAAAATCCAAAATTTTAACGTAGCTTTATATACTTTTTCTTATTTCAACCTGTAAGGGATTTGGCTGTCCCCTCTTGCTCATTCATTCATTCAATTTATATAGCTGCCCATCTCAAACCAGTGACTCTGGGTAGCTAACAATCTTAAAAACAGTTATACAATTTAAACAGTACAAAAAGAAATTAAGTACAAATAGCCAAGAGATATTTATTTATTTATTTATTTATTTATGTTTCAATTTATATACCGCTCCATCTCCCCGCAAGGGAACTCTGGGCGGTTTACAAAACACAAAAATTAAAATCCGACAATTAAAACAACCCAATAAAACACTCTAATATATTAAAATTAAATATAAAAATCCAAGATGCGGTGGTATGATGTTTGGATGTTTAAAAGGGCCCTATGGCACCAGCCATCCCCAAGAGGAACTGTTCCCCCCCTCCCCCCACGCAAGGCGGCAGAACCAGGTCTTTAAGTTCTTTCTGAAGGCTGGGAGCGATGAGGCCTGCCTCACCTCCGGGGGTAGCATATTCCAAAGGGTGGGCGCCGTTATCGAGAAGGCACGCCTCCTAGACCCCGTCAGGTGACATTCCTTTACGGACGGGATCCGTAGCATGCCCTCTCTGAATGACCGAGTGGGACGGTTCGACGTTATGGGGATGAGACGGTCCCTCAGGTAACCTGGCCCCATGCCATGTAGGGCTTTAAAGGTGATAACCAACACCTTGAATTGGACCCGGAAGCACACAGGCACCCAGTGCAGCTGTTGCAACAGAGGTGTCACATGCGCTGATCTAGGCGCACCAAATGGATATTACAATCCATTGGTGTCAGTACCACCAGGAAACAGGGCCCTTCACACATTCGGGATCCCAGGCCTGGGCAGATAGCCAGGTCTTCAAGGCCTTCTGAAAACCAGCAGGGTCGGGGCCATTCTAATCTCAGGAGGGTTATGAAAGAGACTGCATCGCCCTCTTCCTCCAAAATATATTCAGTCATGAATATATTTGCAGGTATCTTATTCTGTTATATCCCCACTACTTGTATATAGTTTGTAAACTTATAGCAGTCATCCCTGAGAATCATAACTTGCCTACATATTGATATGCAAGGCAGGCAAGCTAGAGATTAAGGTAGTGCCTGGTGGGGAGAAGAGGTGAGATGACAGTGAACAAAATACTAGAATAGGGAGTTCTCCAGCTCCACCTGGTTGGTAAGCAGTATAGACCTATGTGACTGTTGAATTTCCTATTTTGTAGAATTATAGATAGTAATGTTTATCTTTTCCCCACTTACCCACATTCAGAAATCCAGTGGTTTTTTCCCCCAGAAAGTGCCTTTTTCATTGCCAAATCTAATGAGGAAAATTTTATACAACTTTAGTGAAAGCTTCAGATCTGTATATTATTGTAGACATTCATATATTTAGCTTTATTTGAGTTGTAACGACCTGAATGACCTGAACGTAGGACTGCCATTATTGCAAGGGAGCTGAGACATTTTAATATTGATATAGCAGCACTCCAAGAAACTCGAAGAGCAGGAGAAGGACAGATGAAGGAAGAAAAAGGAGGTTATACCTTCTTTTGGAAAGGACTGCCTGAACAAGAACGACGAATACATGGGGTAGGCTTTGCTATCAAAAACGACCTTGTGAAGCTCTTGTCAGAAGTTCCCACTGGGATTAACGAACGACTCTCAACTCTGCGAACAAAACTCGCCAAAAACCAACAGGCAACTATCCTAAGTGCTTACGCACCAACACTAGATGCAGATGAGGAAAAAATTTATACCCAGCTGGACACCATCTTATCAGAGATACCAAAGGAGGATAAAATTATCCTCCTGGGCGATTTCAATGCAAGAGTTGGGTGTGATTTTGATTTGTGGCCACGGATCATTGGGAAAGAAGGAGTTGACAACAGCAACACGAATGGAATCTTACTTCTGACTAAATGTGCAGAGCATAACCTTGTCATTACTAACACACTCTTTCGCCAGAAAAATAAATTTAAAACATCATGGAAGCACCCACGGTCGAAGCACTGGCATCTTTTAGATTATGTAATCGTGCTAGAGATCGCCGTGATGTACTTCTCACCAGAGCCATGACGAGCGCCGATGACTGCTGGACAGACCATCGATTAATTCGATCCACGATGGCCAGAAAGATTGTCCCTCATCATAGGCTCCAAGGAAGAAAACCAAGGCGTAAAATGAATACACTGGCCCTTCAAGATCCTATTAAACGAGCTTGCTTTCAATCAACTCTCAAGGAACATCTGCCTATGGAACTTCCTGAAAATGTTGAGGAACACTGGATTAAATTGAAGACTTCTATTATTTCAGCCTGTGAACAAACTATCGGATACCAGACTAAGAGACATCAGGACTGGTTTGATGAGAACGATAGTGAGATTGAACATATTATTGAGAAGAAAAGGAAAGCCTTCCAGATATGGCAAAAAGATATTAATTGTGCCGTTAAGAAAAAAATCTACGCCAGTGCAAAGGCAGAAGTCCAAAGAAGAACTAGAGAACTTAAGAACATATGGTGGATAAAAAAAGCCCGAGAAACCCAACATTTTGGAGATGCTCATGATGCACGGGGCTTTTTTAATGCCATAAAGGCCATCTATGGACCAACAAACCATGGTACAAATCCCTTACGCTCAGTAGATGGTGCTAAACTTCTAAAGGACAAAGAGTCTATTGCACTGTGCTGGAAAGAGCATTACTATAATCTCCTTAATCGTCACTCTACTGTGGCTGATGAAGTCGTCTTGCAAATCCCGCAAAAACAAATAAGAGATGAGCTTGCGGTACCCCCTAGTTTGGAGGAAGTCAGTAAAGCCACTAAAAAAATGAAAAATAACAAAGCTAGTGGACCTGATGGGATTCCTGCTGAAGTCTTTAAGAAGGCGGGCCTGAACTTACACAACAACTTCATAAGCTCATCGAAAAAATCTGGATGAGGGAGGAGATTCCAGCAGACTTTAGGGATGCCATAATTATCACTCTCTTTAAAAAGGGTGATAGAACAGACTGTGGAAACTATTGAGGCATCTCCCTTCTAGCCACGGCAGGCAAAATCCTGGCAAAGATCATTGCAAACCGTCTCCTATCTGTATCAGAAGACATCCTCCCTGAAACGCAAAATGGCTTCCGCCCTTCCAGGGGAACAGTGGATATGATCTTCACTGCACGACAGCTTCAAGAAAAATGCAAGGAGCAAAACCGCCCTCTGTACATGGCGTTTATTGATCTGACTAAAGCTTTTGATACTGTAAATCGTACTGCTCTCTGGACCATCCTTCTGAAAATCGGATGCCCTGATAAATTTGTGAACATCTTGCGGTTACTCCATGACGGCAACAATCCTGAATAACAATGGCTCTCAAAGCGATCCATTTAAAGTGGAATCCGGCGTTAAACAGGGATGTGTTATTGCTCCAAACTTATTTGCTATCTTCATCGCTATGATTATACACCTTGTTGAAGAGAAACTTCCTACTGGTGTAGAAATTATATATCGAACAGATGGAAAGCTTTTTAATCTTAGTAGGCTGAAAGCAAAAAATAAGGTAATTGCAACTTCTGTTATAGAACTTCAATATGCTGATGATAACGTAGTCTGTGCACACTCCGAGGAAGATCTTCAAACTATCCTAAACATCTTTGCAGAAGCATATGAAAAGCTCGGCCTCTCGATTAACATTAAAAAAACCAAAGTGCTTTACCAGCAAGTTCGAACCAATCCCTCTGCAGCGCCATCAATCCAGCTTAAAGGTGTGTCATTAGAAAATGTCGACCACTTTTCTTATCTCGGCAGCCATCTATCTACAAAAGCCGACATCGACGCTGAAATTCAGCATCGCCTGAGCTCTGCGAGTGTAGCTTTCTCCCGAATGAAGCGTAGAGTGTTTGAGGATCGGGACATTCGCAGGGAGACCAAAATGCTTGTTTACAAAGCCATTGTACTACCAACCCTTCTGTACGCCTGTGAAACATGGACTCTCTACAAACGCCACCTCCAACTTCTTGAAAGATTCCATCAACGCTGCCTCCGAAAAATTCTGCAAATTACTTGGGAAGATAGGCGGACTAATGTTAGCGTATTAGAAGAAGCGAAAACCACCAGCATTGAAACAATGATCATCCAACATCAACTCGCTGGACTGATCATGTTGTTCGAATGCCTGACCATCGTCTTCCAAAGCAGCTACTTTACTCCCAACTTAAGAATGGGAAACGGAATATTGGTGGACAGCAAAAGAGATTCAAAGATACTCTCAAAGCTAATTTTAAAAAATGTAATATCAGCACTGAGAACTGGGAAGCCCTAACTCATGAGCGTTTCAATTGGAGGTCATCCTTTATTAATGGCGCTATGGACTTTGAAGAAGCACGAGTACAGGGCGAAAGGGAGAAAAGAGCTAAAAGGAAGGCACGTCAGGCAAACCCTCATCATGACCGTCTCCCATCCGGAAACCTATGCCCTCATTGTGGGAGGTTGTGCGGATCCAGAATTGGCCTTTATAGCCACTTACGGATCCACCGTTAAAATTTTACCTTTGGAAGACAATCTTACTCGGCTACGAGTGATCGCCAATGATGAAATATGAGAGAACTAATAATAAGTTTTCTGTACTGAATACAACACAGTATCCTATCTGGATTATGAGCAGATTTACCAACACAGTGAAACTGAATTCATACATTCAGTTTAAGTGGTAGACTTTCGGACCCAAGGTTCTCAATCACAAAGATAAGGTTTCCCCCCCCCCCCATCCTAGTGCTTGTTTTCTCCAGCATTTCTCCAGTTTTCTCACAAAACAAAAAACAACAGACTAAATCAGTCTTGATTGAAGAATTATTGTAATTAGATATTTACTAAAATAATTACTTTTGCTACCCACAGAGTCTGTTGGGAGTGGGACAGCCTAGAAATATCAATCGATTGATCAAACATTCCCCTTCCAAATAATTATCATGGCACAAGAAAACTTGGATAGTGCCTAACTAGTTCACCATTGTCACAAGTCAGAATTTCTAACTTGATACAGTATCTGTTATTGCTTTAAATGTATCACATGAGAAATAACCACCTTGAATTTTAGTTGTTGCTTTGGAGAAGCCATTTGCCTAGTGAATTTAACCCCTACTTTAATGTCTAAACTGGATTTATCCAGTTTTGCTGAATCCAGCTTTGTTTAATTCCCTCCCCTCATTTCCATCCAGTTTTCCTTCCTCCTTTTTCTTTTCATCCCTTCCAAATACAGCTATCTTTATCCATATCTTTCCTGTATTCTTTTCCTCCTCCTTTTTTGCTGTTTCTGGTGGGAAGGAGGTAGGGGAATGTATTTGTATATACTTGCATGTTTCTGTTAGTGAGAATGGTTTATGTATGTGAGAGAGAAAATGGTTGGTATATGCCTATAGGAAACAACTAATTTTGTAAATTAATCTGTTATTATATAGACATTAAATTAGTAGGTTAATTGAGTTAACTTTTTGGCTGGGCCCTGCCCTTTCTTGAGGAAACGTGCCCTCTGGTAGATTGATGTATAAATGAATGAAGAGATAGAGAAGTATTCATGCATACACAAGCACACACATATATACAACTACTGTACGTCAAATGCTGTAATGGTATGTGGGAATAACTTTGGGAGACAGGAGGAAGAGCCACAGACAGCCATCATGCAAAAGGTATCTCAGTCCACAGAAACAGAGGGGGCATGGGAAGCATTGCAGAAGGGACCCTCCCTAGTTTTCTGGAGAGTAAAAGGAAAGGAGAGGGGAAATAATTTGAGATTTGCAAGATTCTGTTAATGTAACCTTACAATAAAGATAGAGCGAGTATTCGTTGTTGTGCATCTTGTCTGGACTACCCCAAAGGGCTAACAAATACCTATATCGGGGTAGGGGAATGAAATCTTCAGGATGGGTTTCAGCTGGATTTGGTAATTCACGAAGACAGGGAAGGAGAGCTCAGCACTGCACAGGAATTTAATCTAGGTCTATAATATTTTTGTCTGTCTACACTGTTTGCAGGGTAGGGCATCTTAAATTCAGGTAAATACAGCAAGAGTCCATCTTTCACTGGATTATCCAGATAACACAGGAGTGCTGCAAGTACCTGAATATTCTTCCATTTGAAAGGAGGCAGTTTTCTGCTTGCTGCTATCAAACTTTTTCAGACTAAGTTGTTGCTCAAGTCTTATATAGAGCTCAGTCAAGTCCATGCCCCTGGTACTTTCCTCTAGAAGCAGTACATTCCAAAACACTGAGGGAGTACTTCAGATCCTCAAGTGCAGCGGTCCCCAACCTTTTTGGCACCAGGGACCGGTCGTGGAAGAAAATTTTTCCATGGACCTGGGTGTGTGTGTTTGCAGGCAGGAGCCAATTGCGCACACCGGGGGCAGGGTAATCGCGCAGGAGCCCCGCGGCCCACAGGTTGGGGACCCCTGCTCAAGTGCATCTCTAACATTGCCTTGTGGCAAGAGGCTGGTTTACTGCAGATGCTTTGATCTCCAGTTAAAGTTTAACTTCTGTCCAGTGGGTCTGACTTCTTTAATAGTCTTTTATAACTTTCATTTGTCCTAGAGGAGGAAACTGAACTGCTAACTGGTGGTTTCTCACCAGAGTTTTGGATGTCCTCATGCTATGATCGAGCTAATGTGAATCTGTCCATTCTTTTAAACAGAGAGTTCTGGACATTGAATGGCAAAGTAAGTTAAATCTAGTCACTATTGTTGTTAGGTCCTGGAGTCTGAATCTGAGTCTGCAGCCAGCTAAATGTCTTCTTATCATGGAACTGCCTATCCTTTGCAGAGTCTTGTCTCAGACTTGATTTAATATCCTTCCAACAGCTGTGCTGGAAGGCAGATTTACCAAAATCACTTATGAGGACCATACTTGTTCTTGTGGTTTGGAGTGGTTAAAGGAGTTGGCATAGCCAGCTATGCTTCCACTTTTATAGGGATCGATGCAACACATTTATGCCTCTTTTTGTAAACTTTCCAGGCCACCCAGCTAAATTTCTTCTCCCTTGTATACATATAATACAGTGAAACTTTGCACAGCAGAGTACAGGAACAGATAATGAAAAGACATCAGCTAAGCTGGTAGTCCATCTCTCTGCCCAGTTGTATATAATCTCTTGCTTTTATATTGTTGTATTTAGATTTCATATTATGTTGTATGTTCTATTATGTTTTGTACTGTTCCTGCATGTTTGTTCTTCTAAGCTCTTTTATGTTGTTGGCCTTTGGCTATACTATAGAAGTCATTCATTTATTATATTGGTCATAATTATTTTGAAGCATTGTGATTCATTTTCTAACTGGACTGTATGCCATAATTCATTAACTTGTAATGAATGAACAATAGTACTTAACTATTTCATGAAAATTGTTCATTTTCTAACACACTTTCATTAATTACTTTCATCTCTCACATAAAACTTAACTGTTTTTGACTTTCTGACTTTTATTTAAATAGTATCAAACCACGCAAGAAAAATATTTTTGAAAACATTGAACAGTTTTGATTTGGGTTTAATTTTCTTTTTTATTTATTGAAGGAATATTCTGCAGCTCTCAACATAAATGTCACTGTAGCTAATGAAACAAAAAAGTACAGTAAATCAGTAGAAATTTATAAATTCAAGAATGGTAGCATAATAAGAATCACATCAGTAATAAATGAGCTAAAGAATGATTCTAAAAGATCCCCCCAAATACTAGCAGCATAACTTTATTAATTTATGGCCAAAGATTGATTCAGAGGATATTGAAGATTAATATACAATTGAAACTGGAGGTTTTTCTTTTGGGACTGATGGATAAACAGTTTGAGAAAAACCATGAAACTTTGCTTTTATACATGATAACTGCAGCAAGATTATTATATGCACAAAGGTGGAAAGACTCAACTCTATCCACAATGGACGAATGGATGGTGAAGATGATGGAACTTGCTGAGATGGCTAAATTGACTTCTTTGATTAGAGAAAAGAAACCCCTTATAGACTTTGTGTGAAACAGAAAAAAATGAACTTATGATTTATGGATTTGGTGATTAGAAAAAATAGATTAATGATAAAATTGATGATTAGAAAAAATAGATTATAAAGTAAGAAATAAATTTATACCTATAACATCTGTAAAGAAAATCGGAAGCTTCTTTTTTTTTGCGCTTTTGGTTCTTCTTTCCTTTATTTTTCTTCCTTCCTTCCTTCCTTCCTTCCTTTTCTTTAATCTATATTAGTTTCTGTTAGTTTTTATCTTTCTTTAAAAAAATTTAAAATAAAAAAATACAAAAATTATTTATGGCCAGAGGAAACATGCCCCCCCCCCCAAAAAAAGCTGGAAATAGGTGATAGGTGAGTCCTGGAGATGGCATTTTGTGTGTAGAAGGCAATTTGGAATTCTCATTCCAGTTGTGGCTTGCCGAACACCAGAAGGCAGCTGAGTTAAAAGAAAACCCCAAAATCATGAGTTGAAGACCCTTATGCTCAGGTGGACAGATGCAAGAAAACCTAGCCATCAAGCAATATGTTGCAGGAAAAAAATACACTAAGACAAATATCTAGCAAAGGACCTGGAATAAGAAATAGCACATGGGATTCAGCTTGGAGATACTGCAGATGGGGCCAGTACAGCTTTTTGCTTGCTGGCAAGATTTTAACCTTAACACCCATCCTTGATCAGTTGCCCCACAGCTGTAGGCTGAGCCAACTGCAGTTCCCAGACTGCTATTAAAGGTAACTCTTCATACAGCTTTTCATACAGGGCATTACAGGAATTAATACAAAGCATTCTGGTGTAATGGCCAGACTTTCCCTGTCTGGAAAAGGGCTGTGGCTTTCAAAGAGCTATTGACGTTTAGCATTTAAGAAAGATGAGAGTCTAATAAGTAGCTATATTAGACTTACACTAAGCTAAGCTGCTGTGAGTTCAGTTGAAGTCTAAGTTGATGCTATAATTGTCTTTCAAGTACTTGAATGTTTTGATGCTTGTCTAAAATGCATTTTGTTTAAGATGAAATTGCTTTGAACAGAATTTTTGGAGGCTTTGGGAGAGGTAGCTGTAACAGGATACCTAAAAGTAGTTCAGTTTTCATTTAGTAAAACAGCTATAACTAAATTGATGGTTAAAGGCAGAATGTTTTGAAAAAATAAATCCAGAATTTGAAATGGCCTTCCAGCGCTCTCTCTCTCTCTCTCTCTCTCTCTCTCTCTCTCTCTCTGTGTGTGTGTGTGTGTTTATTTCTCACATTTCTTCACCGCCCATCTCGCCAAGTGACTCTGGGTGGTTTACAATTCAACTAAAATAACGAGATTAAAATCATAAAAACAAGTGCATCATAAAAATAAAAAATATAAAATCCCGGATGGACAAACAATCTTGATAAAATTTCTTGGGGCCGCATCATGGCGCCAACCACCCCCAGGATTGACTATCCCCACCCCCCACCCCAAGCGAGGTGGCAAAGCCAGGTTTTCACTCCCTTTTGGAAGGCCGGGAGAGTGGGGGCCTGCCTCACCTCGGGGGGTAACATTATAAATAATCTGTGGGCTTTCAGTAGCATTTGATGCTTATATCTTGGGGTGTTAGATTTTGCAGAACCAATGCTTTTGGTTTTCCAAGATTGCTGGAAGTTTCAGTGATAGTTTCTAACTTCTAGGTTGCCTTTGGTTTACAGCTGGCATCATTTTTCCCAGAAGCTGGGATTAGGATCTGGACTGCTTAGTGCTGATGTACTGTCCTTAGACCATAAAGCTTTCAGACTCAATGCAGTTGCTTTAGACACATGAATCAGAAAACATTAGAATGCAATACATTAAGAATAAAAGATTAATGTTACCCTAAAGTATTCCATACAGAGGCTTTTCTGGCTTCATTCATTCATGGGTAAAGCCTGTTGGTATCTCTAAAATTCCCTAGGGTACTCAATGAAAGCATTTGTGCTTGTTCTATGACAGAACAGCTACAAGAAAAAGGCAGAGACAAATGATTGCATTATGCTGATGGAGAAGAGATGGCATTTCAACTTTTGCCATCTCATTCAACTTGATGAAACATACAAATGTTATAAAGTACAGTAGATGAGAACTGTAGTATTTGGGAACTATAACTCAGAATGAGATGCTTTGCTTGGTGGGTGTCTCACATGGATTCTTGTAGAACTTAAACCTAGCTTGGCCAGCTAGACTAAATTGGATAAATGATTATATGAATGAGCGAGTGAAAAGTTAAATTCAGAAACTGAACAATAGAAATTGTAAATGTCATTCATTTTTATGTATACTGAATGTTTGATTCATTAAGAACAAGTAACAATGAAAGTGCTATGAAGAAACCTCTTTATAACTTTTTGTATGACACTTCTATTTATGGATGTTGTGTATGGCACTTGAGTTTTAAGTTCATGGAGTCTTTCTTGGGTTTTCTTAATAGTTAGGCTTCCCTAGGATGTGAACTTTCATTAGGAAACATAAAATTTAAATGCATCACCTGATTATCATTAAAGTCATTGTTTTATTGGAGAGTATGACTTTGAATATCACTTAAACAAAAGCACGTAAAAATAAATCTTTGGCCAAATCCTGCTGCAAAGGTCCTTCCCTGTGTCTCTGTACAGAATTTCATGCAGAAATGTTTTTTGAGATGAACTTTTTTGTTGAAAAATGTTCAGGATTTTCATGTTTGGAAATACTGGTCAATATAAGACAATAGAAGACAAAGTAAATCAATACATTATATATTTCCTTGATTTAAATGCAAAAGAATTTTTTATACAGCATGATCTGACTCTCCCTCTAGTGGTGAGCAAATATTAGAATGCATTTGAAACTGAATAGTAAACCTATAATAATACCTTTTTAAATAATCTCTTTTTAATAAGATATTTTGTCGAAGGGATAGGAACAAAAACAAATTAATAAATCAATTTGCATTCACAAGGCAGTCCTAGACAAATAGATGGAAAATAAAGATTGGCAGATGTTTTTTTCTCTAAGGCCAGAGAAAGCCATTTTATTTTTATCAGTTTACTCTTGACCAAAACATTAATTTATGGAACTTGTTTTCTAAATAAGTATGTTTTGTGGCTTTTCTTTCTCACCAAAAATAATTGCTAGAAAGGTTTACATCATGTCTTTTTATGTATATTTTCTCATTATTAATTATAGCTATTACATAATCATAACTTTATTCATAATATTGTTTCTTCCATTCTTCCATTCCAATATTCTACCAGTGTAGTTGAAATTGCAGTTTTAAGTTAAATGCTGCTGATGTGGTCTCATCTATCTGGGGATATAAATGACAGTTGGGTTGAGTTTAGTAGTATAGCTGTGCTTATGGTAAGACTCTTCATTATCCACTGAAACTTACTGTTTAAAAAGATGCAAAAAACATGTAGTTTCAGTTACCAGCTGCCATACAATGAGAGCAAACATCACCAAAGACATTTAATGACAAAAGTAATGAATAATATCTCTTCTGGCGCTGTCACTGAGCTATCATATACCTCTTGCAACCTATTTAATTTTGCCTATGTTACTTCTCAGTCTGCAAATTAAGATAAATCAATAATGTTGATCTCACAGTAATGTTTTTTTTTAAAAAAAAATCAGTGATTTGGATGGCTTAAAAATAGTTATATCCTTAATATTTGAAACATCATTTAAAAAGAGGGATGGAATAATGGCATGAAATAGGCAGTTATGAAGAAAAGACAAATAAAAGATTTTCATTGTTTGTAAACAAGGTTCTGGTAAAATTCTCTTTCCAAACTAAGAGGAAGAACACTATTGTTGGTAGTAGCATTATAGTATTGAATATTGGCATACTGGAATATTGGCATCATTCACAGTAGTTGTGAAGTTCAAGACAATTTATCAGATGCATGCTAAAACCTAGTGTGATAGTTTAGTAGGCTTTAGCATATATGTAAAGAATACCTTATAGCAGTGTTTCTCAAACTGCTGGCTGGGGAATTCTGGGAGTTGAAGTCCACACATCTTCATGTTGCCACAGTTGAGAAACACTGCCTTATAGTCTGCCTCTTACACAAGCTGAAATGTTTGTTTAGCTATATGTTAACAACCCTAATAGTACCAAGCTGGGATAAGGATATCGAGCTACTGCAGTATAATGAAGATTGGAATTTCTTAGGTGATTTGAGTTTTATGGTTACAAAATAGTTAAAATTAAAAGTGTTCTTACTAGAAATCTGTTGGCATGTTTAGGTTCTCTTGAGGGTATTTTGGGAATATGTATATTTTAGAGACAAATATAAATGTTAATTGTTTTTCTAAATGTCAACTGTGACTAAAACTAAAATTCAAGGTTTCTCAAATTATGTTTTAACCCAGGGGTTCTCAAGTGTGGGTCATGAGCAAATTTGAGGCAGTCAAAAAGCAGGAGCCCTGTCAGATCACACTCTTGCTTTATCTGGGCAAGCGATCATCACCCGCTCATCAGAACGCTTCCCACCTTGGACCCTACCACTTAGTCTGTTGAATTACCCAAAATTCAATGCCCAGTGCTGGAGTTAGGCTTTTAGTAGAGTGTCATTTAGTAAATCTAACATGACAGGTAGCAAAAACGAGCTGAGCAAGGAATCAGATTTTTTTCTGTTCTATTTTCTGCTAGTGGGGGGAGAGAGGATGATAGAAGAAAAGGTGGTGGCAAGCAGGGTGAGCAGACACTGCCAGAATTTTGTCCCATTCTGTCAGCATAAGCCAGCAGCTAGCTTGTTTAGGCAGAGCAGTAGTGACAGGGCTCGTCAGTAAACCAGGGCTCTTATATGCTGCTGCATTGGTGAAGGACAGAAGGAGAAGACAGACAGAGGAAGAAAAGAAGTGGTGGGCAAGATGAGCAGTCGCTCTCAGAACTCGTTCCCGTTCTGCCTGGACAAGCCAACAGCTGCAGAATGTGATCTGATTGGGCTCTGGCTTTGCTTGTGCCTATGCCAGCACTTCATAGACCTGGTAGAAAGGAATGAACAAAGTGCTAGAGTTCAGTGGACTGTTGGTGGTACCAGTGCCCCAAATTGTGTATTCATTTAGTGTGCCTCGGACCCAGCTAATTTTTCTTCTTCCCCTGCTGCTGTCACCTTTCCCACTTGCCCTGTTCCCTCCTCCGCTTCCCTCAAACAATTTCTGCCTGCTCACCAATAAGGGGCTCACTTCCTGCCATAACCCTATGTTCCACTCTGTGGGAATATCTGACGCGTTCTATCTTATATATGGAACTGAATTTCTGGACTATTTATTGCAAAGCATGTGTTCTTCCATTAAACGTATATTTTACTAATTAGAGGCCATTTACTAACATAATTAGAGATATGGATGGGCTGCCTTCCCATTCTTCCCTGCACCTTCCCTTGTCTCAGGTACTGCCAATGTCAAGATGTGGTATATCCCATTGATCCACCCTCCCTCATCTTCTGAGCCCTACCCTTCCCCTCCTTCCTCTGCCACTGATGTCCCAGTATGGCCCATTCCACTATCCCACCTGCCCCAAATCTTCCCTGTCCCTTCCACTTCCTGCCTTACCTCAGCTGCTGGTTTCCTTGCCTTCTTCCCACTTCTATCCCCCCAAAAAACTATTTAGCCTGGAAAGACTGCATTTAGATCTGTACCTGTAACAAAATATACCTATTTTGGTCTGTATTTTGGCCAGAAACATGTTTTTGAATGCAGTTGTTTTGTGCATGGATTGTTTTTCTCATCCCTAGGAGCAATAGTCTGCATTCAACAGAGTTAGACTTACTCAAATAGATGGCCTTAGGCATGCTTCACAATACAGGATTGTGTTCTGTTTGGTAAGCTCTAGAAAAAGGGTTAAGCACTAAAGCCTGCTCCAAAGCACTTTATCACATGGTCTCAGCTTCTCCTTACCTCAAGCATGTATTTTTCTGGGATCTCATGGCTACCATGTGAACCCAGGAAAAGTTACAGCTTCCTTAAGGAGGTGTTGATAGGTGCAGCATGGATGCCCTCTTTGAAGGGCTCCGGTCTTAGTCAGCACATCCATATCTTTATGTTAGTAAATGGCCTCTAATTAGGAAAATACACAATTTTTAATAGAAAGTTAGAAGTTCATAAATTCAGTTCTCTTATAATCAGATAGAAGAATCAGGCAATAGGACAGATATTTGGAGAGCTACTTCTATTCAAAATACTCAACACAGAACCTTATCTCTAGCACAGAGATTTCCAAACTCTGTGTCACGACACGTTAGTGTGTCGGCTGCAGTGTCTGGGTGTGTCGGGGCTGCTGCTGCCACGAGCTCTGCCAGGATTCCACGCAGGTCCTAGTGCCTGCCTTGTGCCCTGCTGCCTCCAAACCTGCTGTGATTCCGCGCAGGTCCTAGTGCCTGCCTTGTGCCTTGCTGCCTCCAAACCTGCCCTGCCAGGATTCCACGCAGGTCCTAGTGCTTGACTTGTGCCTTGCTGTAAGAGTGTGTCGCGAAATGATGCCCTGCTGTAAGAGTGTGTCGCAAAATGATACATGTCTAAAAAGTGTGTCACCAACATGAAAAGTTTGGAAAGCTCTGCTGTAGCATATAAAGCAGCTTCCTAGATTCCTCACTGTTGGGTTGAACATGGTTTTTCTTTGGCCCTTTCAATGAGCAGTAAATATTAAAGTATCTTGGCATTAAGGCAAAACATTGCATTTTGTTAGGAAGGCTATAATTTAAAGGAAGAGTACATGTATGTCCTCCTTTGAAAATTAAATATTCATAAGCTAGTAAATGGTAATTCCTAATGCTTGTTTTGTTTAATTTGAAGTGTCAAGTATCAAAGAGCAGTTTCATGCAAGGGGAGTATGAAGTGAAAAGGATTGTAGACCGGTTGGAATAAGCTAGTGGTCATGCAAGATACAGAAGCATAATTACTGTATAACAGAGCTGCTCCCTCAGTGCTCTTAAATAATGAAAACTTCAATATCTTAAAATTAGTTGTGAGGTTCTGTGTATTCATGTGTGAATGGACACACAGGGTACTAGTAGGACCTTGCCAAAATGTAGTTGAGACATTTAATATTTGTATTCTGATCAAGCTGAAAGACTTATCTCTTTGTATGTGAAAAGAATGGGTTTTCAGCCAAAACATATTATCATATGCAGACAGGGAAGACTGTTTTAATTAGAAGTTTAATCTGGCGTGGAACCGTATTAACTCCCAAAAGCCCATGTGAGCATCTACTCACTTTACCAGCTGGTGTGTTTCTCTTTACAGATGCATTTTATCTGTATTGCTCTTTGAATCTTTTCCCTCTTTCTGCACTATCCATTTGTCAGATAATAAACAGAGAAAATTACAGCTAGTCATTGCTGAATGCAGTAATGTTTTTGAGAATTCTTTCCTTACCACTAATGTATACTTTGATCATGTTCATCCAGTATTCTGGGTCTGATGGTATTTCTTTTAGAATATATAATATTGGCTTTATTCTGGCTGAACAAATAGAAACTGACAGTTTCATGGACAAAATTCATGGCAGTAATTTTGTGAAACAAAACAAGAATGAAAAACATATTATGGAATTGGATATGTGTAACACAATGGGTATAAATGGGTATGGGAAAAGCTGTTACCAGTTATTGTGCATTTAAACAATCTGTGTGGAGTAATAGTACTGTGTTGTGCCTACAGAATTTTTCAGTATAAAGCATGTACTTAATGAAACCTTCTACAGATGTCCATTTATTTATTTATTTATTTATTGGATTTATCACCGCCCATCTCCACCATGGCAGACTCTGGGCGGATACTTACTAAGTTGAGCATCGAAAAGTTCACATCTTGCAATAAGTGGCTCTGTCAGGACTCCAGGAGGACTCACAAGTGGATAGTCCTCCAGACAAAAGCTGAAAGGCACTTAATTACTCCTCCCGTTCTGGAGCCACCTCCTGTCAGTGAAGCATGGACTGCTGCTCTAACCTGACCTTTTGTCCCTCATTCCTAGAGAACATTCATTTTTGGAGGATGTTGGGAAGATTCTAAAAAGCATCAGTGAAGAAATAAGACTACTTTATAATAATTACCTTCCTGCTTCATGTCAGTCTAAGTACTTTTGAAACCAACAGCATAAAGCACCAAATATTAACTATATTCTTAAAATTTATATACAAGCCATCATAGCTTAACATAATCATTTCAAGCTTCTTTTCTTTTGTCCATTAACAAAGCTTTCCATAAAAATATAGTGAATTTACTGTATATCCTCCAACAAAATTTCCAACTGCACAACAGAACTGAGCCATTAGCTCTAACTGACATAATTTTGGTATTTTTTAATGTAGCATTCCTAGTAGCCATCAGATCAGCCAGAAAGATATATGAATCCTACCAATGCACTTACTGTTGACCCATCCCTCCTGCACTTTTTCACTTCTTAGCCTTTTGGCTAAGATCAAGTGTGGTGTAGTTTTTCTCAGAAATGTGATTCTCAGGCCAGATACCACCTTCCTTCCTAAGGTATCCTTGGACTTTCACATAAAAGGGCCTTTGAACTGTTATACTTTTTGTCTCCTATTTGTTCTTAGAGGTTCCCATTAACATAGACTACCAGTTGCCTACTAACTCCATCACAGTCTCTCTGTGTACATTCTATAAGACTGATTTCCATGTTAACAGTGTTATTTCAAGAAGTAGCTTTCCTCAATCTCTGTAAGGCTTAGCCTAGCCAGTAGGCACCCATGTAATACTATAGAATGGATGTGTGTTCTCAGCTAAGAGATATATATTGGTGCTTAACAGTTTGTGAACCCTTTTGAATTTTCAATATTTTGCATAAATGTGATCTAAAATATGATCAGTTCTCCACACAAGTCCTAAAACTAGATAGAGAGAATCCAGTTAAACAAATGAGTCAAAAACATTGTACTTGTTCATTGATTTATTGAGGAAAATGATCCAAATCTACATATTTGTGTCTGTGGCAAAAGTATCTGAACCTCTAGGATTATCAGTTGGGATTATCAGTTGATTTGAAGGGGAAATTAGAGCTAGGTGTTTCAATCAATGGGATGATAATCAGGTGTGAGTGTGGGAGGTCCTGCCTTATTTAAAGAACACAATTCTGGGTATTCACTATCAAAGTCTGATCTTTACAACACAGGTGTGTGGAAGTGTGACATGGCTCGAACAAAGGAGATTTCTGAGGACCTCTGAAAAAAAGTTGTTGATGCTTACCAGGCTGGAAAAGGTTACATAACTATTTCCAAAGAGTTTGGACTCCACTATTCCACTGTCAGGCAGATTGTATACAAATGGAGGCAATTGAACACCATTATTACCCTCCCCAGGAATGGTCGACTAACTATCACACCAAGAACAAGGTGTGTAATACTGTGGGAGGTTTCAAAGACTTCCAGAGTAACATCTAAGGAACTAAAGGCCTCTTTTGCATTGGTGAATGTCAGTGTTCATGAGATTACCATCAGAAGAACACTGAACAACAATGGTGCTCATGGCAGGGTTGCAAGGAGAAAGCCACTTCTCTCCAAAAAAAACATTGCTACCCATCTGCAGTTTGCAAAAGATCACGTGGATAAGCCAGAAGGCTATTGGTAAGAATGTTCTGTGGACGGATGAAACCAAAATAGAACTTTTTGACTTGAATGAAAAGCGGCATGTTTGGTGAAAGGCGAACCCTGCATTCCAGCATAAGAATCTTATCCCATTTGTGGTGGCGGTATCATGGTTTGGGCCTGCGTTGCTGCCTTTGGACCAGGATGGCTTGCCATCATTGATGGAACTATGCATTTTGAATTGTACCAGCAAATTCTACAGGAAAATGTTGGGGGATCTGTCCATGAACTGAAGTTCAAGAAAAAGTGGGTCATGCAGCAAGACAATGACTCAAAACACACAAATTGTATGACCAAAGAGTGGTTAAAGCAGAAGAAAGTTAATGTTTTGGAATGGCCAAGTCCAAGCCCTGACCTTAATCCTACACAAATTATTATTATTATTATTATTATTATTATTATTATTATTATTATTATTTTCAGATTTATTCCCCGCCCATCTCCCATGCAAGGGACTCTGGGCGGGTTACAACAAATACAATTTAAAAACTATACAAAAATATCTAAAAACACAACAAAAAATAAATACAATAAAATCCAAGATTTTAAGATGTTCTTATTAAATCAAATGTTCTTGAAAGACCTGAATTAGGCAGTTCATGTGAGGAAGCCCACCAACATCCCTGAGCTGAAGCTGTTCCGTAAGGAGGAATGGGCTAAAATTCTTCCAAGCCGATGTGCAGGACTGATTGACAGTTATTGGAAAGATTTAGCTGCAGTTATTGCTGCCCAAGGGGGGCACACCAGTTACTGAAAACAAAGGTTCACGTATTTTTGTCGCACACAAATATGTAGCTTTGGATCATTTTCCTCAATAAATCAATGAACAAGTATAATGTTTTTGAATCATTTGTTTAATTGAATTTTCTTTATCTAGTTTTAGGATTTGTATGGAGAACAGATCACATTTTAGGTCATATTCATGCAGAAATATTGAAAATTCAAAAGAGTTCACAAACTTTCAAGCACCAGTGTAGTTGCTCACCTGTATAGGAAAGCTTGCCACTTTTCATACACATGATACACAATGATACAACACTAAATTTAAAAAAAGGATGCAGAGGTGGTCAAGCCACACACTTTTCTGCTTTCCTTGGTAGGGTCAACAACTACTGTGCTGGTCTTGTGAGCAGAGGGGAAAATGGGAACCATATTTCTAAATATGTACAAAAGAGTTCCCCCCTCCCCAAACGTCATTTATTTATTTTTTATCCCGCCTTTATTATTTTTATAAATAACTCAAGGCGGCAAACATACCTAATACTCCTTCCACCTCCTATTTTCCCCACAACCGCAACCCTGTGAAGTGAGTTGGGCTGAGAGAGAGAGACTGGCCCAAGGTCACCCAGCTGGCTTTCATGCCTAAGGCGGGACTAGAACTCACAGACTCCTGGTTTCTAGTCTGTTGCCTTAACCACTAGACCAAACTGGTTTAAAATAAATTCTGTTGAAAACTGCTATGAAGGTGCAGAATATATACCTGTGATTGCATGGATGAACACTTAAAGAGCCTCACTTAAAGATAAGCAGTGTGTTTCTTCTAATTAAACTTTGATCTAATTATCTGTAATAAGTAATAACCCCTGTGAGGAAATTCGCATTTCACAGTGCATCTTGTACACACGGCTGGCTATTTTGCCTTAAGATCTAGTAACTTTGAAGTTCTTTTTGTAGTCTGCACATCAGGTTCCAATGCATGCCTGTGATCTGCTGCTGAAAAGAATATTGATTCACAGTAGATATAATTAATGAATCACTCAGTTCTTAGGAAAGATGCATCAGGTGGTCATATATGGCAGAACATTGTAGAAAGCCATGTAACAGCCATGCTTAGTGATTTAAAGTTTCCTTCTAAAAGTTATAATTCCTATTATGAGACATAGACATCAGCAGAATGAGGAGGTAGTATCTTTTTCTGGGCATTTGCACATATTTCATATAGGCATTAGTCCTTACCACAGACCATAAATATGAATGTCCTAGTTTAAAATTCATGTTGTGGGAAAATAAGAAGTGGTGATAAATATATTATACTGCACAGCTGTGATTGCTATGCAGAATATATAAGCAAAATGAACCAACACTGAATTAGATGTTAATTAAAATTTTAATGAATTTTATTCATTTAAATATTCTGAAAAACATTCAGTATGAAAAAGAACTGAGTATAAAGATTAAAAGGAAAAAGAATATATCGTATTTCCAAAAGGTCTAAAAGGTTTGATATGTTACCTGCATATATGTTGTCCTATATACACGTATGACTGTATGGATGGTCTTATAATAATGCTGTATTAATTAAAAAATGCACCTTTTTTTCCTTTTGAAATCCAGAATGGCTATATAGAAGATGCACAAAGTACAATAAGATTAATTATAGCATTTGATCATGTTTGCATTTAGTAGTAAGTTTAATTGAAAATTAACAGTTGACCATCTTTCTAGGTGCATTATATATATTTAATCAAGTGATACTTGGATGGGGTATCTGATGGTAATGAAACTAAAGTTTTCAGCATCACTAGCTCCAATTTTCAGACAGCTGCTGCATTAAATTGTATTTAATGATATCAAAGCCCAGCTGGAGTTGTCTTAGCTGACTTTGCTTACCAGTAGTAGAGAGCACCAGGTGTGTGTGTTGGAGTGTGAAAATAACTCTCTACATAAGCTATCAGCAGTGCTATTTACATTCTTATCTCAAAATGTTTTTACTTGCTGTTGTAGAAAATAAATACTTTGGACATTGTTAGTAAATACTAGTTCATTAGTCCAATTCTATTTATGGCAAAGTGTTTACAACAGTCATTAATTATTTATAAATCTGAGGATTGCCTCCTAATGTGTTCATGTCTTAATGTGGTCTAGGGCAATTTATTTTTCATGGTATTTAATTTCATGAGATGAATATAAGGTAAGAAGCTCCTACCACTGTTCTACAAGCATCTGTCCAAATGGTAGTCTAAGAAGTGTAGTGCCAGCTCCAGGAAGTTCTTGTAGACTTCTTTTGGAAGAATTTACAATGCTCTTTTCCATTAGTGAACAGTATTAGAAACCCATTATTTACACTACACTTGGATATATTTCTTCAGGTAAGTCACCAATATATCATCTTACCAGTTATCTTACCAAGATTATATACATCTATTCATGGTAATAAAATGTTTTAAAGCAGCACTGTTGTCACTGTATGTTTTCCTCTCTTTTCTATTTTGGCCTTAAGAGCTGTTGACTGTCTTAAGGCTACAGGCTAATTGTACATACGCTAAAGAAACCCTTATCAGATTGAATTCTCAGGCAGTCAGTTAGCATAGATCTATTTTAGCTATTCTGCTGGCTATCCAGGATCTTTTCAACTTCTTAGTGGGGTGATGTACAGGTAGTCTTCACTTAACAACCACAGTTGGTTGTAAGTCATAACAGTTGTTAAGTGAGTTCAGACGTGTTTACGACTTTTTTTACCGCAGTTGTTAAGCGAGTCACAGCGGTTATTAAGTGGTTCAAGATCGGGGCTTGTGGTTTCCTTTGGTTGTTAAGTGAATGGCGCGGTTGTTAAGCGAACTAGGAATTACTTTGCAGTACTGCGGGGGGCGGAGTGTGATAGTCATAGGTTTTCCACCAAAATATGGAAATGCTTCTGTGGCTACAGTAGTATTATTTTCAGTTAATATTACTGTTATTTTCAACTAATATTACTGGTTGATTATTAAAAACTTTTACTGTAAGTTCTTCATTGGAATCTTTGTTCTACAATACAGTACTAAATAGGTTTAAAGGTACTGTACAGTACTGCAACATTTTTTTCCTGCTGCAGTAAAGTCTGCAGCTTTTGTTACTGTACAGTACTGTATATACATCTGATTTTTATAAAACAACTGTTTTAAAAACAGTAAACCAGCATTCAGTATTGTTAAATATAATTAAAAATTAGACAGGCAGAGGATGGAACATGCATGCAAATCTCTACTTAAGTTAAACAAAAACTGGGAAAAAATTAAAGGCAAGCATAAGTCAATACAGTACTGTATGGAAAAAATACTTGCCTTTCCTGTACAGTAAGGCACACACAAGGCTCCCTCTGCTGGCTGCTAAATCACAGGAAGTAGTGCGACCATGTGACCGGGCCTGCTGCCTCAGAAATCCAGCGTCATAAGCCTGGAGGACTTCCTGGTACCAAAGGACAGTCATGTGACCCAAAATGGCCACCGCTTCTGGGATGGCCAAATCCGGGTCATGTGACCGCGGAGGCCTTGTGAGGGTCGTAATTTCAGGCCCTAGTCAGAAATCTACTTTTGGGGTACCATTGTAACTTTGAACGGCCTTTAAGCGGCCGGTTGGTAAGTGAAGACTACCTGTAGTGTGACCTGCCCAAGTATTATCATTCTACTTTGTCTCTACACTTCAGTGGATGAAACATGCTTTGTGTACAAATTCCTTGGGTTATTCCCTAGCTCCTCCAGATAGTGAAAAGAAAGACTCCCATTAACAATCCTGGAAAGTTGCTATTGGCCAGGGTAAGAAATACTGCTACTAATAATAGACCAATGGTCTAATTAATTTCAAAACAGCTTCCTGAGTTTCTGATAATCTTGAACAAGACCACCTTGAAATCCCAGAAAAGGGTGGGATATAAATCTAATCCCCTCAACATTTAAATATAAAATTTAGAGTGTATGTGTATGTGTATGTGGAGTCCTTGGTGCTCTCTGAGCCTTGTTTTCTTGCAGACAAAAGGTCTGCAAGAAAACAAGGCTCAGAGAGCACCAAGGACTCCACAGTTCAACACTGAGCTAGAAATATTCTCTTCGATTGATATATGTATACACACACACACACACACAACCATATAACTGTGTTGTATGCAAAGTGTGGGGAATTTACTGTTTGGGGGAAAAGATGATGTTAGATGTGATTCCCGTGTTGTAAAAGTCTGCTCTTGGTTGAGTTCTGCTAAGTTGGACATGTAGCTTCCTTATAGGAGGGTTGTTTTCTATCCTGCATGGATGTTGATATTTCCCGTGGTACAAGTGGATTTATTGGCGGGGTGGAGAGGAAGACATGAGTCTGGCCTATAGAATCTGAGGCCCCTTGAGTATATCTAACTGTTGTTGGAATCAATACTGTTCAATTTATACTGATAGTTCAAAAGATGTTGCATTTAGGAAAGTGAGTGCAGCTTTTTATGTTTCTTCCTTTAACATTATTTGTTGGATTGTCTTTCAAGTATGTCAGCTAAATTAATGGCAGTATTGTCAGTGTTAGAATAGATTCAGGATGTCCAAATTGAAAGAGCTGTAATATTATCTGATTCTTTGTCAGGGTTGGTGGCTGTCCATAATAGAAGAGTGGAATGTAAGAATGATCTGGTGAATCAATTTGTTTTTGAACACAGAATTGCAGATAGTATGTTTTTCTATTTTTTGAGGATATTTTAGGGAACGAAAAAGTAGATCATGCAGCTAAGGAGAGCTTGTATAAAGCTGTTCTGGATATTCCTTTGCATTTATCTCCTTTGGAGATCAGATGCAGGCTTAGTTGAGAGATTACAGATGAATTCAGAGATAGTGTGAGTTGGGGCTTGGGAGGAGAATTTATTTTCTTTGTCCTGATTTTTAAGATTTTTACTGTCTGGGCCACAGGAGACAGACGAGTCATTTTGGAGTCCTGTTGGGATACTGTGCGTTAAAAAGAAATCTCTTCAGAAGTGAAAGGGACAGAACAGGGTAGTGTGATGCTTATAGAACAGAAGTTAATCTTGTCGTTTGGGATTGTTTGCCTTATGATAATGACAGAGGCTTATTGCTGCAATGACTCCCTGACTTGGGTGTTTGGGTTCTTTCTGTAAGAACCGTGCTTCATGATAGAACAATTCAAAAGGTCTTGTGGATGTTTTTCTGAGACTAGAAATTGTGATTTTATTGTGAGTAACTGAACTGAATTTATCTTTCATGAGGTGGTGATAATAGGGTGCATATGTGCTTGCAGTTTTGCTATCTTGGAGCAGCAGAATGAGGCTTTAATGGGTAGGAGTTGTTTTAATCTACTGGTTTTACTGTTGCTTGGTCATGGGAAATGGGGGAGTGGGGAATAGAGCATGGCCTGCCAGTAAATATTGATGGAATAACTGGCAGGTATTAATATGTTGGGGGGCTATAATCTGGCTATCAGGGAAAGGAGGGAGGACATTGGCTGATCTCTCATCCTTTCAAATTGTGGTCTACCAAAGGAAGTCAAGGTGACAGTGAAGGTGGTTCAGCAATTAAAGATCTTGTTTTATAATGCCAGGTCATTTGCTGATAAAACATTTATTATATAAGATATAAATCCTACATAGAAGCACTGATGTGACATGTCTTACAGAGATTTGGCTGAGAGAAGAGCATTAGAATTGTCACAGACTCGCAGTGAACAAAGTCAGATTTAACTCCACTATTGGGACAGGTCATAGAGGTGTAACTTTGGCAATTGCTTATCTCTTCATATAGATTATTCTTATCTAATACATCTTGAGGAGTGGAGAGATGAAAGCTCTTCCTGTTTGCTTGATCCTTACCACTCTTGGCTGATTAAACCAGCTAAAACAGAACTGGCCTCATTGTTAAGGGAAGTAATCATTGCCGTATGGAGAAGGATTCCAATCAGAATAACTCTTCTGATGAGACTATAATTAGTCACCCAAAGCATATTGTATTGGGTGTGTAATAAGATCATAGAGGCCTAGCAGTTTGGGAATGGATTGGGCTATGTAGAGAATTTAGAGACAGTTGAGATTAACATGCAAGTTGGGGTCAGGTATCATCATCATCATCATTGGCGATCACTCGTAGCCGAGTAAGATTGTCTTCCAAAGGTAAAATTTTAACGGTGGATCCGTAAGTGGCTATAAAGGCCAATTCTGGATCCGCACAACCTCCCACAGTGAGGGCATAGGTTTCCGGGTGGGAGACGGTCATGATGAGGGTTTGCCTGACGTGCCTTCCTTTTAGCTCTTTTCTCCTTTTCGCCCTGTACTCGTGCTTCTTCAAAGTCCATAGCGCCATTAATATAGGCTGACCTCCAATTGAAACGCTCATGAGTTAGGGCTTCCCAGTTCTCAGTGCTGATATTACATTTTTTTAAATTAGCTTTGAGAGTATCTTTGAATCTCTTTTGCTGTCCACCAATATTCCGTTTTCCATTCTTAAGTTGGGAGTAAAGTAGCTGCTTTGGAAGACGATGGTCAGGCATTTGAACAACATGACCAGTCCAGCGAAGTTGATGTTGGATGATCATTGTTTCAATGCTGGTGGTTTTCGCTTCTTCTAATACGCTAACATTAGTCCGCCTATCTTCCCAAGTAATTTGCAGAATTTTTCGGAGGCAGCGTTGATGGAATCTTTCAAGAAGTTGGAGGTGGCGTTTGTAGAGGGTCCATGTTTCACAGGCGTACAGAAGGGTTGGTAGTACAATGGCTTTGTAAACAAGCATTTTGGTCTCCCTGCGAATGTCCCGATCCTCAAACACTCTACGCTTCATTCGGGAGAAAGCTACACTCGCAGAGCTCAGGCGATGCTGAATTTCAGCGTCGATGTCGGCTTTTGTAGATAGATGGCTGCCGAGATAAGAAAAGTGGTCGACATTTTCTAGTGACACACCTTTAAGCTGGATTGATGGCGCTGCGGAGGGATTGGTTTGAACTTGCTGGTAAAGCACTTTGGTTTTTTTAATGTTAATCGAGAGGCTGAGCTTTTCATATGCTTCTGCAAAGATGTTTAGGATAGTTTGAAGATCTTCCTCGGAGTGTGCACAGACTACGTTATCATCAGCATATTGAAGTTCTATAACAGAAGTTGCAATTACCTTATTTTTTGCTTTCAGCCTACTAAGATTAAAAAGCTTTCCATCTGTTCGATATATAATTTCTACACCAGTAGGAAGTTTCTCTTCAACAAGGTGTATAATCATAGCGATGAAGATAGCAAATAAGGTTGGAGCAATAACACATCCCTGATTAACGCCGGATTCCACTTTAAATGGATCGCTTTGAGAGCCATTGTTATTCAGGATTGTTGCCATCATGTTGTCATGGAGTAACCGCAAGATGTTCACAAATTTATCAGGGCATCCGATTTTCAGAAGGATGGTCCAGAGAGCAGTACGATTTACAGTATCAAAAGCTTTAGTCAGATCAATAAACGCCATGTACAGAGGGCGGTTTTGCTCCTTGCATTTTTCTTGAAGCTGTCGTGCAGTGAAGATCATATCCACTGTTCCCCTGGAAGGGCGGAAGCCATTTTGCGTTTCAGGGAGGATGTCTTCTGATACAGATAGGAGACGGTTTGCAATGATCTTTGCCAGGATTTTGCCTGCCGTGGCTAGAAGGGAGATGCCTCGATAGTTTCCACAGTCTGTTCTATCACCCTTTTTAAAGAGAGTGATAATTATGGCATCCCTAAAGTCTGCTGGAATCTCCTCCCTCATCCAGATTTTTTCGATGAGCTTATGAAGTTGTTGTGTAAGTTCAGGCCCGCCTTCTTAAAGACTTCAGCAGGAATCCCATCAGGTCCACTAGCTTTGTTATTTTTCATTTGTTTAGTGGCTTTACTGACTTCCTCCAAACTAGGGGGTACTGCAAGCTCATTTCTTATTTGTTTTTGAGGGATTTGCAAGAAGACTTCATCAGCCACAGTAGAGTGACGATTAAGGAGATTGTAGTAATGCTCTTTCCAGCACAGTGCAATAGACTCTTTGTCCTTTAGAAGTTTAGCACCATCTACTGAGCGTAAGGGATTTGTACCATGGTTTGTTGGTCCATAGATGGCCTTTATGGCATTAAAAAAGCCCCGTGCATCATGAGCATCTGCAAAATGTTGGGTTTCTCTGGCTTTTTTTATCCACCATATGTTCTTAAGTTCTCTAGTTCTTCTTTGGACTTCTGCCTTTGCACTGGCGTAGATTTTTTTCTTAACGGCACAATTAATATCTTTTTGCCATATCTGGAAGGCTTTCCTTTTCTTGTCAGTAATATGTTCAATCTCACTATCGTTCTCATCAAACCAGTCCTGATGTCTCTTAGTCTGGTATCCGATAGTTTGTTCACAGGCTGAAATAATAGAAGTCTTCAATTTAATCCAGTGTTCCTCAACATTTTCAGGAAGTTCCATAGGCAGATGTTCCTTGAGAGTTGATTGAAAGCAAGCTCGTTTAATAGGATCTTGAAGGGCCAGTGTATTCATTTTACGCCTTGGTTTTCTTCCTTGGAGCCTATGATGAGGGACAATCTTTCCTTTTCTTGTCAATAATATGTTCAATCTCACTATCGTTCTCATCAAACCAGTCCTGATGTCTCTTAGTCTGGTATCCGATAGTTTGTTAGAGGGTGGGAGGACTTCTGATGCTTGCGTATACTGCCATGGCGGAGAGGGATTGGAATCAGATTAACTCATAATCAGACTGTCTGTAGCTTGAATCATGTCAACTGGATTTCTATTTTCTCAGTGGAAACGTTTAGCTCCTTATCCTAGGAGCTTCTTCAGTCTGAGCAAAGTTGGTAAGGGAATCCTAAATATGTTTCTAGGTAGCTGTGTGACCTTATACCTGGGGCTAGGTCATAGTTATATTGAGATGTACCAACTTTGCTCAGACTGAAGAAGCTCCTTGGATAAGGAGCGAAACGTTTCCACTGAGAAAATAGAAATCCAGTTGACATGATTCAAGCTACAGACAATTCCACCTGGATGACTGAGAACCTTCATAGACTCATAATCAGACTATCATCAGTCACCTAATCAATCTACTGGGTGGATAACAAGAACACAGGGACGGAGCAGCTTGGGCATGGATTCGGTAACACAGAGCCAGCTGGAGACGTTGAAGTGTAAAAGCCAGATATCAGCCTCACTGTTCAGATGGCAGAAGTGATGTGAGCAAGCAGTTGCTAAGGTCCAGAGACAAGACAAAACAAGACAAAAAACAAAAACAAAATGCCAATGATAAGTGGTTCCAGTTTGGGAGTGATTTGCCACTGACTTCTTCTTAAAGGCTTCCAGTATTTTTTAATAAGTCAGGGGTTTTTCTAATCTTAATCCCTTTGGAGAAGTAGAAAGTCTTCTCGAGTTTGCTGCCAGTTTTTCAGGAAACTCCTGAATTTTGGTGGCAAATGAAGGGAAGATCTTGTCTTTTCCTTTTCAAGGTCATAGCAATATTGTGGTCAAGTATTTTTCCTCAGAAAAAAAATGATAGAAACACAAAGATGTTGAGTCTCTGCGGTACATATCTTATATGTCCAATTCGTAATAAAAGTATGTTGTTCCCTTGGGGCTTAAGTAGAAATCTCTCTGTTATTCAAGAACAGAGTACAAAATAGACAAAGGAGAGGGCTGAGTTGGTGGCATAGAGAAAATGAAGCAAGCTGTGATCACAGGTTGGATTTTTTTTATCGTGTTATGAAATAGAACTGTGCTATATTTGATCAGACTAGAATTTGGTCAGTTCCAGCAAGACAATTTTCTTAACAAATTAGGAACAGGAAAATTTAAAATTTAAAAAATCATGGGAAAAAATATTTTGGAAAGTCAAAGTATCTATTAATGCTAATCCAGGTAATATTTTATGTTCCATCAGGTCTGATCTATAGAAATCTGACAAGAAACCTGTTGGTGGTGAGGGTCCAGGAAGGAGGAGGAGCTATTTATGTCTATATTACAAGAATAGGTTAAAAACCATCAAGCCAGGCATCTCCTGTCTTTTCTTCTGAATACTAGGATTTCTGCAACATAGAGTTTTAATTATGGTCTTTGAATTGATGTGAAAGAAACGTATTCTGTTAATCTGAATATCCCATATTGAGATGTTGATAAATCCTGTAATGAAGAGTAAGTGCTAGCATGTGATTCAAATATAAAGGACATGCCTTAAGGGAACAGGCAATAATCTGTACAGGTGATTTTTAATTAGGAATTGTCAACTTCAACTTTCCTGATTTATCGTTTTCCACCTTTTCCCATGAATGAGAATGGTTTTAAAAGTTTGTGTTAGTGCTTTGGGCTGCAGATTGAATAAAGTCATGTGAAAAAGTACACCCCATGTAAAGATTTTTCTTTTGTAACATACCGACATATCAATATTTTATCTTCATTCAAGTAGTGTATAAAGAGAAAGGTGATGTAATTTAACAACAAACTATAAAAAATTGACTTTGCAACCATTTATTCAACAAAAAATTAATGTCATTTCCTTCTGTAGAAAAAGTAAATACACCCTTGGCTCTAATACCTCTTTGGCAGAAACAACCTCAAGTAGGTGTTTCTTATAACTGTCTACCAGTCTCTAACATCAACTGGGAATAATTTTTTCCTACTTCTCCATGCCAAGTTTTTTCAGCTGTGTGATATTTGAGGGGTTTCTTGCATGCACAGCCCATTTCAAATCTCCCCACAGCATCTCAGTGGGATTTAGATCCGAACTTTGATTTGGCCATTCCAGAACCCTCCATTTCTTTTTCTTCCCCCCCCCCCCCCCAGCCATTCCTTGGTGTTTAGGGTCACTGTCATGTTGCAAGGTCCACTTTTGGTTGAGTTCAGTCTTCTGACAGATGGTCTTTGGTTTTCGCCAAACGTCTTCTGGTACTGTGGCCATATAACTCTGTCTTTGCCTTGTCTTTCCACAGCACATTGTTCTAGAAGTCCTGGTCTTTGCCTAGGTGTTCATGAGCAAACTTAGTCTTGCCCTGATATTCTTTCTGGACAGCAAAGGTCTTGGAACACGTCCCGTGTAGATAATTTCTGCAGCTTCTTTCTAATGGTAGGCTCATGCACTTTGACATCAATAGTGTCGGGAGCTATTTGTAGGTCACGTGATGAAATTCTGGAGCTCTTAGAGATTCCTTTCAGCATCTTGCGTTCTGCTCTTGGGCTGAACTTGCTGGGCAAGTTGGCAATTGTCTGAAATCTTCTTTACTTGTAGATGATCTTCCAGACAGTGGAATGATTGATGTCCAGTTGTTTGGCAATCTTTTTAAATTCCTTCCCAGACTCATAGGTATCTATTTCTCAAGGCTTCAGAGAGCTGTTTTGATCTAGGCATGGTGATACTACACACTTCAACAACAAAGAGCAAATCAAACTAAATGTCTGAGGTTTAAAGACAGGTTCCCTCCAGATCCTCTCTAACAATGTTCTAATCATTTGCACCTGATCTGGTGCACCTGATTTTAATTTTAGGTATTTGAGGTAGTGATAAATGTAGGGGTGTACTTACTTTTTCCACATGTGGAATTTGCATTAATGTTTATTTAAATTATGCAATGGACTACAAAATGTAAATGGTGCATGATATTTATAGTATTATACTATAACCACTTTATCAATATTGTTGAAATGAAGATCAGGTATTTGTATGTTAAAATAGGTTGAAAAAGTAAAAAAAAATCATTGGGGGTGTACTTACTTTTTCACATGACTGTAGATACAACAGACTGTTTTACTTTTCTTTAGTGCCTTTTTTTCTTTTAGTGCCCACCTTTCTTTTCCCACCAGCTTTTAGATGCAAACAATTAAGAGTCTGCCATCAGGTCGCAAGTTCGGAGGTTCGAATCCCTAGCCCCGTGTGACGGAGTGAGCTCCCGCACTAGCCCCAGTTCTTGCCAACCTAGCAATTCAAAAGCATGCAAATGCAAGTAGATTAATAGGTACCACTTCAGTGGGTAGGTAACAGCGTTCCGTGTGTGTCATGCTGGCCACATGACTGCGGAAGCGTCTTCGGACAACACTGGCTCTTCGGCTAACAAACGGAGATGAGCACCGGCCCCTAGAGTCGGACAGGACTGCACAAATGTGTGTGGGGAACCTTTACTTTTTTAATGCAAATACAAGCAAGTGAACAAACCTGACGAAGGGAAGTAAAAAGAAAGAGAGCTGGTGAATTGAGAAAAATGACCCAGATCACTGTTTTTAGAATCCAATTTTAAAAGGTAGCTTTTGATTTATTTATTTATTTATTTATTTATTTATTTATTTATTATTTTCTATCTGATTTATTTATTTATTTGTTTATTTATTTTGTATCTGCCACCTGTTTAATGTGGAGCATTTCATTATATATTTTAGATTTTGCTTGTCCTTTTTCTTGTTTTCAGAAAAAGGATTCTTATTGCTTAGATTGTTTCTTTTTGTTTGTTTGTATGTCCCAAGTCTATATGTGTCACAGAAAGCAAATATAGAAATGAAATACTTTATATTATTCCTGCTTGTGTGCTAGCTCTGAGCATGCTCTTTATTTAGGGAAGCGTTTCCTGTGAAATCCCTACTCTTCTCTGGGGGTAATGTATTGGGAACCATATACAGTATTGATAGCAAGGAGAGTTGATGCAAGATACTGATAGTGCCACCCATTTTCTTGCTCTTAGGTTTCTCTCTTCCCATCCAACAAATTACTGCCAGACAAACACATTTCTTAGAGACCTCAACTGATTGCTCACAGATGTTTTTCTCTTCTTGCTTTTCTTCTGGCCATTTTAGTCTCCCTCTCTTTATCCCCTCCCCCTTTATCCCCTCCCCCTCCCCCATCATTTCCAGAATGTTAAACTGACTTCTTTCATTGGATTTTTCCTCTTTTGTTCACTCCATTGTTTTCAGATTTTCCTGTTACCCCCTTTTTGTATTTTTTTCTATCTACATGAATTTTGTCTGAAAGCTTCAGGTTGCCTATTCCTGCTCTAAAATCCCAATATTCTCTCCACCCCATACCCATTGCAAAGACAGTATGTACCATGCATATCTACAGAATTAGGATTCTTATTTCTATCTTCTTGACTAGTTTAAGTGATTGCAATGAGGATGACTATAGTCTTTATGGAAAGAGTACATTTATTAGCTTGGACTTTATTGGGTTTGAGTTGTATAGTTATACAATAACTACCAACAGTAAAGCTAGGCAGTTTACCTTCAGGCCAGTTATAAGCGACAGGCATCCATATATAGAAAAGGTATATTTAATTTGGATAGTAGTACTGGCTATGTTTTGAGATAAACCCATTTAGCAAATTACTTGGAAAGATGCTGAAAATAACACAAAAGTATAGTGTCCCAGTTTCTTTTGATGTCCATTTCAGGTTTCCCACTTGCTTCATTTGCTCCTTTCTTTTTTGCGGCTTGTGTTTTTGTACTCAAGATGGAAACTTTGCATCTTTAATGATGATATTGTCATAAAGTGCTTCCACTTCTCTTCTTATCAGACTTGCAATTAATATCTAATTGGATTTTGCAAAGCCATTCATTGTAATATCATACACAAGGGAGAGGGCTTAATTAAAATAAGCACAGAATTCATTTTATCTAAATTTTAGTTCCTTTTTGCAATTAATTGACTAAATCCAGAATGGTCAGCAGCTAATGTTTTGTAAAATTCATATTATATGCAGTATCATTTCAACTGTCTGCCTTTGCAAAGCGTAGGATATTTTATAGTCATTATTTGTAGGATGTATGTGGAAAAAGACTTACCATGCAAATCTTTTTTCTTATTCTTGTTAACCCTGAATAGTAGTATCAGTTCCAAATTAGCACGATCATATTTGGACATACTAAATTCTTCCTAGCATTAACCATGACTAAGATTAGCCCATAACCCAGCAACCTTCAAGGTAACTGATAGGTTTCCTCTTCCTGTAGTTTATTTAAATTCATTTATTTATTAATTTATTCGTTCATTCATTCAGTTTGTATGGCAACTCATCTCAATAAGTGACACTGGGTGGCGAACAAAATTAGAAATAAAATAAAAACAATTACAATAATACAAAAATTAAAATACATAGCAGCCAGGAATATATGATATATCATAATCACTAATATAACTGAGAAACAGTCCCTGCACATACTCAGGCCCCAGGCCTGGGCACAGAAGTAGTCTTTAAGGCAGGGCTTTCCAAACTTTTGCCATTGGCGACACACCAACGGCCGGCACGCAAAATTCCGGAAGCACCGCCGCAGCGTGCAAAAACCCGGAAGCGCCAGCAGAGGCGCTTCCAGGTTGCCGCCGCGCTTTCGGGTTTTTGTGCGCCATGGCGGGAGCAGTGGTATCCTGGTGTGTCGCGCGACAACCCGGAAGCGCTGATGGCCTGCTGCTGTGCGCGGTGGTGGTACGCCATCAGCGCTTCCGGGTTGTTGTGCGGCACACCTGGGGCCCCCAGGCGACACAGTACTGTGTCACGACACACAGTTTGGAAAGCCCTGCTTTAAGGGCTCACAAAGAGCCAGCAGGCTCAGGGCCATCCTGATCTCTGGGGGGAGAATGTTCCATAGGGCAGGAGCTATGGCAGAAAAGGCACGTCTATAGCCCCGCCAACTGGACCTGAAAGATGCCCATCCTGCCTGACTGGATCAGACAGGCAGAAAAAACTGGGGAGAGACAGTCCCTCAAGTAACTTGCTCCCAAGCTTTTTCTGCCGTGGCACCTGCCCTTTGGAACATCAATCCCCCTGAAGTGAGGTTAGCCCCAATCTTACTGGCATTTAGGAAATCCCCCAAAACCTGGTTTTTCAGTAGGCTTGGGGATCCCAGAGAAATGGAGAGCCCGTGAGATGGTTACACTGTATGTAGGATGTTTGTCTGTTCTCTTGCAGTTTTATTTTTATTTTATTTTTGTTTGCAATTGGGGTTGTTTTTAACTGTTACTTTAATTGTTTTGGCTGACTATTTATTGTACACCGCCTAGAGTCACGTTTGTGAGATGGGCGGCTATATAAATCTGATAAAATAATCTGGCACACAGATTTAGGTGTGAAAAGGCCCTCCTAGCCACAGCTGCCACCTGCTCTTTGAGCAGGAGTTGTGAGTCCAGGAGTACCCCAGATTGCGCACCGGGTCTGTCTGAGGCAATGTCACCTCATCCAAGGCCAATGATGGAAGGTCCCAGGCAACAAAAGGTCAAAACACCTAAAGCCACTCAGTCTTGCTTGGGTTGAGCCAAAGCAAGACTGGATCAGGAGGCCCTCCGAACAGTCACTCATGCCCTTGTCATCTCCCATATAGATTACTGCAACGCGCTCTACATGGGGCTACCCTTGAAGAGTATCCGGAAGCTTCAGCTGGTCCAGAATGCGGCTGCACGGGTAGTTCTGGGTGCTATAAGATCAGCACATGTGACACCGCTATTCCGTGAGCTGCATTGGGTACCAGTTTGCTTCTGGATCCAATTCAAGGTGTTGGTTATCACCTTTAAAGCCCTACATGGCATGGAACCAGGGTATCTGAGGGACCGCCTTATCCTGATCACATCTACCTGCCCCACCCGATCATGCAGGGAGGGCATGCTTCAGATCCCATCATCAAAAGAATTCCATCTAGCGGGGTCCAGGAGGTGTGCCTTCTCTGCGATAGCACCCGCCCTATGGAATAACTTGCCCCCTGAGGCGAGACGGGCGCCCTCGCTCCTGGCCTTCAGGAAGTCTTTAAAGACCTGATTCTGCCGCCTTGCCTGGAACGAAGGAACTAATAGTTCCTCCTGGGTGTGGTTAGCTTAGTAATATCCTCCTTTTAAGAACATACCATCTTTTGGATTTTGATTTTTTATTTTTATAGTAGCTTTTAAATGTATAGTCTTTTAACTTTTTATATATTGTGATTGTAAACCGCCCAGAGTCTACCATGGTAGAGATGGGCGGGGATAAATTCAAATAATAAATAAATAAATAAATAAATAAATAAATAAAGCCTGTTGCACCCCATCCAGGCCCCCACAACCTCCAGATACTGGGTCAGGACATTCATGGCATCACTCAGGCAGCCTGGGGTGAAGATATAAAGCTGAGTATCATCAGCATACTGCTGATACCTCACCCCAAACCATCGGATGACCCCACCCAGTGGCCTCATGTAGATGTTAAATGAGGGGAGAAAGGACTGAGCCCTGAGGCACCCCACAAAGTAGGGGCACAGATTTGACCTCTTCCCTCCTTTCAACACCAACTGGAATCTGGCCTGGAGGAAGGAGAACCACCAGCACGGTGCCACCCACCCCCAGCTCCCGGAGCCAGTCCAGACGGATATCATGATTGATGGTATCGAAAGCCGCTGAGAGGTCTAGAAGAGCTAGGGTAGATGCACTACTCCCATCTTGCTCCCACCAAAGGTCATCCAAGAGTGCGTTCAATGCCGTCTCTGTCCCATACCCCAGCCTGAATCCCAACTGAGAGGGGTCCAGATAGTCCATTTCATCCAGAGTCCTTTGAAGCTGCAGCGGGCCATCTTTTCCACAACCTTCCCTAAAAAGGGAAGATTGGAAACTAGATGAAAACTGGTACAGACTGGTTGGGTCGAGCGATGGCCCCTTGAGAAGGGGGATCACCATTGCCTCCTTAAGAGCCAGCAGAGCCACCCCCCTCCTTCCAGGAAGAATTAACCACCACCCAAACCTAATCACATGTTCCCTCCCGGGCAGCCTTGACTAGCAAGGAGAGGCATGGATCTAATACAGAGGTGGCCGAACTAACAGCAACAAGATAGTTGTTGAAGTTTTCATTTTTTTTTTTAAAAAAAGTAACGTTCTAAAAGGTATGGCTACAAATTTAGGATGTTTAAGATGCTCCTGTTTAACCATAGTTTAACCAAAGGTCACTTAGCCTAGTCTGTCATATGAACTATCTCTTAGTATTACATATAAGAAAGGCTTAAATTGAAATTAAATTGGTTTAATAAATGGCAAAATTAAAAATTTGTTCATTTTGCTTGTGTGCTTTGTTTCTTTTTACAGAGAGGGCTATTGCAAAACACGAAGTTCGGGAAATAGAGCAGCGCCATACAATAGATGGCTCTCGGTCAGATGTAGTCCCAGATGAAGATGATGATGTGGTGATCATTTATAATCGGGTACCTAAAACTGCAAGTACATCTTTCACGAACATTGCATATGATCTTTGTGCACGGAACAAGTATCATGTTCTTCATATCAACACAACCAAAAACAATCCTGTTATGTCTCTACAAGATCAGGTAAGTTACCATAGTTAATATATCCTTCATTGCTCATTAATCTTGCTTATGGTTTCTTCTCTGTCAAACGTACAATATTGTGCGTGAGGTGATGTCTCATTCCCAGTGGAGAACAACAAAACGTAGGTCTAATAAAATTCCTGACTTAGAATCAGAGTGGAAGTTTTCAGATCCGATTTATCTTAAATTCTAGCTTCATTGAACTTAAATTTGAATAAAGGCAAATGTATGTGTAATATATGGTTAAACGATCGTAGGTTTTTGTTGTATGGTAAATTAGGGTGCTCTCCCACTGTTTAAAATAGAATTAATCTTTCTTCCTCTCCTCCTGTATTTTATATATCAGTTGGTAATGCTTTCCTCCTCATATCAGATGCAAATTCTTGGCTTTTTTTAGTTGTTTAAGCCTTTATTTCCAAGGTTTGTTCATAACTGGGTCATATAATTTTTTCCATACAAACGTCTTGATGGAATCCACTGATTCATATTCAGATCATTTTCCATCTTCTCTCTTAGTCTCTTATTACCCTTCGGCCCTCTTTTCCAAAATTCTACAAGAATAATTGGCTTAATAATGCTAACCATGTGATGTCCCTTTATATGCTATCAGTGGTAGCAAAAAAGCATTATCTGACTTATGGCTGATCAAAAAGGACTTAATTGAGGTGAGTTATACGTCCAGAGAAACATGCTGAATTACTATTTTTTACGTAAATGTATATCCCACACCTGGGAACCTCAACAGTTCCCTGGGAAACCATGTTGCCGACATATTTTGCTCAAACCTTAATATGTATGTGTAATGAAATAATATACCATTAAAGTAAAATGTTGTACTTGTTTTTTATCATATATGTCAGCAGTTTTGAAATTTGTAAACTGTTTTATTCTCTTGTGTTTTTCTGAGCATATGTGATTCTTATACTTTGCACCTCAAGAGAATTTTTGAAGCTCCCATTTTTCGCTTTTTCCCTGGAGGATTTCTGGTACCTATTCTCTGTCAGGATGCATTTAGTCTATCTTTCATTTCTAGGAAACTCATCTGGGTTGAAAATGTAAACAGTTTAAATATGCCAGAAATTCAAAAATAGCTTTTGAGTGTTTTCTTTTTAAATATTAGGAAAAAATATTCTGCAGAAACCCTTTTATATTTTCTGATCTTCCTAAGTAAAATTTTAGAAAAAAATCTCCAACTCAACGCCCCCCAAAACAAAACCCCAAATGTGTGTGTGTGTGTGTGTGTGTGTGTGTGTGTGTGTATCTGTCATGAGTTCTGTAACAATACGAAAGAGGAAGTAATGGTGAAAATACAGGGTTGCATATGACCCTGAATAATTGATGACAAATAAATATTCTCTGTTCATGAAAGGCTCAAATACAGTGATACCAACATACATAACATTAACAGTAAGTAAGTAGTTACTTACTACTTTGAGATAGTAGGCAAAAATACTAGTATGAAAGAAGGCATACAGGATTTTTCTTCAGTAAGATCTTTTGTACTTATCTGCCATTATGATGGTAGATTTCCCTTAGAAAAGTTACTAAGAACATTGAATGGGCAATTTAATATTTGCTCCAGTTTACTTTCCTGGGATCTTTCATTCATCATGTAGGTCATAGCTTTCCAAACTGTGTGTTGGGACACGTTAGTGTGTCAGCTGCAGTGTCTGGGTGTGTCACGGCTGCTGCTGCCACGAGCTCTGCCAGGATTCCACGCAGGTCCTAGTGCCTGCCTTGTGCCCTGCTGCCTCCAAACCTGCTGTGATTCCACACAAGTCCTAGTGCCTGCTTTGTGCCCTGCTGTAAGAGTGTGTCGCAAAATGATGCATGTCTAAAAAGTGTGTCACCAACATGAAAAGTTTGGAAAGCTCTGATGTAGGTGCTGGATGAGGTGGAGGTTTGGTCATCAAGATAGCACAGAGTCTTTAAAAAAATAATCACATATTAGTATTTGTGGCCCTTATACTTAAACTGCCTGGATTCAGTTGGGAACTCATACTGCATGAATCCATTGAAACTGGATCCAACCGAGCTGAAGTAATAATAATTGGCAGGATCTGTGACCTATTGGAGCTTGAGATTTGATTGTTGGAATGGTATTTTTCCTATTTATCTAGCTTGTCCTATTTGGAATGTTTCTGTCATCTTCTGGAGTTTCATCACTATGTCTAGATCTTACATAGGTCAGCTGTAGGACAGGTTTTCACCATCCAGTAAGACTATTGTAGCCCATACTGTTCAATTCATATTTAAGACATTCAAAACTTAAATTTAAGAGTTGTGTGATAGTATTTAATTTTTTTTTTAGATTAATCTGATGCACTACCGTGACTGTTCACTTAAAACCACTGGGAATAAGCATTCATTGTATGTCTTTTCAATAAACTAGAAGAGTATCCTTCAGAGCTGGAGATTGGACCCATAGCTACTAGATTCCTAGCAACTTCATTCACTTTTGAATAGCAGCATTAAAATATATTTAACTTGTAGTAAACTTTGAAAAACTTGTAGCAGCCCATGGAATGAAAAATTCTATTTAGGGATTTTTATTTTTTGTAGCAGATTATGATGGTTATTTCTTAGGACACATTTCTTGATGCTGTATCAGAGTTTGTGATAATGCTATAGAAGGTTATTAAAGAAAATTTGGTTTCTGTATCATATATTTCTGTTCCACTTGACATAGCATAGAGAACTAGCTATTGTTACTATACCAAAACAGAATTAAATTTGCATTTAAATGGCTGCTAAACTTCTGCCTCTTTAGAAAGTCACAAATTGCACAAAATGTTTCCTCACCTCCTAAGGAACACTTTTGGTCAGGATGTCAGGTAGCTATATTCCCCTCTAGGATTCAACTTTCTTTCTCACCCCACCTGGTTTTCTATTTCTCCTCTGATACCTGCTGTTCTATTATTATTGAGCACGCTCAGTTCTCACTGTGCTAGGTTTTTTTTTTTCTCTTTAGATTTTTATGATTTTTTTTGGTACTTTCTCAAACTTTGCAATTCTGAGCAAGTTGATAGCTGATTCTTGTGTTAATAATGATAGGAATTGGCACTTGAATTTACTATTGGAAGTTAATCAACATCGGTGGCTGTTGTGGGTCTTCCGGGCTGTGTGGCCGTGTTCTGGAAGTTGTGGTTCCTAACGTTTCGCCGGCATCTGTGGCCAGCATCTTCAGAGGGCAGGAGCACTCCTGCCCTCTGAAGATGCTGGCCACAGATGCTGGCGAAACGTTAGGAACCACAACTTCCAGAACACGGCCACACAGCCCGGAAGACCCACAACAGCCATTGAACTCTGGCCGTGAAAGCCTTCGACAATACATTAATCAACATCCTACAGTTGAAATATTCCCCATGTTAAATTGACTTCACAATTGTATCTAAGTGTATTGGCTAGTGTAAACTCCTTCTCCAAAGGTCAAGATGGAGCTTACATCAGATGTTTGGTATTCTCTTTGGCAGTAGTTAAAGTCATTTTGCCAGACAACTCTCAGAAATTCCAGTCAGCGTGAACATCATTATATATTATCTTGATAAATTATGAGAATAATGCAGATATTTTTGCTTTATCTTATCTCTATTTTCCATTACAGTTTGAACTTCTGAAAGTACAAGATTAGACTATTACAGATGGTGATTTTCATGTTTATCGATTTTTGTCCAAGTTTCACTTTGTTGCCTTCTGAATTTGTGTGTGTGTGTGTGTGTGTGTGTGTGTGTGTGTAGGGAGGGGGCTGGCCAAAATGTTTGAAAAGCTCACGTCTCCTTCAAAAAGGCTGTTGCTGGCTTTCTGTGCAGACAATTGGGACAGTCTCAATCAGCCATGTAAGCTGTCCTAAGGATGTAGCTGCTTTAATGCTTTGAGGATGGGTCCTTTGTTTACACTAAGACACTTTTTAAAGCACCACTTTCAAATACTTTCAATATCCCTAATATATAGTAATTTCCAACTCAAAACTCCAGGTCTGTGGGCTAGAATGAGAAGTTGGAAAAACATTTCTGTGTTACTACGAAGAAAATTAATTGAAGTATTACTGAAGTTACTAGGAGTTGAGCCTGACTTGGAGATTTTACTTTTACCTGTATTTACCAGTGTCTCATTGTGTAAGGCGCTCCATCCGATATCAGTAATCTCCCTGCTCTAGAGTAACCCACAGACACAAGGGTTCTTAGAAGCAAAAGAGTTTTCCTTTTCGCTGTTGCACACGTTGGGCATGTTCGCATGTACACTTTAACATCTGTGCACAATGATGGCCACCAAAACTTGCCCCGGACTAGATGTAATGTTTTTAAGAATCCGAAATGCCCAGCCGTTTTGTGGTCGTGGTGCATGCTCAGGACCCTTTGTCTTAAGGACTCGGGGACATATGCTTTATTGTCTTTCCATCCCAATCTGTCTTTCTCCTCTAGGGTGTGTTTGTGCTCCTCCCACCATGTGTCAGTTACTGTTGCCGCTCGCAAGTCACTTGCAAATGGGTCGCTCCCCGCCATGCGTCTCGCGCTGCTGCGGGTGATCGCTACGTTCCCCTCCCCCCTATCCACTGGTGCCGTTTGGCTTTCAGCCTCTGCTGACTGGGACGGGATTAGGGACTCAATTACCTCCTCCATTTTGCTTTCGTGCTGTGGCAGTCGTGATAGAGCGTCTGCCAAAATGTTTTTTCCCCTGGGGAAGTATTTCAGATTGAAATTGAACCTGCTGAAGAACTCAGCCCACCTGAGGTGTTTGGGATTTAATTTCCTGGGGGATTTGAGGGCTTCTAAGTTTTTGTGGAAATGGAAGCAGTGACAGATTTTATTTTCTTGGGCTCCAAGATCACCGCAGACGGTGACTGCAGCCATGAAATTAAAAGACGCTTGCTCCTTGGGAGGAAAGCTATGGCAAACCTAGACAGCATATTAAAAAGCAGAGACATCACCTTGCCGACAAAGGTCCGTATAGTTAAAGCTATGGTTTTCCCAGTAGTAATGTATGGCTGTGAGAGTTGGACCATAAGGAAGGCTGAGCGCCGAAGAATTGATGCTTTCAAACTGTGGTGCTGGAGAAGACTCTTGAGAGTCCCTTGGACTGCAAGGAGGTCAAATCAGTCAATCCTAAAGGAAATCAACCCTGACTGCTCATTGGAAGGACAGATACTGAAGCTGAAGCTCAAATACTTTGGCCACCTAATGCGAAGAGAGGACTCACTGGAAAAGACCCTGATGCTGGGAAAGACTGAAGGCAAAAGGAGAAGGGGACGGCAGAGGATGAGATGGTTAGATAGCATCACTGATGTAATGAACATGAATTTGAGTAAACTCCGGGAGACGGTGGAGGACAGGAAGGCCTGGCGTGCTATGGTCCATGAGGTCACGAAGAGTCGGACACGACTAAACGACTGAACAACAACAACAAAGTTTTTGTGGTCAGTCCACACCAGAAACGGCTCTGCTGCCCCTTCCAGAAGGTGTCGCCATGTGCTTAAGGCATGTTTCAGAGCGAACGCCTCCTTTTCCCAAATATGCCAACGTTTCTCCGTCTGGTTGAATTTCCTGGAAATATATGCACAGGGTCTCAATTTCCCATTGTCATCCGTCTGCAATAAAATGGCCCCCACTGCGCTAAATGATGCGTCCGTGTGTATTACGAACGCTTTGTCTGCCTCTGGGTGTTTGAGGATGGGCTCTTTGGTGAACATCGTTTTTAGGTTGTCAAAAGCTTCCTGACATTCCTGAGTCCACACTAGCTTCATGCTCGGGGGCGGGGTTTTTGCTTTTGCACCCTTGCTTTTCGTTTTTAATAAGCCGGTAAGGGGCAACGCAATTTGCGCAAAATTCTGAATGAATTGTCTATAGAACCCCGCAAACCCGAGGAACGCTTGCAGTTGTCTGCGCGTTCGGGGGTGCTGCCATTCCAAAACCGCTTTGACCTTTTCAGGATCCATCTCGATGCTCTCATGTGATATGCGGTACCCCAGAAAGTCAAGTTTGTCTTTGTGAAATTCACATTTTTCAAGTTTTACATAAAGTTTAGCCTCCAGTAATTTTTCTAACACTTTCTTCACTAATTCCATATGCTCCTCTAAATTATCCGAAAATATCAATATATCATCTAAATATATAATTACCCCTTTGTACAGAAATTCGTACAGTACTTCATTTATGAACCTCATGAAAATTCCCGGGGCCCCCGCAATTCCGAACGGGAGCACTCTGTATTGGAACGAACCCAGTGGGCAGTTGAATGCTGTTTTCCACTCATCCCCTTCCCTTATGCGGACCCGATAGTAAGCTTCCCTGACATCTAGCTTCGTAAAAATTTTCCCTTTTGCTAGTTGAGCAAGCATATCTTTCAGCAATGGGAGAGGGTATTGTCTTGTCACAGAAATTGCGTTAAGACCCCTATAATCAGTGCAAAGCTGGAGGGACCCGGCTTTTTTCTTTCGGAACAATACTGGGGCTGCAAGGGGGGAATTTGCTGGTTCTATAAACCCCCGTGCCAAGTTTTTGTCAATGAACTTGCACAGTTCTTGTAGCTCATTTTGCGTCATTGCATACATCTTGGGCTTGGGAAAAGGTGCCCCAGGGATGAGGTCAATTGTCGCGTCTGATTGTCTATGGGGGGGTTCTTGCTCACACTCCTTATCAAACACCTCCGCTACAGGGAGGTATTTCTCTGGTATTGGGTCCGTGCGCGTGCCACCCCCTTGGTCCTGTTCCCCGCCCTCAATCTCCGTCCTGGTTGCCCCCAGCTCCCGGCTGTCCGGTGTGCTCTCACTGTTTCTTTCTAGACCTGTTCCGTCCATAAAGTCCATTTTGCCCGATACCCAGTCAACCCTGGGGTTTCTTGCTCTTAACCATTTTAGTCCTAACACAATGGGTCGTGTTGCAATAGGAGCTACTAAGAAACGCAAAGTCTCTACGTGAGTCCCCAAAGTCATTTGCAGTTCTTCTGTGTAAAACTCCACCGGCCCCCCTTTCAGTTCTGATCCGTCCAATTGACAGAATGCGATGGGTGTTCTAAGTTTAAAAAGTTTCAGTCCCATCTTTTTAGCCATGTCCGCCTGCATTAGGTTTCTTGAGCCTAGCATTGCAACATCCGCATATTCGCCCCTCCCACCTAAAGTTCTCAACTGTACCTTTAGGTGCATGGTTGGACTGGTGTGTCCCCTTCCGTTGCGCCCCTTTGTGGTGGTCTGCCCAGGGGCGCTAATCAGAACAGACCTCGCTCGTTTCCCGCCGGCTGGAACTCGTAGTCGGAGTCATCGCTGTCTTCTTCCAGGTCCGGACCCTGGTGTGGGTCCACCATCGCCACTACTGCCCCTTTGCCTTTGGTGGTTGTCGCTTTGTAGTTGCCCCCGTCCGCTGGCTTCTTTGGTCGAGTTCTTTCTTTGACGAGCTGTTTCCCCTGCGGGCAAGCGTTTAGTCTATGTCCCTCCTTTCCGCAACGGAAACACAAACCCTCTTTCAACCGGCGGTCCTTCTCCTCTTCCCAATTCTGCTGTTTCGTGTTCTTTCGTGGATGGGTGAGGAAGTTTTCCTCTTTACTCTGCCTGAAGTGCAGACTTCTGATGCTCTGCAGTTGCAATTTGTTGCTTTCGATTTTATCCGCTAGTTGGATCCATCCTTCTAATGTTCCCGGGTCATCTCTGTCTAGTGCCCTTTCCAGTAGGTCCTGTCGCAGTCCATACTGGAAATGTTCAATTTTGAACGATTCCGGCCAGTCCGGTAGTTTTGACAGAAGCCTTTTAAAATCCATAGCATATTCAGCTACTGATCTATTTCCCTGCCCTAACCTCCGGATCTGTGCCCTTGCTGAGACTTTCGACAGAGTGTCCTCAAATCTCCTGCGGAGAGCATACATGAACTTTTGGAAGTTTAAAAGTTCCGGTGCTCCACTGTCGTGCAAAGCGACCATCCAGTCACCTTCCTCCCCTTCCAAACAGCTGGAGACGTACCTAACTTTGCTCACCTCCGTGCGAAACGTATGTTCGAATTCCTCCATGAATCCCTGTACATGCATTAAAAAGCATGCCAGTTTCTTGGGGTCTCCATCGAATTTCGCCTTCAATTCGCCTACGCCACCCGGGCTTTTGGCCCCCCACGGGGACCTGCGTTGGTCATAGTACGGCGTCATGAACGAGCGATTGTGAGGGTGAAGTTCCTCCTCCCCCCCGTTGTTTTCGTCACCCGATTCTGCAATGTCTTCCTCATCATTGGATATCCCCGTGCTCTGTTCTTTCTCTCTGGGTTCATCTAATTTTCCCATCAATCTTTCCAAGGCTGCCCCCAAAGAGTCCAGTTTGTCATTTATTAGTCCTACATCCAGGTGCAAATGTGACACCTGGTCTTCCAGACGCTCGATGCGCTGGGTTGGGGTGACTCTTTTTTTTGTGCCTTTCCCCCCTTTCTCCTCTATCCCTTCGCCCACAGCGACGGACCATCCCACCAGCCTTGGCTTGGTGATGCTGAGATTCGGGATGGGGGTTTGTTACCTCTAGGTGTTTTTCTTTTTTCTGGGCTTTCCTTCCCACTCGCTCGCCGGCTGCTCCTTCCATCGTTTGGTTGCTTGATGAACTGGGTCCCGCTTCTTCGTTGGTTTCTGCCACCTCTACCGGTCCCATCTTGTGCTGCGGTGGCGATGGTGGTTGTGTGTGTGACCACCTTCAACCGAGGGTTCGCTGAGTTTCAGAGCACTCCCCGGGATGGTTAGTCAAAAAATTTTTTTTGATTCAAGTCTTTATGTAAGGCGCTCCATCCAATATCAGTAATCTCCCTGCTCTAGAGTAACCCACAGACACGAGGGTTCTTAGAAGCAAAAGAGTTTATTACAGTATACAGAGGTTAGCACGAACAAAGACTTGAATGCTAGCATAAAGTAAAGCAAGTACATTTAAACCTTCAGCCCCCCCCACCCCCGAGTCTTTAGATGTTGCCACGTGTGCTTGTGTCTTCCCAGGTGCTCAGACGTTGGCTTGCAGAGATGTTGTTACACACGGTCGCTGTGTAGGTGTGAACCGGTCTACTTCAAAGCCCCGGCAGGCTGTCTCTCTTTCGTGTCAGTTTCCGTCTCTCGGGTTTTCCCTATCTATGTATTTCCCTAATGGCAGAGATCCGCCGATCTCTGACACATTGTGTCAATCAGTGCAGAATTCCTACATTCTAACTATGGAAAGATGGGATATAATTCTAATGGTTAAGAATAATAAATATATACCTTGATTAATAATTATAGCAAATATACTTAGCTGTTCAAAGTATTATTATGGAACATGAAATATAAGAAATTCCCGATTCAAAACTTAGCCATATTTAGCAAATCCCAATGTTTTCAGCTGTCTATCCATAATAAATAGTGATGATGTTGGTTCACCCTCCTGACCTTTCAAAGGATTACCGTACTAGCTGGTACTTGAGAGACAGTTTAAACTTTTAGGTAAATACAGCATCAGTGTAAACTATTTTCATGGTACTCTTTTAGCTGAGCTGCATTTCTTAATAATATTTGTATATTTGTTGGCAGAGCCAGAGTGGTGTAGTGATTATGATGTAGGATTGGGGAGACTCAGTTTCAAGTCCGTCTTCAGTTGTGAAAACTCACTGGCAGACTTTGGGCCAGTCATCCTGTCTCTGCCCAATCTACTTCACAGGCTTGCTGGTATGGGGATAAAATGAAGGCAGAGCTCACTGTAATTTGCCTTGTGTTCCTGGAGGAAAAGCAGGATATAAAATCTAATGAATACATAAACGATTCTGTTTTTGTTTTGTAAAACATTACGGAGACTTCCTTTTTCTTATAGGTACGTTTTGTGAAGAATGTAACTTCATGGAAAGAGATGAAACCAGGATTTTATCATGGACACGTATCTTTCTTGGACTTTGCGAAGTAAGCTACGCAACAAATAATTCAATTTGCACCAATTTGAGCTTGAATAATTCTTTATCATTTGTAATTTTCATAGTACAGTATAACAGTATTTCACGATTCATTTTAGTTTGTACTGCCCTCTAATGGTCAAGGTCAGAAATTGCACTGTATAGAATTCCAAACACCCGTTTTTGTCCCTACTTCCAGCTTTATTTCTCTCTGTCTCAACCTCTTTCATTTTCTTAACATGTCCTTTCCTTGTTAATAGGCTTTGGTGACAAGAGTGTGGAAAATCATATTGCCTGCATCAAAAGACCAAGTGATACATATTCACACATCTGAATAGCCAAGCATTAAGTCAGATAAATTATTTTTCTTGAGAGTTAAATCTTGAATGTATTTAAAGATTCTCTGAATTTTGTTTACTTTCCAAATGGTATTAAATTGTTAACGTCATCCCATCATCAAATATTAGGAGTGGCTGCCTACTCTCCCTCAAAGGATTTCTTAGCGGAAGTTGCTGTTGTGAAAATCTCAGGTGCCCCAGGCTAGTAGCTAAAAATAAAACATGTTTTCCTTTTTATAGGAATTTGTTAGTTTTACCATTAAATGCTTTCCGCCGTGATTATGTACCTGCTGTAGTGTTTTCTTTACAGTGGCCTTCCATTCAGTATAGCATTTTCTGCGCTATTATTTGAGCTAGTTAAATGGGTACTTAATAGTATCTCTACTGCCTAAGATCCCAACTATGTGGGAGGAGAACCTCTCTTTAAAGGTCAGTGGTCAGCTGTTTAGGCCTACAGGATAGGCACAATAATAGTGTTGGTTCAGGGACATCAGATTCTCTTCCTCTTGACAAATATTATATCCTCATATTGTGTTGACACTACAGTGCTTAAGTTTCTATTTAGCATAACTTACCATCTTATTGGCTTAAAGTTTGGGAGTGGTAGTTCAAATACATCTGGAGGGCATCAGGTGGAGGATGTATATTATACTTTACAGTCCACTCTCTGAGTCAAAATAATAAATGTCTACTTACGTGCTTATAAGGGGTGTGATGGCTCAGTGGTTAAGACGCCAGGCTTGTCGATCAGAAGGTTGGCGTTCGAGACCCGAGCGCCGCGTGACAGAGTGAGCTCCCGCACTACCCAGCTCTTGCCAACCTAGCAATTCGAAAGCATGCAAATGCAAGTAGATAAATAGGTACCGCTTTGGTGGGATGGTAACAGTGTTCCACATGCGTCATGCCGGCCACATGACCGCGGAAGCGTCTTCGGACAACGCTGGCTGTTAGGCTAAGAAACGGATATGAGCATTGCCCCCTAGAGTCGGACACGACTGTGCAGGGGAAAACCTTTACCTTACTTTTACCTACTTACATGCTAGTTAACCTTTTGCCCTATATGTGGTAAATCGGCTTTCCCTAAAAACTTGTGCATTGAACAGTTGAAATAGATTGTGGGGGATAATCACTGTTGCTTGGGTTCCTCTGTGCAGTGGTATCCACAGGCTCTTGCTGCTTTTATCAGAATGATTAAAGCAGCATAGCACTATGCCACAAACTCCACACCTTAGGGGCAGGTGCGCAATGTGCAACACACATAGAAAAAGGGTGGGGTTTGCATTGCAATGTCACAACACTACTTGCATCACTTTGGGACCCCTCCTGATCCCTCCACAGATGCTTGCCCCTGTAGATTCTACAGTTTTATACTCTGCCAGTCTCTGAGACATAGAGCAGGGGACTGGCCTACAGTTCCTGAGCATGATCCTTATTCTAGTATATGGAAATTGGATTTGAACATTTGTTTTAAGAATAGTAGGAATATAGGTTGAATATGATAGGATTTTCATATTTTCTTCAGATCCTTCTGCTTATATGTTGTGCTCATTGTTTAATTTTCATTTTTGCTTAACCTTGGAAGCACGGTAGCTTGTACAGCAAGTTAAAAAAGTGTGTGTGTGTGTGTGTAACCCTATCCTATGTTTTCTCTGTTTTCTTTTGGTAATTGTGTAAAAATGGCAACTTCAAAAAAGTTCATATTATATATACTCATGAAACATAATTATCATGTAATGCTGCAGGCTACAATGGCAGAGAAATGTTTTGTTGTTGAAATATTACATACAAAGAAATAACTGCCCAACCTCAGTCTCAGAGAAGAAACCTGAGTATAAAACTGCTTTGTTTTTCCAAATTCAGAAGTATAACATACTGTATTAATGCTGTTGAATATGTAATGAATTAATAACCTTGTGAACTTCTGTATAAGTGTTTCTCTATTCTATACATTATTCATACTTTAAAACTTAAAACATCCTAAGAAAGGCAACAAAACAGTATCACAATTTTCATTTATTAGGATATTTTCCCCAGGACTACATTATCCTTATGTTTTTTCTGTTTGTTAAATGACTTTTGCCCCCTGTGCCTGCCAGTTTGCTTTCTTATATTTGTGATTTTTGTTTTTAAAATAATAGACTGAGTGCAGTATTTGCTCTTGAATAACATATGGTATGGTGTGATGTTCTCTGAGTGGAGAAGTATACAGTCTCTGAATACTATCGATTTATCTTCCGTATTAAACTCTCCCCTAGTGCTTTGATTCAATATGTACTCACATAAAATTAAAATGATGTTAAAAAGTTTTACAATAGCTGGAGTAGAATATATTGTAGAAATTTTATCAAACAGGATAATGAGTCATATACCCAAGAATTTTAAAAAATCAATTTTGTTGCTTTCTCATTCTTTGAAATATAACTATTCAGTACTAACTTACTGTTGGGATTCTGTTAGTGCTTAAATTTTAGCTTGATTTAATTCTAAGAGATCATGATATATTCTGGGTCTCTTTCATAATAGTACTGATTCCCCTCTCCCATCTGCAGAGAAAAGTCAAATCTGTTCTACTCTGTCAAGCGATTGCATGGGAGCTGACTGTACATCTACCATAGATAAGATGAAAGGCATATGTTAGACTGTTCTTCCCATAAGAGGACATAAGGTATATGATGGATGATTGTAGCAGTAGGCTTCACTTCTCCTCTTTCCTGAGCTTTGCCTTCCCACATACATAGCTGAGCTGGCACATCTGCTTGAGTAAAGGAATGAGAAACATGAATTGAGAAACATGCTAAGCGGAGACATTGACTCATCTCTTTTTCCTTTGCTGCAATAGAAGGTTTAGTCTTAGAATACGTTCGTTGCATTTACATCCATACTTCCCACCTCTTGTGGGAAATTCAGAACCTTATTAGAAATATCCAAGATGTAAGCTAGTTTTGATTAATGTTTCATAGAACAGAGTTGTAAGGGGTCAGTTAGGTAAAAAAATTCAACTTCCTGCTTAGTACATCCAGCTTAAAGCATCCTCAGTAGATAATTATCTTCCACTTCAGCACATACCTGGCCTATATCTTGGCCTTCCTCTGTATTTGAAAAATGCTTTCATAACCCCTCTCCCTCTTCTTAAGGCTAAACATTCCCATTCTCTCTCCCAGGAGAGAGAATAGGTAGGGTGAGAGTATACAACCCTGCCGTACTCCTTTCCCAATCATAAACCAGTCCGTTGTTCTGTGGCAGAGCTTTCCAAACTGTGTGTCGGGACATGTTAGTTTGTCGGCTGCAGTGTCTGGGTGTGTCGCGGCTGCTGCTGCCTCCGAGCCCTGCCAGGAATCCGCACAGGTCCTAGTGCCTGCCTTGTGCCTTGCTGCCTCCAAACCTGCCCTGACAGGGTTCAGCGCAGGTCCTAGTGCCTGCCTTGTGCCTTGCTGCCTCCAAACCTGCCCTGACAGGGTTCAGCGCAGGTCCTAGTGCCTGCCTTGTGCCTTGCTGCCTCCAAACCTGCTGTGATTCCGCGCAGGTCCTAGTGCCTGCCTTGTGCCTTGCTGTAAGAGTGTGTCGCAAAATGATGCATGTCTAAAAAGTGTGTCACCAACATGAAAAGTTTGGAAAGCTCTGTTCTGTGGTCTGTTCGTACCGTTGCTACTTGGTCGTTATACAGATTCCTCAGGAGGCAGACAAGATGACTTGGTATCCCCATACCACTAAGAACTTGCCAGAATTTATTATGATCCACACAGTCAAATGCTTTAGAATAGTCAATAAAACAGAAATAGATGTTTTTCTGAAACTCCCTGGCTTTCTCCATTATCCAGCAGATATTGGCAATTTGGTCTCTAGTTCCTCTGCCTTTTCTAAACCCAGCTTGTACATCTGGCAATTCTCGCTCCATGAATTGCTGGAGTCTACCTTGCAAGATCTTGAGCATTACCTTACTGGCATGTTAAATAAGTGCCACTGTTCGATAGTTTGAACATTCTTTAGTGTTTCCCTTTTTTGATATGGGGATATAAGTTGATTTTTTCCAATCTGATGGCCATTCTTGTGTTTTCCAAATTTGCTGGCATATGGCATGCATCACCTTGACAGCATCATCTTGCAAGATTTTAAACAGTTCAGCTGGGATACCGTCATCTCCTGCTGCCTTGTTATTAGCAATGCTTCTTAAGGCCCATTCAACCTCACTCTTCAGGGTGTCTGGCTCTAACTCACTGACCACACCGTCAAAGCTGTCCCCGATATTATTATCCTTCCTGTACAGATCTTCCATGTATTCTTGCCACCTTTTCTTGATCTCTTCTGCTTCTGTTAGGTCATTGCCATCTTTGTTTTTCATCATGCCCATTTTTGCCTGGAATTTACCTCCAATGTTTCTAATTTTCTGGAAGAGGTCTCTTGTCCTTCCTATTCTATTATCTTCTTCCACTTCCGCGCATTGCTTGTTTAAAAATTATTCCTTATCTCTTCTGGCTAACCTCTGGAATTTTGCATTTAATTGGGCATATCTCCCCCTATCACTGTTGCCTTTTGCTATCCTTCTTTCTTGGGCTACTTCCAGTGTCTCAGCAGACAGCCATCTTGCCTTCTTGGTTTTCTTTTTCTTTGGGACTTTTTTTTTAATAAATACAAATACAAATATAAGATACAAAATATAAAATATAAATATAAATATAAAATTCAAGATGGGAGATGAGATCTTCTCCTTGGCACCCTGTATTGCCAAGAGCCCACGCCTCTTTGATCAGGGGCTAGGGCAATTAGTTCTTTTAGATCCAGAGATAATAGCACGCCAGTGGATAAAGAAACTTAAAGCTTTATTATAAACAAAGTTAAACACAGTCTAAACACAGTTTACAAAGCATAACAAGCATAGCATAGCATACAGAAATACATAATACATACATACCAAGCAAGCAAGGTGATATCTAATCTCCTATAGGCTGCCAGGAGCCCTCTAATAAGGACAGCGGAGATAACCCAAGGTGGCAATTTTCACAGCACCCAGCACTCAGGCCTGTGTGGACTCCCAAACTCCAAAGACAATCCTAAGGTTTTTATCAAAGCCTGGCTCCCAAACCCCGTGACTAAGTTTCCATGGCACTGAAGCTGCATGGCCTGACCTTGACTGGGATTCTTCATGTGGTCCCGGCACCTGACCATGACATCATTCTAATAACATGGGAAACCATCAGATAAGCAAGTGCTTAAACATAACAATTTCTTATCATCCCCCCCCCATTCCAAGCCGCTAAAGGAGTGGCTGGAGGAGTGAACCTAACAAGCTGGGGACTTTCTCTCCCCCCACTTCCCACAGAGATATGTTCTGAAGGCTGTTGGAGGAGTGAACATATGCTTCTTCTCTCCCCCCTCTCATGCCAAACAGCAACAAAAACAAGCCAATTAAACATCAGTATAACTGAAAACAAACTCTAATCTCCTAGGTGTGGGGAAGGAAAATCAAAACATGCCACCTAACTCCTCGAAATACAAAGGTCTTCCGCAGGTTGCCATTACACACCCTCACGGTGTTAACAACCCCCATGAATAGCTGTCTCCCCTCCCATCTCAGGCAAGGTGACATAACCATGTCTTCACTCCCTTCCGAAAGACCGGGAGAGTGGGGGCCTGTTTTACCCCCAGGGGAAGCTTGTTCCAAAGGGCGGGTGCCATGGCAGAGAAGGCCCTCCTCCTCGACCCTGCCAATCGGCAGTCCCTCGTGGACAGGGTCCGTAACATGCCCTCTCTGCCTGACCGGGTTGGACGGGTCGATGTAACGAGGGTGAGGCGGTTCCTCAGGTAACCTGGACCCATGCCTTTTTTACCTCCTATTTATGCATTTTTACCTCCTATACATAGCTTTTTTCATTTTCAGATCTTTATTAAACTTTTTGTATAGTCACATTGGTTGCTTCTGTTTTCCTCTGTTCATTTCCTCATTGTCACTGTTTGCAGTTGAACTATTCTAATCTCCTTTTCCAAGAACACTCTTCTTGAGCTCCTTTTCCCATTAGTTTTTCCTGCCAAGTATAAATCAGTGAACAAGTGTAATGTTTTTGACTCATTTGTTTAATTGGGTTCTCGTTTCTAGTTTTTGGACTTGTGTGGAACAGATCACGTTTTAGGTCATATTTATGCAGAAATATTAAAAATTCAAAAGGGTTCACAAACTTTTTAGTGTGTGTGTGTGTGAATACATACATACATACATACATACATACATACATACTGTACATACACATACACGCACACTAACTATACTTGACTTTAATTTCCCTTAAAATCAAGAAATCCAACATTTCATGAGTACTTACCCCAGTGTTCTGGCTAATTCCACTTCTTCAACTAAGTTTCCTCTGCTGCATGTAGTTGATGTTCATAATTCATTTAATAAAAGGCATTTGTTTTTGAACCTCATGAAAACTGCCTAGAATAATAAGTTAATTATATATAAGGGTAGCACAAAATTAGTCTTGTATACATCAACATTCTGAATAAATATCCTTACAATACAATATTAACCATGTTTTGCTAATCAGTAATATGTACCATATGATGATGATTAAAGCTTTGTTACGTACTAAGTTTTCACAGGCAAGCCAGTTTGGTGGTGTAATCAAGGCATGAGGCTAGGAACCGGGAGACCATGAGTTATCTTGGATCAGTCCTCTCTCAGCCTAGGAAGGAGGCAATGGCAAACACTTACAAAATCTTGCCAAGAAAACTGCAGGGACATGTCCAGGCAGTCTCCGGGAGTCAACACTGACTCGAAAGCACAAAAAAAAAAAAAAAAAAAAGAATAAAGTTTTTACAAGATCATTGTACAAACTGCTTAAAATCATCATCATCATCATTGGCAATCACTCGTAGCTGAGTAAGATTGTCTTCCAAGGGTAAAATTTTAACAGTGGATCCGTAAGTGGCTGTAAAGGCCAATTCTGGATCCGCACAACCTCCCACAATGAGGGCATAGGTTTCCGGGTGGGAGACGGTCATGATGAGGGTTTGCTTGACGTGCCTTCCTCTTAGCTCTTTTTTCCCTTTCGCCCTGTACTCGTGCTTCTTCAAAGTCCATAGCGCCTTTAATAAAGGCTGACCTCCAATTGGAACGCTCATGAGTTAGGGCTTCCCAGTTCTCAATGCTGATATTACATTTTTTAAAATTAGCTTTGAGAGTGTCTTTGAATCTCTTTTGCTGTCCACCAATATTCCGTTTCCCATTCTTAAGTTGGGAGTAAAGTAGCTGCTTTGGAAGACGATGGTCAGGCATTCGAACAACATGGCCGGTCCAGCGAAGTTGATGTTGAATTATCATTGTTTCAACGCTGCCTCCGAAAAATTCTGCAAATTACTTGGGAAGAAAGGCGGACTAATGTTAGCGTATTAGAAGAAGCGAAAACCACCAGCATTGCTTAAAATAATGTGCTAATGGAAGAACAAAACTATTGCACTCAGTCCAGTCCTATAGGGTTTCTGATCTGTTGAATATAGTTAATCGTCACTTTTCCAGGTTCCGATATGCATCAAGCTTAATTATCATTTCTGCAACTACCCTTTAAAAGCAAAAAGCTATTTCTGAGCACCTCCCTCATGCTCATACCTTTTCTCCATCTGGTCATTGTAGTAACACCAGCTGCATTATCTTCTTTGTTACAAAGTCTAGTTTTAAAAGGTTGCATTTGTTGGAAGCAGAAGAACCAGACAAAGCTGCTGCTGATAATACTTGTTAGACAAAATAACTGAATGTCTATACGTAAATATTAAATATGCATGTTTAAAATCCACCAAAATGGAATGTATTAGGAAAAGGTCTGGTGACCTTCCTTTGAAAACTATCTAGAGTATGAACATTCTTAAAAGATCCTTGAAATAGAAAACATATTGTCTACTTATTGTTTTTTCCTGAATACATTAATGTGGGGGAAGAGGAACACTCTTTTGAAACAAACTTGACACCGGATCCACTTTTACATCATGCAGGAAACGCTTTGATTTGTCAATTGGATTATCTTTTCTGTTTCAGATTTGGTGTTAAAAAGAAACCAATATACATCAATGTCATAAGAGATCCTATAGAACGGCTGGTTTCTTATTATTACTTCCTGCGCTTTGGTGATGATTACAGGCCTGGACTCCGAAGGCGAAAGCAAGGGGATAAAAAAGTAAAAGTATACCTTGTTCACTTTCCTTGTGGTTTAGTCTTAACTATGTAATTTATAACTAAATGAAAAACATAAGACAATAATGTTCAAAACCAAAATTGAACCAAAAGTTGCCATTCCATTCACAGGAGTTTTCTGTAAAGAATCTTTGATCCTTTAAAGCATCTGTTCATGAAAGCAGGAATGAGCTGTTTTTTAAGCACTCCTCCATATATTTCTTTTGCTATTCCCCATAATCCTTTATTGCAGATCTTAGGTTGGCTCTCATGTTAGAAGTTTCTGCTGTAAATTGTGAACATACTTGTTTACCCAGCTCTTCCTTGGATTTCTTAGGATTTGCCTTTTTGCCAGCTGACACATACATACATACATGCATACATACATACATACTGAAGATATCTTCCAGAAGCATCTGTAGGATCAGAGATTTCATCAAAATGATGGAAGTGTCATGTTGTCACAACGCAAACCTCACCCCTTTTATATGCATGGGCACTGCAATGATGTGTGCAAAAAAGAGATGGAGTATACACAATGCAATACTGCTTTTGTCATTTGCCCTCCCCCATGGACACCTCTGATAGCTTCCCTTCTCGTAGCAAATATCTGGACAGTTCATACCATGAGCAGAGTACAGTACAATCTATTATGAATTGTGGACCATTGTTCTGCATTAACCTGAGTCTGAGGGGACATTATTACAGCTAGTTAGTGCTGAATCATGAAACTTTTGGCATGTATTACAGAATGTCATGGGCTGGAATCCTTCAAACTGCAAGTAATATAGTCATCCCTTCCCAGTACAGTATTTCATGGTTTGGGGTTGAACATTATGAGAGATTATCATTATCATCTCAGTATGAAATTAGGTTAAAATGTTAGACCCACAAATACAGAAAATGGGTAATTCAACCAGGAAATAAGGAAACAAAGAACATAAGACAATTTATTCCTGCCCCATTTTTGTACAGTCCTACTGAGTTAAGCCTCCTTCCTCTAATTTTCATAACAGCTATATGAAGCAGTGTACATAGAGTATGCATATACTGGTAGCACTCCTGCTATTTAAATACACAAAACATGGAGCAGGTTCTTGTAGATCCATTTCCACCCTCAGGTGGGTCTTTATTTTATGTTATGGCAACACTACAGCAATCCATGGATCCGTTTCAGCCAGACTTCATGTGTCTTCCTCTTGCTCTGATGCCATACTAACCATATTCAAGAGATACCTTTCCCTTTAAGCAGATGCATTCTACTTAGGGGATTGTTTATCATAGCATTACTTGGAGAATTCAGTCCAGAAGCTCTACTCTTGCTATAAGGCCTGTTAGCAGAAAGGAAGTTGGCTGTGATCCGGTTGATCAGTCAGCTATAACTAATGCTGTTTTAAAATCAGTTCCTGACCACGTGTTTCTTTTTGATGTACACTTGTACTTGCTTGGTGCTAATCATATACAGCCATCTATGCTACTTGGATTTTGTTTTGGATATAAGCATGAATTGTTCTTCAACATTTGTTTGAATTCTGCTCCAGTAGTATTAGAAAGTTACGTACTAAGTGGTGAGCTTTTGAATACAAGGATTCAGAATGTTCAAAATTAGCATGATCTGCTGTAGCAGCAGCAGCAGCAGCATTAGTTGCTTACCAACAGGCAGGCTTTTAAATCAGCAGATGTAATTCCTTCAGATTAGTTCCTGCTAATATAATATAAACCATTTTTTAAAAAATTAACACACTTTATCTATATTCCCATGACCCATTTTAACACTCATTTCTAGTTATGGGTATTATGTTCTCTCACAGAACTGAATATTGCTTTTCAGGTGTCTGTCTCATTGAACGGTATCTACAATTGGAACCCAATAGAGCTTGACTTGCAAGTATAGTTGATATATGCAGACCAGTTGTAGAAATGGGATATTTTGCTATTGTTCTTCTATCCCTCATTTAACAATATCACCATATTGAAAAGTTTCATATGTAAGAAATAGGTTTATAGCTTACTTCTAAGTTTGTTTGTTTGTTTTTCCAGACCTTTGACGAATGTGTAGCAGCTGGAGGCTCGGATTGTGCTCCCGAGAAACTCTGGCTTCAAATACCATTTTTCTGTGGCCATAGCTCTGAATGCTGGTAAGAATATGACACTACAGAAGAAATTTATTCTTAATGTGAATTATATTGATTTGAACTAATGAGAATAGGTACCAGAAATTTAGGTGTGTGTGTGTGTGTGTGTGTGTGTGTGTGTGTGTGTGTGATCATAGTGAGCCTTAATTAACAAGGGTAGCTTGTGATTTTCTTCCAAGGATTGAAACTGCAGAGGATTATAAACCATAAACCATTTCAGACTAAGCTGCCCCTTTCCTTTCTAAGCTTCCATATCAATGATTGAATATCCTGATTAAAAACTATTTAATAGGAGGGCTTTTTTTTTTGGTACTGATAGTTTTAAGAAGAATTCAGTCAACTGGAGCGAAGTTTATTTTTCATTATCGCTGAAGGAAATAGGCACAAATGAATTCCATTAAAAAAAAAACTTACTACACTGTGAATTTATCAGTACAGTAAAAAGGAGCAAATATGGGGGGTGGGTTGTCGTTATAATGTCCCAAACGTGTGCTGTCTGGAAGCCACTTCAAGTATAACTAATTTCCAACACAGTGTTTTTGTATATAAACGTGTTGATGATCATTTCTTCAATTTATTCCGCACAAGGCATGAGCAACTACTTTCCAAGTATTAAGTGTCATCTGAATGCTTAATCATTCCAGAAATAGGAAATCTCTTTCTTTTTGCTTATAAAGCAGTCTTGTTAAAATGCAAATATTCTATGGTTGTTGTGGAAGGCTGTTGAAAAACTCAAATGATCCTTTGAATCTTTTTTTTGTCAGATTCAAAATGACACTCTTGAATGTTTTAGCATAATAGCAAAACTTTCCCCATTCAGTAGTTGCACAGCACACTTTAAAAAGGCATTTGCGCCATCAAGAAGTTAGAAATCAGAACTGTAAATCTTTTGACATCTAACCTATACAGTGAAGAGAGCAAAAAGTGGGGAGCAGGGAAAAAAGCAAAGGAAATTAAAAATGTGTGTGGCTGAAACTTTGTTTTCTTGCCTGTGCAAAGATAACAGCTTAGCCATTATTTTAGCCTGGTGTGAGAATATCTAAATGAAGGGAACCAAAATTCTTGGCAGACATCAAAACCATCCTGTAATTACTTTTTATCATTCTAGGAATGTGGGAAGCAGATGGGCTTTGGAACAAGCCAAATACAACTTGATTAATGAATATTTCCTAGTGGGAGTTACCGAAGAGCTTGAAGACTTCATTATGTTGCTGGAGGCAGCTTTGCCTCGCTTCTTCAGGGGTGCTACAGAATTATATCGAACAGGTATTTAAATACCCATCAACTACATCTTGTCTGTGTGTGCTTGTGTATATGTATTCCTGTGTTTTGTATCTCTTAGGGCAAAACGGAGCATGTTTTCTGAGATTTTCATTATTTCATTCTTACAAGCCATGTATTAAGGCTGTGCATGAAATACAAAATGTGTTTCAAGCCCAGAACACACACACACAGCATTTCAGAACTTCTGCTGAACTGTTTGGCTGGGGTGTGATTCAGCAAAACTGAAGACCAGAGCATTTCAATTGTTCTGGCTTTTGGCCAAGACAAAATCTGGAGATCTATTATAGGGTGAGTAGGGCAAGGTTAGTGTTCCCCTCTGCTCTACCTCTACATAACTAAGCCAGACAGCTTGGCCAGCAACCTAGGCTTGAGGGGCCAGATCTGGCTTGCCACCCAAAATCATCCAGCCAGTAGTCCGAAAAAGAAATATGTCTACCTGGCCCACAATGGTTCTTAAAAAAGAATTCAAGTTAGTAATTTTGTCTCAGGCCTGATGTAGAACCACAGTGTTTTAATAAATTGTAACAATTTGGATGGGTTACAAGTCTGTATATAAATATACATACTGTATGTGTTTATGGCATACCTTCTGTTACTGAGATCTCCTCCTCCTCCCTCCATAAGCATTGCTTTCCCCAACCACAAGAGGCACACTGAGACACTGTGGAGCACACTCCTGCTTTCCCCTTTGACCACACCTCCCTTCCTTTTTCCTAACAAAGCACTGCATCTCTATGGTTTGCCCCAAAGAGTCCTCCCAAGTGCCAAGAAGGAGAGAGTGACTGGCCACATGGCCTCTGGCCCCTTTGCAGAAGAAGGCTGCCAGCCCCTGATCTAAGCACTGGCTCACTCGCCAATCTCAGTATTTTCTGTCCATACTCCCTGTAGCCACTGCCCATGTCTTTGGCTTCAAGTGCAGCATGTTCAACTGCCTCTCCCCTCTTCCCCCCAAATCTTTCCAGCCTTTTCCTTTCCCTAGCTACCCTTAGCTGCCACCGTGGTGCTTGGCCATGATGTATGCATCTGGCCTGATTGCCTCTCCAGTCTTCTTGGCACCTTCCTTTCCCTACATCCCCTTAGCCTCCACCTCCTTCATTTCAACTGCAGCATATCTGAGCAGCTCATCACCACCTCTGATCTTCTAAGCACCTTTTGTTTTTTTCCTACCACCCTTAACTGCTGTGTTCTACCCCCAGTGTCCTTTGCTTTCCTGCCTCCCCCCATCTTCCAAAAGCACTTCTGCCTGAAGATGTGTATTTTGGTCTGGGCACAGTTTGTGTGCACAGAGCATTTTGCACAGTACTACTGAAAATCTACATGTAATACCAATGACTTTTTCCACTTCTCCCTTTTGTACTCAGAACCATCTGCATGCATGTTTGTCTATTACTAGTTGCTGAAAACTAAATGAAACATGAATGGCTTTGCCATATCCTTTTAGGCTCCAAAGACCTAACTTCATCACAGTTTGAAGAGGATCTAAATTTTTTCAAGGGCTTTCTGTGTATTACTGGAAAAAAGGAAGTAAAGCTTTCTACCTGGTATTAGGAGATAGGCAACAGACCAAATCACCTTTGGGATTAGACTGCATTTCTAGATAGCAAATATACTCTTGAGTGTTTGTAGCTTGAATCATGTCAACTGGATTTCTATTTTCTCAGTGGAAACGTTTCGCTCCTTATCCAAGGAGCTTCTTCAGTCTGAGCAAAGTTGGTAAGGGAATCCTAAATAAATCCTAAATATATATATGGTAAGTCCCTTACCAACTTTGCTCAGACTGAAGAAGCTCCTTGGATAAGGAGCGAAACGTTTCCACTGAGAAAATAGAAATCCAGTTGACATGATTCAAGCTACAGACAATTCCACCTGGATGACTGAGAACCTTCATAGACTCTTGAGTGTTCAGTTATACAGTGGGGCAAAAAAGTATTTAGTCAGCCACCAATTGTGCAAGTTCTCCCACTTAAAAAGATGAGAGAGGCCTGTAATTGACATCATAGGTAGACCTCAACTATGAGAGACAAAATGAGAAAACAAATCCAGACAATCACATTGTCTGATTCGGAAAGAATTTATTTGCAAATTATGGTGGAAAATAAGTATTTGGTCAATATCAAAAGTTCATCTCAATACTTTGTTATATATCCTTTGTTGGCAATGACAGAGGTCAAACATTTTCTGTAAGTCTTCACAAGGTTGGCACACGCTGTTGCTGGTATGTTGGCCCATTCCTCCATGCAGATCTCCTCTAGAGCAGTGATGTTTTGGGGCTGTCGCTGGGCAACATGGACTTTCAACTCCCTCCAAAGGTTTTCTATGGGGTTGAGATCTGGAGACTGGCTAGGCCACTCCAGGACCTTGAAATGCTTCTTACGAAGCCACTCCTTCGTTGCCCGGGCGGTGTATTTGAGATCATTGTCATGCTGAAAGACCCAGCCACGTTTCATCTTCAATGCCCTTGCTGATGGAAGGAGGTTTGCACTCAAAATCTCACGATACATGGCCCCATTCATTCTTTCCTGTACACAGAACAGTCGTCCTGGTCCCTTTGCAGAGAAACAGCCCCAAAGCATGATGTTGCCACCCCCATGCTTCACAGTAGGTATGGTGTTCTTTGGATGCAACTCAGCATTCTCTCTCCTCCAAACACGACGAGTTGTGTTTCTACCAAACAGTTCTACTTTGGTTTCATCTGACCATATGACATTCTCCCAATCCTCCCCTGGATCATCCAAATGCTCTCTAGCAAACTTCAGACGGGCCCGGACATGTACTGGCTTAAGCAGGGGGACACGTCTGGCTCTGCAGGATCTGAGTCCCTGGCGGCATAGTGTGTTACTGATGGTAGCCTTTGTTACGTTGGTCCCAGCTCTCTGCAGGTCATTCACTAGGTCCCCCCGTGTGGTTCTGGGATTTTTGCTCACCGTTCTTGTGATCATTTTGACCCCACAGGGTGAGATCTTGCGTGGAGGCCCAGATCGAGGGAGATTATCAGTGGTCTTGTATGTCTTCCATTTTCTAATTATTGCTCCCACAGTTGATTTCTTCACACCAAGCTGCTTGCCTATTGTAGATTCAGTCTTCCCAGCCTGGTGCAGGTCTACAATTTTGTTTCTGGTGTCCTTCAACAGCTCTTTGGTCTTCACCATAGTGGAGTTTGGAGTGTGACTGTTTGAGGTTGTGGACAGCTGTCTTTTATACTGATAACAAGTTCAAACAGGTGCCATTACTACAGGTAATGAGTGGAGGACAGAGGAGCCTCTTAAAGAAGAAGTTACAGGTCTGTGAGAGCCAGAAATCTTGCTTGTTTGTAGGTGACCAAATACTTATTTTCCACCATAATTTGCAAATAAATTCTTTCCGAATCAGACAATGTGATTGTCTGGATTTGTTTTCTCATTTTGTCTCTCATAGTTGAGGTCTACCTATGATGTCAATTACAGGCCTCTCTCATCTTTTTAAGTGGGAGAACTTGCACAATTGGTGGCTGACTAAATACTTTTTTGCCCCACTGTATGTAGCAGGGCTGGGTCACACTTCAGAGGCAAAGGGAAAAAGTTACTTCACGGCATGTGTATAGCTCCTGGGAGCAGCTCCTTAAACAAAATGTGTTTTTTTCCTAGTATTGCATGGCAGCAGATGCATAACCCTGGGAAAAGATCCAGCTGTTTTAAGAAGTTGCCAACAGATGCTATATGCCTGTCCTGACACCCTGCAAACTACCTTTTCCCCTTTGAATCCAAAGCACTCAGATCACTAATAAGTAGGGATGTGCAGAACGTGTCAAATTTGAACTATTTGGAATTTGAAACACCATGTGTCAAGATGAAAACAGTTGTTTTCTATTTGAAATGAGCTGTTTTAATCCTGTCAGAAGTGTCTCAAGTTTAAAACACTCCTCAAATGATCAAAATGGCCTGTTCCCAGTAGAGAACAACTGTTTTGAATTTAAACATTTTTCACACCACTTGATAGGAGCCATTCTTACCATTTGCTTTAGTAAATAAGCTCATTGTAATTTATAGCCTGACCTTTATTATTATTTTATAATTATGGCTAGAGAGTAGAACATAAGGAGCTAGCTTTAATAGTGAGAAAGTAATATAATATGCTATAGCTATATACTATAGCTTATATTCTAGGCATGTATAAGTCTTGTGGTATATACCTACAATAAATGACTTTGTCCTCTTGTCTTTAAAAAGAGATTTTAGGTAAAACATTTATATAATGAGAGATGTCACCATAAAACAATTGCTTTGTGTGTTCATTAACTTTGTTATCAGTACTGCTGAATTTCCAAATAAAGATTAATCATGATTGAAACCGATAAATGAATGTGATTTGAAGAAATGCAATTCTCTGCAATCACTTCCTTTTTATGGTTTCAATAATTAAACCCTTTAGCAGTGAAAAGAATGTAAATGCTTTTTTTTTGCTTAAAGTTGATGCTCGGTTCCAAAAGCTTAATAAATCTTGGCCAAAATTATGTCACTTTGCATATTCATTTAGAAACCTTCAGATTAAAACAACAACAACAACAACAACAACACTGTGCATGCTTGTACCAATTTATGGCCCATGCTGAACAGTAATGAGAATATTTATGCTATGACTCCAGTGAAGTTGTGACGTACACTTTTTTTTTAGGTAAGAAGTCTCACCTTAGGAAGACAACGGAGAAAAAGCTCCCCACAAAAGAAACCATTGCAAAGCTCCAGCAGTCTGAAATCTGGAAAATGGAGAATGAGTTCTATGAATTTGCACTTGAGCAATTTCAGTTTGTCAGAGCACATGCAGTTCGAGAAAAAGATGGAGAGCTATATATTCTGGCACAAAACTTTTTTTATGAAAAGATCTACCCCAAATCGAACTAAATACAATGCATATTTTTAGGTTAAGAAAACAAACCTTGTGGTCACATACTTATTCTCGGCACCGATTGGTAGATGATTGATAAATCAACTGAAGCGCTTTGATCTTGAGCTTGGTGGAGTGCACTGTGGGTTGCTCGAGGACTAGAGGACCTTGATCATCTCTAAGTTTAAGCTTCAGTTTCTTTAATATTCTGAAAGAAGGTTACTACCTAGAGCTAAAGAAACTTGCACAAAAATTTACAGAAATTAACCACATACCAGTTGTAGCTGAAGTTTAGGTGAAAGGCTTCCTTTTATTGTCTTCTTGATTCATAGGACAGCTTATTTTACTTAACGCGATGCAGAGAGGAAGCTGTTGGTTCCTTGGTGTCAATATGGAGATTTGGGTTGTATACACTTATGAATAATATTAATAACTGGCTGACATTTGTGCTTTGTTCTTGTGAATTCATATCACATGACATTCATTGGAATGTTCACCTTCTGCTAAGAAATGATGCAGCTGGACATGCCCATATTTATAAATATGGACTTTCATTTTAAAAAGTTGAAACTGGTCATCAGTGTTTTTTTTTTAAAAAAAAAAAAATCAAATCCTGTAGTAATATTGTGAAAAGGCTGAAAGTCACTCAGTGTTTCTTTAATATCTGTTGAACTTCCAACTTACGTTGGAAAAACTGTTAAGAAGTTAGCTTTTTCCTACACTTCAATGTAAAACAGATGATTCTGTATCAATGTTCCATGGATTCTTTGTAATTTTTAACAACTACTGGCAAATCCATATTCTGACTCAAATAGTGAGCTGTGGTATGGTTAGGGTTTTCCTATTTAGATACTTTTACCAGTAGAATATTTTTACTAAGGTGCTTTACAATGTGTTTTAAAGCATTGCATTTGCAAAAAGGAGAAAACAGCTGTAAATAATGCATATTTTATGTATTCGGACCAAAAGGTTAGAAGTAAATTGTTTAAAGTGTCTTTGCACCAGTTTTGTTGGATGTAAAGTAAAAGAATCCCATTTGCTGTTCCAGTCCCCACTTTGAGTTAACAGTTGGACATCACCGAAACATACTTCAGTGATCTCAGCAAATTTAAACATTCAGTGTGTCTGTCCAGGATCTCCTTTTTCAGAAAACAACTTAATCTTCATCCTTTTATCATGATTAAAAGGAAAAGGAAAACTGAAGCATGTGGCCTGGCCAAGAGAGATATGAAGAAATTGATGTCAGCGTATTCATTGAACTGCCTTATGTTACTTAGTAAACTTGCATTTGCCACAGTTAGCACCTTACAACATAAATGAGATTGTTTAGCAGTTAGTTACATTCTGAAATGCTATATTTTGGACAGAATTCAAGAACTTTTGCCATTTTTAAAATTCCCCGTTGGTGCACAATTCTTGATTTTTTAAAGAATAGCGTTAAGGTTTGAAGATTTTTAAAACAATCAGTTAAAATCAGCCTTTGAATTTTACATTCAGCAGAGTGCTAAAAGTGCAGATGTATTGAGAGGAAAACTATCGAAAGTGTGTAAGTGTGTATCTGTTATACAAACAAAAGAGGTTCTATCTATAATTGAATGTTTTAATGCCAAAAACATGATGCTATTGTAATACGGTAATGAGACTGTTAAGTAAAGCTTTTACTTTTATGTATATTTTACTTTGACTACTTTTTAGAGAGATTTTAAAATGGGGCTGCTTTCCTATGCAGTGTGCTTTTGTTTAGTTGAGAAACACTGATTATGTTACTTCACTATATTACCATGAGCCTGACTCTTTTATAGCCATCTAAGTCCCGCTGAATGAGTTATGGGAAAATGCAGTAATTCTTATTAGACTACTTGGCTACTTAAAATATAGTAAACTTATGAACCTTCGGTGTTGATGTTCAGAGCACAACAGAAATCTTGATTGTCCAGGCTAATGGTTATATAGTTTGCCTGTTGATTTCATTCTTGTGTGTTAGGAAGAGAATTTAAGGTTGTGCTTCAAAACAAGGGATAGTGCATCATAATGTGAGCTAGTGCCACCATGTAGATATAAATGTGACTGTGCAAATTATTTCCAAAAAAGCAGTATGGATCCTCCATCCTAGTATCAGGGTACAGACTACATGGGATATCAGTTCTTGCAGATTCTCCACTATGTGGATGTGTGTTAAAGGAAAGAGTGTGTGTCTATTAATTAGACATGAGCTACTTTGCCTTTAAATCTATTTTCATTAGTTCAGGTTTATTTTAGATACTCAGGCTGCAATGATGTCTACAGTTACCTGGGATTAACCCCTATTGAGCACAGTGGGGACTCATTCCTGAGTAAATGCATATGATTGTGCTGGCAATATTGTAAAGTAGACAGCAAGTGGGTAAAAGAGTAGAAAGCCCTTTTTTATTTCCTAAATGCTCATTTTAAACACAAGCTGTAGCAGCTGTGTATGGTTTAGCCTAGTTACTGTAAATCATAAATGAGTTATATTCGGCTTCATGGGACATCATCAGATACTACTCCATTTAGGGAAAATAATGTTCCTCATGATAATTTAGTCCTGATAAGCTGTATGAAAAGTTAGAGAATTGTAGAAAGAGGTTGCTGCAATATTAAGATATTGGCAGAAAATTAAAAAATGTATGATTGCATTTAAAATGAAACACAATATTTTGAGATCATCAACACCGCTATTGCATACTCTTAAATCATCTGTATTTTATTCTCTAAGGTTCTTTGCATGATGCGGTTGTAAATTACTTTTAAAGAAAGCACTGAATAAAGGTCTTAATGTTTACAAAGTAAAATACAGGCATCTAAACAGTTGATGTAAACTTGCAAATTACAAAAAATAATTGAAACAGGACATGATAGCCTACACATTTCAACAGTATTGAAAGTTTTAAAAATGAATTCTTTATCTTCCTAGAGAGAGCCGTTTGGTTTTCTGTTTGACTATGATTTTACTTTGCAAGTACAAGCATGGTTTAAAAGGCCAGTATCTACTCCTCCTTTAGAAAGAATCTTTGAAGCAGTACTGTTTGAATCTTAGCAGTCAAAGGGAGGGTGGCCAGGGCTTTGATCTCTAAAGAACTACATTATTTCTTGTTAGTTAATAGTTAACATTCTCTGATTTTTTGCTACAATAATTGACTTACATATTGCTTAAATACTTTCCTTTTAATCACCAGCCTTTTTGGATATTCCATTTAGAACTCTACCAAGACTTTAGCTGAGCTTTTTGTGGGAGAGAGGTTCACTTGATGAAGGGTGTAACAAGGACAAATAAGAGACTCAGGGTGGGGGGGGTGCAGGGCAGTATTGTTTAGTGTGGCTGAGGAGGTCTCCTTACTTTTTAATCTTAAGCTTGCATACAATTGTAAACATTGGCATACAACAACAAAAGGCTGTGTCGAACCCAGGCTTGGTCTGCAGTCTCTTCCTGGAATGACTAGAGGATTATAGCCATATTCAAGAATTTCAGAAATGTAACTATGGAAGATCTATAGGGATATGATTCCAGCTCACTTCTACATTCCCATATTAATGTGGAAGTAAGACTGTCTTACTGAATGAAGTTTGTCTTCAGATCTTCCCCATCAAGATCAGAAAATCAAGAGTAGAAGTTGGTATGGACATCTCCAGATTGTATCTGTGGCTGTCATTTTTTAAAAGCCCAGATAGGACTTAACGCTATAATGTGATCTAGTGTAGTTCTAAGACGTTCCACGAAGGGTGCTAATGGTAGAATGGCCTTGGTGGTTAAAAATAAACCTACCAAAACCTAAGAAAACCTAAGTTTAAGATGTACTTAAGAGTAATTGTAAGACCAAAACTGTTTCTCAATTTTACAAGTCCATTCTGTGGTTTCCCAGGGAAAAGTAAGAAAACCTAAGTTTTCTTACTTTTCCCTGGGAAACCACAGAATGGACTTGTAAAATTGAGAAACAGTTTTGGTCTTACAATTACTCTTAAGTACATCTTGACATAATTACAAGTGTGAAATTTACATTTTTTCTCCTTTGCAATACATAGATAGTAGTATGTATTCCAGGCAAAATGTGAATAGTTGCTCTGGTTGCATGTAGGATTAATTCAGACACAACATCAACTGTCTGGTATCCCAAATATGTAGGAGCAAATTATGGTTAGTATGATCTTCTTTTCCCACCTCTCCTAATAATTTCTGGGTATAATTCTAAAAAGCGGTTGTGAAGAGTAGAACAGCCTACACAAACTGGGGCTTTTGTTACCTCTGAATTAATACTACACGGTCTACTATAAATGGATTGTCCAGCCACCTGCAAACCATGGTTTATAATTCCTTACAAACTATGGTACTTTAATATTGGATGAGGGATCATGATGAGCATAATTTCTTGTCACATCTGAATTTTATTAGGGTCTGTAAGCTCTGCAATCTTTTAAATATTGAGTCCTCTGAAAAAAATTATTTGTGGTTAGGAGTCCTTTGAGGTGGCAGTCTATGAAGAAGATCATTGAATAATCTTATCTTCTCCTATCTGTGAGTAGAAGCATTTTTCCTTCATACCGAACATGTGGGTTCAGGATGGGCCTTGTCTGTTGTTTTCTTGATCAAAAACTACAAATGTACTTTTCTGAAAGCTGTTTAAAAATGTTTGAATTTGAAAATAAAATGGTGGGAATGGAGTAGAGGAAACTATCAAAACAAAATTGATAATCAAAGATTGTCCAATAGTAGCTAAACAGAGATTTATCTTCTTATATTCCAGACTCGATAGTATATGCCGAACTGTTATAATTTACTTTCCCTTCTATATTTCAGCAAGCAGGGACAACTTGTTCCATCAGCTTTTTAATATTGTAAATCTCAATTAAGTTTATATTAAATATTGAATAACTTATATTCTTTAAAAGTGCAGCCCATAGTACAGATGATTATTAGTCTGGAAGATTAAATTCCTTAAAATATTTTAATGCATGCATTTAAAGAATTTGATTAGTAGGAACACTTGAATGAAGTTAAAAGAATTGCTTTATAAATCTTTAGGCTGTGGGAGGTAGTAGTGATATTCTGATTATTTATATATTTTGTAAATCCAAATATATGAAATATGTATATCATGATGTTTCAGATATAGTGGTATTCCCCAAATCCAGTGAATTTACTTACACGAAAGCACCATGCCCACTAGAGATGGAGGTAGTATTTACGTGAGTGGGGGATGCAGTTGTTATGCACATGAATTGCTGCCCTTACTGAAACGAATGAGAGGCTTGCACATAAAAAGGCAATGGGTCTGACTCTGGAATTTAAAAATACATTATTGCATAGAGCTGTCTGTCTGTTTCACAGGTTAAAATTGCCTCTTGCCAAGCTGTTTCTGTACATGCCCAAATTTGAACACACACCTGCCTTCCCATAGATGATAATTTAGAATAAGCTTTTTGAAATCACATGCATTGGAGAACAAAACAGCATTTAATATAGATTTCAACTGTTACACTTTTGCTCCAAATACTTAATGTGCAGAACTTGATCCACATAATAAAGTAAGCTTTTATACTTATGTCAGAATTCTAGCATACAGTGCTTCAAAATGTACAATCAATTTATACATCAATTTGTTCAAATACTGTATATTCAGAGTCCTCAAGTGATTAGAAGGAAGCTAAACAAGCTGTAACCTTGTTTTTGAAGTCTAATACGTAAGGGGAAGATGGTCCCTTTATGAACTGATTGCTTTTTAGATATCTTGCATATCTAAACATGAGCAGCTGATACTTACTTTCCCACCATGAACATTGCTCCTTGTCCATGCTCTATGTACTCTGAAATAAAGCCTCCATGATTTCAGTAAGATTTGCTTTTACATTAACTTCTCCGGCATTGCAGCTGAAAGAGATCTTGGAAATGTTTTCTATATTCAGTGCCTAATCTGTGCTACCATGAAAACCTGCTGAAAAGCCTCTGCCGTGCGCACTGCCAGTTGGCTCTTAAGAGTGGCACATTCTATGGTCACTCAAGTTCAGACTAGAACAAGTGTAATCAATGATCAGTTGCCAGGATATACTGTATCTTAAGCCCATGTCGGTATGTAACTTTTTGTGGCACTTATTTATAAATGGAAGCCCTTGTGATTTTTATATATTTGCTTTAAAGAAATCTGTTCAGATGCTTGGATTTCTCTCTTACTGAAATTTTTGTGAGTCAAGCTGTAGTTTGTGTATTACAGCATTTCAGAAGCATTATCGAATGTAATTTTGAGAATATAGATTGTGACTCATTATTTTTTAAGATACACATCTAAACTAGTGCCTTTTTCCTCACAGTCTGTGTTAGAAGTTGCTCACTCTTCCTTTTCACATATGGATTCAGTTGTTCAATACTCTCCCAAATTTAAAACCATTTTATCACAGCTGTTTGATAGAATTGCTTTATTTTTCCCCCCTTTACTTTCTGAGAGTTTTCTCTTGCTGAGTGTTTCAGTTGATTACCTAATGCAAATGATACATAAAATAAAACACCCAATGGGAAACGGGGGAAGAAAAGTCTGTTGTCTTTGTTTGAAATGTGTCTTGTGAACATTCAGTAGATGTATCCTAGGAAAATGCAGGCAGTTGAACTTAAAATGAAAAATAGCTGCAGGAGTGCCTTTGTTATACTTTAGTAATCTTTGAACAAGTGTATTGGCTTGGATATGACTTTTTGTGAAAGAAATGTACAAGGAGGTAGAGAACTTGTGTCAATTAAAACATATGGGTGAGTGAAATAATCAGAGTTAGAGTTGCTTTTGGAATGACAGCCCACATTTGAGGTTTGAATCGGAACTGTTATGTGGGAAACTGAGGCAGCTGAAAGGATAAGAATGGAGTCCAAAATAATCCGCTGGTCATCACTGCTTAGGATTCATTCCATAACTAGAGTGGATGGCAGGGAGAAAGCAGAGGCATCTCACAGTCAGATAGAAACTCTGGAGAACATTATCCGAAAGGAAGAGTATGCTAAATTGGAGACATTCTCACTCCCTAAAGGAAGATTAGACAGAAGAAAAGTTTAAAATCACACACACAAAACTATACAGGTAGTCCTCGAATTACAATGGCAATTGGGTCCGGGATTGCTGTTGCTAAGTGATGTGGTTGTAAAGCACAATGTCATGTGACTGCATCATTTAGCGACAGCAATCCAGGCAGCCCTGGTTGCCATCATAACCCCAAGAAGTGCGGGTCATTATGTGGGAAGCAGTGGGAGTCCCGGGTAAGGAGTATAAGGGTGCCACAGGGGGGTGGGGGAGGCCTGGCACAGGCCGGATGCGAGTTGGGGGAGGGGGGCTGTGGGTATGTGCGTGCAAGTGCAGGGAGGCCCAGGGAAGGAGGACGCAGCGCACAGGAAGCCAGGGGAACTTACCAGAGCGACCTGTGATGTTCCCTGCCAGCTTCCCCATTGACTTTGCTTGTGGGAAGCCGGCAAGAAAGTCACAAATGGTGATCACGTGACCGTGGGATGCTGCAACAGCTGGAACTTTGATGATCAATTGTAAGTGCTCCTCGTTCAGCACTGTCACAACTTAGAACGGTTGCTGAACGAGTGGTCGGTAATCATGGGCTACCTATAGATGCTTGGTTTCCTTACCATGTCAATTTCCAGTGAAAAACAATCCTAAATACGGTTTCCCCCCCAACAAAATGTGGACATGTGACATTACTTTATATATTATGTATATACCATCTGCATATAATTGTATACAACAAATGACATTCCAAGAAAGGGCAACCCAAGATTAAATGTAATTTTAATTAATGAGTGGCTGGGGAATTCTGGGAGTTGAAGTCTACACATCTTAAAGTTGCCAAGTTTGAAAAACACTGATCTATCCCTACCACATGCCACCCTACTCCACCAACCCAATTAACTGAGTTGTGCAAACGGGCCTCTGTAAGCTAATGTGCAAACGGGGGAAGAGATCCTTGGGATATTGGACTTTTCTACTTCTTCTATATGCAAGAAAAGGAAATGGAATGACAGAAGAAAATAGAAGAAATCTATACATGTTTATTTTGTAGGAAGTCCCACAGAGTTCTATAACTAAGAACTAAGTCTGTGCTAGCCCCATTCCCCTCTCTCCCTTCCATGGGTTGATGAGTGCAGTACAGTACAGAACTTCTCTGCTGCTTGAAGAACTGATTTTTCAGAATCCTCATTCTGCAGATCTTTGGGGATGAGGAGGTTGTCCGTTGCAGATGTTCTTCCTCTAGAAGGGTAACAAGAGGAGACCGAATTAGTGCACTCATTCCCATTCCACCATGAAGTGAGTTCCTTTCTTCTGACTCTTCCTTTAAGCAGTTGCATTTTTCACCTGCTTGCTCCCTTTCAACAGCATCTTCCTGTTGGATTTAGATTCCTGCGCTAAGCAAGGGTTGGATTAACTGCTGTCCCATCCAACTTCAGCATTCAATGATTTCTCTGTCACTGTATTCTTAACAAATATAACATGTCTCCACATACAATTTGTTGGTAACCACTTGAGGAAAATGCTTGTTTTCCTTTTGGGTATGTATGGTAAATTTCTTTACCTGATACAGCTATCCTTAGCCTGGCCATCAGTCTACATCAGCCTTTCTCACCTTTTGACCCTGGAGGAACCCTTGAAATATTTTTCAGGCCTCGGGAACCCTTGCACATTCAGGCTCAAATATAGGCCACAAGTTACAAAATTATTATACTTGTTTCATGTGTATATACACATTAATAGTGTTCTTAAACTATAAATAATGAAACTTCCCTCTTTAATGTGAAGTTGCCCGAATTTGAAATGATTTTTTAAATAAATTGTGACCTCTCGCGGAACCCTAGGGTTCCGTGGAACCCTGGTCTGTATCTTCTGTCTATCCAATTAGACAAATCTGTATCTTTCGTCTATCCACGTTTTCCTCACGGGGGACTAAATTTGCTAAAGCAACATAGCTCTAATCAATCACCAGGCCTCTTCATGACGCTACTTGCCCCTGTGCCAAATCCTGAAGAATACCCTTAAATGAGTTCTGTACTTTCTCTTCCCGAGTGGCCCCTTGGAACATGGTGTTTTTAGCAAATATTCAGCATGAGACTGAATGAGTCAATGTAACTTTCCGGTTTGTTACCCAGAAGCTGTAATGCGTAAACACAACCTTTTATAAATGTCCTGAAGTCATAACGCACTTTGCTGCAGCTGTCTTTTAACTGTGGAACAGTCAGCTGAGTCCACTTTACGTGCTTGCTTTCATCTCTTAATAGGATAGTTCCTAAATATTTAGTCATCAGCATTACTTGCTGAGGCAACGGTTGTATGGAGTTTCAATTCCTTCTAAGGCTGAGGCATATAGCCGGCCAAGGAGACTCCTGAAGGTTAAACCTACAGCTGACGGGGCAGGGGAGAGAAGAGAAAAATGGAAGACGACTTATCCTAGGATTAGAGAAAATGTAGAGCCCACTCTAAAAATCATGCTGAGCTACCCTCACCGTGCAGCCTTATCTTTTATGCAGGCAAGCGCTTGGACTCTAAAGCTGGTAGACACGCTTCCTCCCAGGGCACCCTTCATTCAAACTGAACTATGGAACCACTTGAGCAATTGTTGCCAAGGAACGTGACGATGCCTCAATATGGAATCCATTAGCATCCTGTACAAGAAAATGTGCAGATTTTATTGGGTTGTCACATTAGCTACCAAGACATCTTTTAAAACAGATGCTGCCTGAATAGCCTGCACGAATCCCAAATTCACTGAGGGGAGGGCATACTTGTTCACTGGCCTTTTTGTGAGTCTCTTCCCCCCCACCATGCTAGAGTTGAGCATAATGCAACTTTCCTTGCCTCTTAATAAAATATAAGAAGCTGCAAGTGAATCTCAAAGCAATATCCAGATGTTTTCTTCTTACAGAATTCCCCCCTTCCTGTGGTGACCTCCCCCTGGGTTTCATTACCACATAGCACAGATGTGGTAACTCACAATCGGAGCTATTTTTTTATAAAGCAAATAACACTTTGTTTTTAAAAAAACATAAGCCTTACTAAGAACACCTGCAGGTTCAAAATGAAAGTTTCAGGACTTTTCAACTTTTGATAAGAACGTACTGGAACCTCGTCAAAATGAAAGGGGCCAGGCAAAAATTCCTGCCAATTTTTAGAAACCCAAGTTGCTCCTGATGGTGCCCATTCACATTTCCTTCACAACTGATCTGAACTATAGGATTATGTTCCTTCTTTTCACTGGAATCTCAAGAAGTCCTAAATACTACTGCAGGACTGAAGATAACAAAACTGAAACAAATCAGTATTAAAGAACCAAAGTTTTCCTCTTCCCATGAATCCCCCTCATCACCAGGCAGCATGGTCAGCACCAATTCTGTTGCCTTTGCCAAGCCAGTGGATGGCAGATGGAATGGGATGAATCAGCTTCTCCATGTTTTTCTGCTGCCATCTCCCCTCATTCTTCCTTCTTCTTTTTTTATCATGAAAGAAATGTTTAACAATGTAAAAACCATAAGAGAAAATAAAGATAATAAAGAATAGTAAATAGTGAAAGAAGAAAATAGAAAAGGAAAATATTATAAAGAAGTGGCTTCTGATCTTCTTGACAGTGGTTACAGACACATTTTTACTTTGCCCTCTCTCCCTAAGGTTACATTATAATTTCCTTCTTTCCATAAGCTACCCTTTCTAATGTTCAAACCCATAAATCGCAAGTTCATTTTTCTCTTTTTTTCAGCAAAAAGTCCATAAGGGGTTTCCAGTCACTAATAAATGTGGTTCTTCATCTTTCTCTAATCAAACAGGTTAATTTTGCCATCTCTGCTAGTTCTCCCTCCTCCTTCCTTCTCAGAGCCATCTTCCTCCTCCTCCTCCTCCTCCTCCTCACAAACACTCCCACCATCTGGGAACAATAGCTTCTGATGGATAGGGGCCACAGCCTGTCAGCAAGACACCATGTCCCCATAGTCAGTGACCACTGGTGCTGGCTCAGGAAACACATAGTGAAGGCCCACAAAAGCTGATTGGTCCTGAAACTTTTTTTTTTGTTCAGATGGACACTTGACAGGTGAAATTCTGCTCCCCCTCCCCAACCCCATGGTCAAATTCTCTTCTACAGGTAGTCCTCGCTTAACAACCACAATTGGGACCAGCAACTCCATTGCTAAGCAACACAGCTGTTAAATGAGACATCACGTGACCATGATGGACTTACAACCTCACTTCTGCCAGTCATTAAGCACATCACCTGTGGTCATTAAGTGAGACATCACGTGACTGCGTCTTGCGATTTTACTGCCGGATTCTCTCTTGACTGCTTATTGGAAGCCAGCTGTGAAGCACACAAATGGCAATCACACAACTGCAGGATGCTGTGACAGTTGTAAATGCCCGCCAGTTGTGAAGCGCCCAAACCCTGATCACATGACTGCAGGGACACTGCAATGGTCATAAGTGCAAGGACAGGTCATAAAGTTACTTTTTCAGTGCATGTTGTAACTTTGAACGGTTGCTAATCAGGGCAGTTGTTAAGCGAGGACTACCTGTATTCCTCTCCCCACCATATATGGCACACTTGCCCATCAGACTCTGTGGCTTTCCCATGACTTACTCATGCTGAAGCCATACTAACAAATGTCATATGCCCCTTCAATTTGAATACATGAGTGAGGTCCTGCATAGTGACATCTGTCAATCATTTTGAGAACATTTGGAGTGGATAATGGAACATTTGGGTTCACATCCAAAACAAAACAGACCTGTTTTGATTCATGCTTAAACTGAAATCAAAGCATATTGCTTCATTCACCAACCAACCAACCAGGCTATTCTGTGCTCAAAAGGGTTTTAATTTAAACCATTTTGCACATCCCTAATAAGAATACATCTATCCATTTCTGCGAATCAGATTAAAGTAATTGGCATTCAAAAGCTAGCTGGCTATAAAGATCACTAAAACAAATGTGTTGTAATAATAAATATGATTTATTTCATGCCTTCCTTTTCTTAGCTGATATTTGACATTTGTGATTAATAACAAACCTAATACTCTTAATTTTTAAAAAAAAAAGACTTATGTGAAGACTTCTTTTGACCTTTAATTTCATTGAGCCTGCATCTTTAATTTGATTTTACTCAACTAAGAGTTTTAGTAAAGTGAAAACACCATCAGTTAATGGGTAGGACCAAGATTTTGTCATGCTTTGAGCAGAATTCCTGAAATCAGTAGAACAAAATTAGTCAGGATGACAAAATTAGTCATGACTATGCTGAAATTCAACCCAGTATTTTTGCATTCTACCCTCCTTGGCAGTTTAATATCCCAACAATCCTATGAGGTAGGCTATGTTGAAAGGTAGAGGCTACTTTTCATCCACAAAGTGAGCTTGAGAGCAAAGTCTCATTCATCACTAAGGAGGCATTCACACTTTTTTCTGTGTTGGTACAGGACATGGTGACTTGCAATGATGAGATGGAAATGATAGAGCCACAATCACGACAGGATCACCTGCCCAGGTTCTGGCAACACATGCCTACTCAAACTAATATTTTTTCCCAATTAATTGATGGAGTTGAAGGCAAGCCAAGACTTGGTTCCTTTATGACAAAGTTGCTGTGCTGATGGCACAGATGTCCAGCTCTTCCTATGCTTAATGAGGAAATACTGTGCATTTAGATATTTTATCTTGAAGGATGACATTTGTTTTCAGATAAGACCAACAAACAACTGATGCTGTCTTCTACTGAAGTCACTGGCTGGGATCCAAAGTGCTATTCATCATTCCCCAAATTGTTTCCAAAAGTTGGGGAGCTTCCCAAATGAGTAGCCTATAAGCTACAAACTAGCTTCCTACAAAGCTGGTGTGGGAAGATGAAGAATGAAGCAGTTACTTCTCTTCTGTGCCACACTGTCCGTGATGCTATGATAAAAAGTTTTTTTGTTGTTCAGTTGTTTAGTCGTGTCCGACTCTTCGTGACCTCATGGACCATAGCACGCCAGGCCTTCCTGTCCTCCACTGTCTCCCGGAGTTTACTCAAATTCATGTTCATTACATCAGTGATGCTATCTAACCATCTCATCCTCTGACGTCCCCTTCTCCTTTTGCCTTCAGTCTTTCCCAGCATCAGGGTCTTTTCCAGTGAGTCCTCTCTTCGCATTAGGTGGCCAAAGTATTTGAGCTTCAGCTTCAGTATCTGTCCTTCCAATGAGCAGTCAGGGTTGATTTCCTTTAGGATTGACTGGTTTGACCTCCTTGCAGTCCAAGGGACTCTCGAGAGTCTTCTCCAGCACCACAGTTCGAAAGCATCAATTCTTCGGCGCTCAGCCTTCCTTATGGTCCAACTCTCACAGCCATACATTACTACTGGAAAAACCATAGCTTTAACTATACGGACCTTTGTCGGCAAGGTGATGTCTCTGCTTTTTAATATGCTGTCTAGGTTTGCCATAGCTTTCCTCCCAAGGAGCAAGCATCTTTTAATTTCATGGCTGCAGTCACCGTCTGCGGTGATCTTGGAGCCCAAGAAAATAAAATCTGTCACTGCTTCCATTTCTTCCCCTTCTATTTGCCAGGAAGTGATGGGACCAGATGCCATGATCTGGGTTTTTTTAATGTTGAGTTTCAAGCCAGCTTTTGCACTCTCTCCTTTCACCCTCATCAAGAGGCTCTTTAGTTCCTCTTCACTTTCTGCCATTAGGGTGGTGTCGTCTGCATATCTGAGGTTGTTGATATTTCTCCCGGCAATCTTAACTCCGGCTTGTGATTCATCCAGCCCAGCATTTCTCATGATGTACTCTGCATATAAGTTAAATAAGCAGGGTGATAATATACAGCCTTGTCATACTCCTTTCCCAATTTTGAACCAGTCGGTTGTTCCATGTCCGGTTCTAACTGTTGCTTCTTGACCCACATACAGGTTTCTCAGGAGACAGGTAAGGTGGTCTGGTACCATCTCTTTAAGACTTTGCCACAGTTTGTTGTGATCCACACAATCAAAGGCTTTAGCGTAGTCAATGAAGCAGAAGTAGATGTTTTTCTGGAACTCTCTTGCTTTTTCCATGATCCAGCGAATGTTGGCAATCTGATCTCTAGTTCCTCTGCCTCTTCGAAACCCAGCTTGCACTTCTGGTAGTTCTCGGTTCACATACTGCTGAAGCCTAGCTTATACGATTTTGAGCATAACCTTGCTAGCATGTGAAATGACCGCAATTGTATGGTAGTTTGAACATTCTTTGGCATTGCCCTTCTTTGGAATTGGAACGTAAACTGACCTTTTCCAATCCTGTGGCCACTGTTGAGTTTTCCAAATTTGTTGGCATGTTGAGTGCAGCACTTTAACAGCATCATCTTTTAGGATTTTAAATAGCTCAGCTGGGATACTGTCTTCTCCGCTAGCTTTGTTGTTAGTAATGCTTCCTAAGGCCCACTTGACTTCACTCTCTAGGATGTCCGGCTCAAGGTCAGTGACCACACCATCGTATTTATCAGGGATATTAAGATCTTTCTTGTATAGTTCTTCTGTGTATTCTTGCCACCTCTTCTTAATCTCTTCTGCTTCTGTTAGGTCCCTGCCTTTTTTGTCCTTTATCATGCCCATCTTTGCACAAAACGTTCCCTTGATATCTCCGATTTTCTTGAAGAGGTCTCTAGTCTTCCCCATTCTATTGTTTTCCTCGATTTCTTTGCATTGTTCATTTAAGAAGGCCTTCTTATCTCTCCTTGCTATTCTCTGGAATTCTGCATTCAGTTGTTTATATCTTTCCCTTTCTCCCTTGCCTTTTGCTTCCCTTCTTTCCTCAGCTATTTGTAAAGCCTCATCAGTCAGCCACTTTGCTTTCTTGCATTTCTTTTTCTTTGGGATGGTTTTAGTTGCTGCCTCCTGTACAATGTTACGAACCTCCATCCATAGTTCTTCAGGCACTCTGTCTACCAGATCTAATCCTTTAAATCTATTCCTCACCTCCACTGTATATTCATAAGGGATATGATTTAGGTCATACCTGATTGGTCTAGTGGTTTTCTCTACGTTCTTCAATTTAAGCCTAAATTTTGCGATAAGCAGCTCATGATCTGAGCCACAGTCAGCTCCAGGTCTTGTTTTTGCTGATTGTATAGAGCTTCCCCATCTTTGGCTGCAAAGTATATAATCAATCTGATTTCGGTATTGACCATCTGGTGATGTCCATGTGTAGAGTCGTCTCTTGTGTTGTTGGAAAAGAGTGTTTGCTATGACCAGCGTGTTCTCTTGACAAAACTCTATTAGCCTTTGCCCTGCTTCATTTTGTACTCCGAGGCCGAACTTGCCTGTTATTCCGGTTATTTTTTGACTTCCTACTTTAGCATTCCAGTCCCCTATGATGAAAAGGACATCTTTTTTGGTGTTAGTTCTAGAAGGTGTTGTAGGTCTTCATAGAACCGGTCAACTTCAGCTTCTTCGGCATCAGTGGTTGGGGCATAGACTTGGATCACTGTGATGTTGAATGGTTTGCCTTGGATTCGAACTGAAAGCATTCTGTCGTTTTTGAGGTTGTACCCCAGTACTGCCTTTCCCACTCTTTTATTGACTATGATAGCTACTCCATTTCTTCTAAGGGATTCTTGCCCACAGTAGTATATATAATGGTCTCCTGAATTAAATTTGCCCATTCCTGTCCATTTTAGTTCGCTGATTCCCAAGATGTTGATGTTCAATCTTGTCATCTCATGTTTGACCACATCCAGCTTACCTTGATTCATAGATCTTACATTCCAGGTTCCTATGCAATATTGTTCTTTACAGCATCGGACTTTCCTTCCACTTCCAGACACATCCACAACTGAGCGTCCTTTTGGCTTTGGCCCAGCCGTTTCACTCTTTCTGGAGCTACTCGGAATTGCCCTCCGCTCTTCCCCAGTAGCATTTTGGACACCTTCCGACCTGAGGGGCTCATCTTCCAGCGTCATATCTTTTAACCTTTTGATACTGTCCATGGGTTTTCTTGGCAAGGATACTGGAGTGGTTTGCCATTCCCTCCTCCAGTTTTGGACCACGTTTTGTCCAAAAAAGTTAAAATCTCTCAAAAGTAGGGTTATTGGAAGAAAAACCCTAAATACTGGTATGAAGGACATGAGTTATTTGGTGTTTTCTAATGGAGAATCCCTTAAGTTTAGTAGAATTTTATAGCATGGTAAATACTATGCTGATCTCAGTAGTACTCCTATGAGTTTCAGAATTAATTATGACACCAAAAAAAAAATGCTATGAACAACATCCCCCAAAATGGAACATTGGCACTGGCATATTTGACCATCCTCTTAGACAGGGTTTGGAGCACGTCGTCTCAAACTGCTTAATGGTGAAGACTAATTTATGCAATATTTTTTCCAGCCTGTTTGTTTTATAAAGAATGACACCAATTCCAATATCCAAACCACTCAATTGTCTGGTTTATACATTCTAAACTTTAGAGAGATTTTAGCTCTTCTATGTTTTTCTGGATCAGATTCTAAACATTTTCTGCTTTTGGAAATAGATGTTCTAAAGTTATTTATTAATGTAAATAATGAGAATGCAGAAATACAAGCCTAAGACAGTGGCACTTTCACATGTACACACAAAGGAATATATATTGGTTGTTATTTGACCATAGAGAAAAAGGCAAAGACTTTCTGTAGTCAAGCATAAGTCCTGATGATGACCATGTAATTCCTTGGTAGCAATATGGAATTGGGAGACATTGTCTCCTCCTGGGATCTTTTTTCCTGTACTTTTTGACTCTCCTGTCTAATTTATAGCCTGGGGATTTCCCAGTGGTCCCCATCCAAATAATGTAGCATCAGCTCACTTGATCATAGTGAAAACTAGATTTAAGTTCATCAGTTTAGTCTGGACCTAATCCAAGATTCTGACGTGACTGAATCTTGATTCTTATTCTCCCATCTGTATTCTTGTCCATAAAGTATATTAGCACTGTGCAAGCCATCTGCTAAGAGTCAAACTGATTGTAGCAGGATATAAATGCAATAAATAAAGCAATTAAACCCATAATTTTCATACAGTATCAGAAAACACAACTTCTTCTCCTTCAAAGCTTTGGATATGGTCTACAGAAGCCCTAAAAATTGCTACTGATTTAGAATTTTTAATGTGTTATAACATCTCATTTGAGTGAAGCTCAACTGCTAGTGACTTCATGGACATATCCAGTAGTATTTTTGGCAAGAAAGGAAAATTAGTGACTTCATAGGGAGCAATTTCATTAAAGATATTTAAATTTAAACCTTAAATCAGGTTTTTGCCTCTGGGTGTAGCCCAGCATGACACTTAAAGACCAAGCATGGCTCTTGGCTAAAAAAACGTAGCCTACCTTGACCATAAAGAACCCTTTCAAAGGCAATGGTATCTTAACTCCATGGGTCATATTTCATTTAGCCATGAATTAACCTAAGGGTTAAGCAACCAACTTTGGCTGTTTGTAAATGTGGGGTACGGATCCACTTCACCTTGCAGAATTCCTCAGATAACTAGCTACTGCAAAAATTCAACTGACTTTCAAAAATCCAAAATCTTGCTTGGGTTCCGTTTACTTGGTTTACATTTCAGCTTCTGGCCTAACAAGACTGTTGCTTGCATTTGCATTATTGATGTGATTGCTTTCCAGTGTTTCTTTTCACATGTCCTTGTTTTCTTTCAGTAATTGCTTCAGCCTTCAGTTGGGATTGCCTCATCCTACCTGAGTGCAATTTTGATCTTTTCATTTTAAAAATTATTTTGGCTCAGCGTTGATACAAACATAACTGCTTTTCTTGTATGCTTGTCTGCCAAAGCATTCAAGCTTAAATATAATATTTTAGGTGCTATTTTGTAAGGATGATTTTTAAAAAGAGAGAGAGAGGAAGAAGGAAGAGAAAAGGTGATCAACAGATTGAATACCATGTGCCAAGCTCATTTTACAGTAAAGAGGCAATAGGAGAAGGGAGACCACAGTACTAAAAGAAGAAGCTGATGAGAATTCAAGTAGGAGGACCTCCTGGATAAGAACAATAGCAATATTTCATCCATTATAGGGGAGAGCCTGCAGGTGGGAGAAGAATGAGAAAATTCTACTGAAATGAGTATGAATATCTACAGGGCTAATCACAACAAATCTCATATTAAATCTCTTTTAATGTCCACAGTGAGCCATCCTATTTTCCCACTCCTTTGTACCAAGTCTGCTTTCTACTAAGAGTAGAATCCAAAGGGAAGGTCTAAATATGATATTCACATTGTGTTTTTTGTTCCATGCTGTTTTGTGGAATAAGGGTTCTCATCTGGTCCTCTGAAAAGCTATTCAATCACCTGTTGGCAATGTTAACCATCTCATAAACTCTACAGTGTATCCTTATAGTATACATTTAGAAGATGACTCTGTATTGGCTACAGCCTGTTGTCATTTTAAAGCTTTTTACAAGCTGTGTGCACTTTAACTGTTCTCATAAAACTTTGCTTGAACCCTGGTGTCTCAATGTCTCCCTTCTTTTTCTCTCCCCACCCACCTCCTAGGAAGGCTTTTCTCTTTTATGTAGACAGCAAAGTGACTTTTTAGAGCATGGTCTTTTGGGAACAATCAGCAATTGTCATGTAAATGTTTCTCCACTTGCATGGGATAGCAACAATCTGTGGTTTCTGGGTCTTCGGTTAGCAGAAACCATCTTTCTTCTTTTGGTTATCTAACTGTTTAATCTCTCTGAGAAAAGATCTGTGCTAACATAGTGGCAGTACCTTTTGGAGAAGTGGTAAATCATTTGATGTACGATTATTGTTCTTGGGATCTTAAGTGAAACATCCACCAAACATGCCTTGTCTAGTTCCTTGCTCGAATTTGAGTTTATTATTATTTCTGCCTGAGTACTTAATGAACTTGGTCAATAAAGTGAGTCTCTTTGGCTACATCTCAGAAATGACTTGAGGGGCAGGGAATAAAACAATCTTTTTCTTTTAAAAGTTTTATTGATACTATACCCTTTCAACAATAGATAAACAGAACATTTATAACCCTTTGTGCTACTTGTATTTTTTTAAAGCTGGATTTAAGAACATATGTACATAGAAAGGGAGTAATTGCAAGCCATTTCAGCAGCCCACATTTACTCAAGGATAGCTCCACTGCATGAAGTAGGAGTTCTTTGGAGTTCTGTTTAGGCATCACCAAAGCCTGAAACAAGAATGAAACTGAAACCTTTAAAAGTAAAGTTCTGATACCACCTATGTTTATTCAGAAATAAATCCAACTTGATTTATTGGGGAAACTTTTATGTGAATGGCAATAGGATTACAACCTTATCTAGGATTTTCTATATTGATTAGAAACACATGTAACAAAATAATCATTGTTAAACTACTTTTTAGCAAGCTAGCAAGGATACCAGACTCAATAGGAAATCCATCAATGAGTCTTCCTGATTCGACTTTTGATTCCTAAAATGAGTTTTACCAGTTCCCTACTATAATTAAATGTTATATAATGATCCTAAGTATTTTTACTCAGAATCAAGTCATACGTCCAATAAAGATAACTAAAATATCCATAAAATAAGAAACAATAGCTATGGAACTCAAAAGATGCTCTCAAAAGGTTCTAGAATGTAGGCTTGATAAATTGCAGTTATTTATTGATATCACTTCCACTAACTGCAAATAACGTAGCCTACTTACTGTAAGCCCACAGCTCTTTGCAATCTACCAAGCTAGACAACCATTTGTTGAGACCTACCATGGACTCTATCAGAGTTTTGCTTCCTGAGGCTGCAAAACCAGAACAACTACCAGGCATCCAAGGTTTCAGTATTTAAATAGTATGCCATGTTCAGCTGGGTGGGTCACATATGGTGCAGACCCACTACAAGCCAATGACTATTTAATAGATTCCAGAATGACTCTTAAGTGTCTAAGATCTGCAGAGGTTTAGTAGGTATAGCTTTTCCTGATGGGAAATGCTTATTCAGGTACTAAAGATCAAGAAATCCTGCTGGAGGATATATTGTTTGGTGTTGGGTGTCTGGTGTAATGTCTACTAGTTGAACTGCTGATCATGGTGAATAGTCCTTAACAAAGGAAAATTGCAGGTATGAACAGATGTCAAGAGAGTTTGCTAACTATAAATTAACAGCCTCAAATGGACCCTGTGTTTTTATTTTTTAGAACAGTGCTTCTCAACCTGGGCAACTTTTAAGATGTGTGGATTTCAACTCCCAGAATTCCCTAGCCAGCATGCTAGAAGAATTCTGGGAGTTGAAGTCCATGCATCTTAAAAGTTGCCCAGGTTGAGAAGCACTGTTCTAGAGGAACAGCCATGGCACATGCTTTGTATGCAATAGATCCCAGTTTCATACCCCAGTTTCTCCAAGTAAGGACAAAAAAACTACTTGAAATAATAGAGAGCCTGCCTTTTAGTGCAGGGTTCCTCAACCTCAGCCATTTTAAGATGTGTGGCTGGCTGGAGTATTCTGGGAGTTGAAGTCCACACATCTTAAAATGGCTGAGGTTGAGGAATCCTGATTTAGTGTACATCACTCAGTGACAAACAGCTCTCTGCAGAGCTTCAGATTTCAGGGCAAAATGATGCTTGCTGAGATGAGAAGGTACCATTTGTCTTCAACTCATTAAATCAAACACATCCTTTCCTGGGATGACGTGGCAAATGTGGAAGGAAGGCAGCTGCACAATTCCACAGAAACAGGTGCTGCAATTGTTCCCTGTGCACACTACAGCACCTTTTTGCCTTTGAATCTGAAGCCCTACCCAACATTTGCAGAGAACATGTGACTCTTCAGGTTTTGGATGCAAGTGTCCATCAGCCCCAATCAGAACAGAGTGGGATGCCCTTGACAGTGAGGAGATGATAGTATAGATGGCTCATCCCAAAGCATCTTCATTTTCTGCAACTACAGCCAGGGATGTTTAGGTCCTGGAGGTTCTTTTGTGAAAAGGCTATACCTGAATGGCATTCAAACTAGTGTGCCCTCCTTTGCTGCTTAGAATGGTATAACCCAGGAAAAGTTTTGCAGCTTGCTTCTGCTGATCTGCCTAAACTGATCTTCGCTCTTCAGTTTTTAGTTCCTTTCTTTCTTTCCTTTTTTAAAAAAAAATTCAAGAGACTCTGGCTATGATGCAAAGTGGGGACTAATTAGCAACTGGCAATTTGTGTATTTTACCATGGATCCTATTGCCAGTGGGCCTCCCCTTTAATCTTCTGCTTGACGGATCTTATGTTAAGGCCAATAAAACCAACTGCCTTACTTCAGCTCTTATCTAGCGTTGAGCAATTATCAAGAGGCAATTATCTAACTGCAAGCCCAGTGACCATGAAAGATAAGTAGTGACAAACATACAGCTCTTTCCCTACTTTTCTTCCTTACCTTCTTGCAGAACATAAAAAGATACTCTCTGTTAAAATCAAACAGCTGCAGAATGTACTCTTTCCCTTTTTATCTCGGTGCTGCTCTTGAAAAAGTTTCTTGCAGTTGATAAGTGAGGAATTGTTTTCATCTGTGCTTCCAAATGGAAGACTTTTAGCACATCAAACCAAAAGGCCTTGTACAGCTGTCTGTCTATCACATTACTTAGTTCTGCTGAGGTCAGAAACTAAAGAAGCCATGAGGAAACGAGAGAGTTGCGTCTAGAAGATGACAAAATCTGGATCCCCCTTGTACAAAACTTGGGAAATGAGACAGGGTGGTTGCACAATAAAAAGTCATCTGCAAACTTCCATCTTTAGAGAAATGTTGAGCTTTCAAAACCAGAAGAAGTGTCACTGGAACCATGAGGAGAAATGAAACACAGGCTAATTCTGGATTTTAGCCACTAGATGGTGCAAAAGGAATTCTTACTTCATACTAGGAAAGTATCAAAGCTCTTCAGATGGGCTCATCAGCGCTGTGATGACATCTCTTAGCCTCCATGAAGATACTCATGTTTTACGCTCAAGCTTCTTTTTTCTTTTTTAAGCTGAGAATTCAGAAGATGCTGCTTGCTGCTAATGTTTACTTACAAATCAATGTCATACCAAGCAAGTAAGCATTACTGGGCAGTTTTAATGTGTTAATTAAATAAATGGATCCATGCCTTAAAGAGCTGAGTCTAGCAGAGACGGCAGACCTGCTTGACATGTGCTACTGCCTCTGGAAGACTATGTCGGCTTTTAAGCAGTTGCACTTTTATTCCCCTGAAATCAATGCAAAATAGGAGTCATAACTAAACCAAGTCCTGTTGATTTCAGCGCAAACCAAGTGAGTATCTCAGTCTATTTCAAAAGTCCATGTCTGTCCTAAACAATGGTAGGCATTACAACTTCCGGGCTGCATGCTTCAAACTGGTGAATATTCTCCAAATCTATATTGGGCTTATAAATTGGCAGTTATTTTGATGTCAATTTGACAAAATAATGAACAGAACAGAGATGAAATATCTAAAAATTAGTTTAGGAGTTTGCTGCTTTGGCCAGAATGATGAAAGCAGCGTTGCAGTGATGTACCACAAGCTCCTCCCCTTTTGTATATGTGACATCTCAATGCATGCACAAAAGTGGGGCTCTCATCACAATTTTGAGCATTGCTTATATCATTCTGTCCCACTTCCCTCCCCACAACACCACTGTCAACATATTTGGAGGGCACCATATTAGGAAAGCTCCCTCTAAATTAAATTTGTACCTATGAGATCATATAATGAAAACGGGGCCCCCCAGCACCGGTATTTAATGTCATTAAATTGAAATTATATTTCCACTTACCCAGAAGTACATCTCATTGAATTAAATGAGACATACTCCCAAATTAGCACGTAAGAGTGCACTGTTCAAGTTGAATGGGCCATAACCCAGTGGAATATGCCCTCCACCTAAGTCGTCTTCAAGCATTTAAAATTTCTCCTTGTTGATGGAGACAAGAACATGGAGTCCAGCCCTCCACTCCTGGCTACAGCAAGTTGAAGGATGTTCTAATGCAGAGCTTTCCAAACTTTTCATGTTGGTGACACACTTTTTAGACATGCATCATTTTGCAACACACTCTTACAGCAGGGCATCATTTCGCGACACACTCTTACAGCAGGGCACAAGGTAGGCACTAGGACCTGCACGGAATCACGGCAGGTTTGGAGGCAGCAAGGCACAAGGCAGGCACTAGGACCTGTGTGTGAGAGTTGGGCCATGAGGCGGGCCACTTACCTGTCTGCCGCCCGATCCGGAAGAGTCCGATCCGGAAGAGGAGCCAGCCCCCGGAAGCAGCAGGCTTGGCGTGAACCCTGTGGAAGAAACGGAGACGCTGATTGGCAGAGGCTCAGAAGGAGGGACGCCTCCACCAATCAGCGCGCGCCAAAGGAGAGCAGAGAAGTGGGCCGAACAACGCGAAGCCCGATTGGCCCCTGCTTTCCAAAGGCGCGAAAAACGAAATAAAAGACCGGCGCGACTTACCTCCATTGCCGGAGACAACCGTTCTAGCAGCTATACACCGAAGCCTCCAGACCCCACGCCGGACCCTGCTCCCGAGCCTTGCCTAGCTACTGCCACGAACCTCACTCCAGAGCCCTAACTTGCCGCCGCCCCGGACGTCGCTGACGAGCCCAGCCCTGCTGCCATGCCGTATCCCGACTCCGTGCCTTGCCCCGCCGCCGCGCCAAGCCTCGGATCGCCATCTTACCTTGCTGCCGCGCCACGCCTCGTGCCCGAACCTCCTCCAGTTGTCGTGCCTCCGTCCTTGCTCCCTGCGGAAGAAGCCAGCATCGGGGTAAGCGCTGCCGCCTTGCCCGCTCCTCACCCGACTGCCCGAACCACCGATCCTCCGCTGCCCTCCACTCCGGAGCCTACCGATGCCGGTCACCAGTGGTTGGCTTTTCTTGGGCTCCGGTCTACCCAGACGGATCCCAGCCCGGATCAGCAGCCAAGCCCTACCGACGCCGGTCACCAGTGGGTGGCTTTTCTTGAGCCCCGGTCTACCCAGGCGCCCACCAGCCCAGAGCAGCACCCAAGCCCCGCCGACACCGATCACCAGTGGGTGGCCTTTCTCGGGCCCCGGTCTACCTCCAGCCCCGACAGCCAAGCTAGCTCTACGCCCGCAGTCACCGCGCCTGTTACCTCCGGTTCACTGCCAGTGATCGCCGCTTCCTCAGCGCCTGCACCCTCTCTGGTCCTTCCTGTCGGGCCAGGAGGACCCAAGGGACTTGTTACTATCCAGCCTGAGGAAGAAGAAGAGGACTGTGTAAACTGGGCGCTTTGCGTGCCCGTGTAAATAAAGCTATTTCAGTAACGTTTCCGTGTCAGTCTTATTCGGAACAGGACACTGTGTGGAATCACAGCAGGTTTGGAGGCAGCAGGGCACAAGGCAGGCACTGGGACCTGCGCAGAATCCTGGCAGGGCTCGGAGGGAGCAGCAGCCGCAACACACCCAGACACTGCAGCCGACACACTAATGTGTCCCGACACATAGTTTGGAAAGCTCTGTTCTAATGTCTTGTACTCTGCAATCTGCAGAGACCTTTCATTTGGAGGTGGACAGATGGGGCCACTGAGTGTGTCCTTAGATTTGTATTCATGGATGGAAAGGGCTACTCTGTTTTAAAAGGTGTTTCTCATGGTCTCAGCATATCATAAATACACATTCTGTACCTGGGTAGCATCTGGTCCAGATAGTTCTACGGGAGAACATTTTGGAAGGAAATCTTTACATCCTTCAGTGCTAGAGGGTGTGGCTTTCTCATCTTGCTCAGATCTTCTTCAGCTGTCACAGCAGTTAGCTTGTTTTAAAATTCCCATGCAAAAACCTCAGTGGAGTTGATCTTTTTGTTTTATTGCAATTTTGTATTTGTCCCTTTGGACATGTCTTTGGAGCTTCAGGGCATATGATGCAAGTGTACACATTAATTTTTTAACACTTGAAGATGGCTAGATAGTGGCTTTGAGGTTTCTGTAACATTTAATAGAAAGCACGCCAGTCTCAGTTAATTATGAACACAACTTTTTTTTAATGCTTGTTGTCCTGCTGTGATTACTGACTCCCTTATTTAATGCACTTTTATTTTTGACTAGCAATCCTAGAGGGTGTCTTAATGTTATAAGAAGCTCTTTGAACCAAAGAAAGTTTCCTGTGAGTTGTCCAGATAAGTCCAGCAACAATCAGTGGACACACAGCAGGGATTGTAATGATCCTAAAGTGACCAAATAGTCAGATTAACCTTGTAGATTAAGAGCTGCTTCAATTTTAAAATGAGTCCAATATGGACTCAGTGCCAGAAAAATAAGCCTTAAAAGGTTGCCCTTCCTTACACAATAAATAGCCCAGTAGATGCTTTGTATTGATTTGTTGGGCATTTAAAGTGCTGTGTTTTATCTCACTGAACACTTAGCAAATTTGTCATGATAGTATTTAGCAGGGCAACCACTCATTATTTATTTCCCCAAACCTTTCTGGCATATTGCTTGAAACCTTATTACACCTTGGGCAAGCTACTATTACAGTATGAAGGAATGATAATGCCCTTTCTGCTTAAATAAGCATGACGAAATAACATCTCTCTTCAGTGGAGGCGCCAATGGAGGGAATACCCCGCTGCCAAATGCAATACACTTTGTGGCTGATAGAACTTGAATCCGATTCAAAAAGATTTGGAACTTCTCATAGCTGTTTAAATGGGCAAGCATTTTCTCTGGGATGTGTATTTTGCATCTTGCAAAATTAAATGAACAATTCCTTGGAGAAAGGGCAAGAAGTCTAATTTCAGGCATCATGATGAAGTTCTACTGCACTTATAGTGTGGTCTCTCCATGGTGCTTTACTCCTTAGACAATGGATGGCAACATCCAGATAAAGATATAATGGTATAAATCAAATAATCATCACCACTATCATCTTGAAAAAGCTGAGCAGGGCAACCACTAGGAAATACCAGGGCTGTAGGCTAGACTAGAAAATCAAAAGAACATTCTAGGAAAAGGCAAAATGGCAACCCACTTTTATATTACTGTATTGTCAAGAAAACAGTATGGGCGTGCATGTAGTCACCAGAAGTCATGCTCAACTTTAGGGATGCTGTATCTTTTACTTTTGATCCATGGGAAACTTCCGGACCGACAGCTCCTAGTACTACCAATTAAAAGGAATGGGTGCACCTATTCTGTCTTTCTCTCTTCCATAACTATTTCACACTAAGTTAAAAGAAGAAGGGGTGGGAAAACAGGCTAAGAAATCAAAGATGAAGGTTGCTTTATCCCTCAATAAAGTTAGATATCTAGCTCAGAGCATCTGGAGGCTCTTTGTTTCAAGAGCTGCTTGTAATGGGAATTATGCAGCAGTAATCATGACAATCATTACAAAGTCAATCACATTTGTTTATCTTTCTAGGTCACCGGTTCCTTTGGTATCTCCATACCAAGTATCTTCTACAAATTTTTCCCTGCAGTCTGTGTCTTTCCTGTGCTGCTGAGTAATTCTTCTTCTGGCTTACCTATCTCTCCTACTTAATTCCATCGACATTGCTACTCTAACCTCCCATAAAGGAGAATAATAAGCATTCTCTCCAAGGAGGAAAGCATTTTTTAGTATAGCTTCCTTATACATGCCTTCCAAAAAGAATGGATTACAGTGCTCAGATTTCTTAATTCCGGCAGTTATAGCCCAATACATCTTGAAGGCATTGGTTTGGGAAAGACTGTGATAGCAGTTACAGCTGTCTTAATAGTTGGTCCCTTCTGATCAAGAAGGGAATGACCTGTATATGCTGTGTAATCTCTGTTTCAGAAATAGAAAAAGATGGAACTAGACAAGTGATTCATTCTGGTATGCAAGTGTAAGAGGAAATGCTAAACATTGCTTTTCCTAAAATTGTCTTAATATTAATTTCATTTCTTTAATACAGTTTATTTAAGGCAGTTTATTAATAGCCTCTTTGCTAACAGGCACACACCATCTTATATACAAATAAAAGTACTGGTTTTTCTATTTGACTATCCCCTCCCTACATTTTGGTGGTGTTAGGCAGTTATGATGCTTTCAATCTTGGGCCTTTTACAACTTCTGAGTTGAAGTGCTAGCCAGCTATCCTTGAACTGTTAGCAAGTTATACCAGCACAAAAATTGCTGTCTCCATTGCCAATCCTTATCCTGCCTCTATTGCTTCTCTTCCCAGTGACCGCAATCTCCTGACTTCCTTTCAGCTCCAAGTTAATGGGTGACAGTCTTACAGATTTAGGCACCTTTAGACTGCTCTTGGACAGTGCTGAAATAAGGGGGAAATGCTACTTTAACACTGGTACAGCTAAAGATGACTTCATCTTGTCTTACACATTGGCTGATGATGAGATGAAACCAAACAAAAAATAGAAAATGCCTTGAAACATGAACCTTCTTAATTCAACCTAGAACACAGAAGAAAAATAAGCCATTCCATTAAAATATGCAATGCGTCTATTATGTGGGAAGTGTGCAAAAGCATTCATTCAAATTAAAGTGCCAAAGCGTTTGAACTACCTAGGTATCTTTTGAGTGGAGTAGGGGTAACAGATTTATTTATTAATTACTCCATTGTCTCATTGTGTGCAGAGAGGGTTCAAGGCATAGTCATTCTCTGGCTTTCACAGATCTAATTTATATAATTATTGTCCCCATAAAGAATTGCTCCAGTTCTTAACTGTCCCCTTCAAATATTAATTCGTGTCTACATTCCATACATGGGAACTCCTACTGTATCGTCAAAGTCAGCTGGTTGTGTTCCATGATACAGTGCGAGCTGCCAACTCCAGTGTTTCTTCTTAGGCATTTTTTTTTTGGTCTAAATGAATTATCGTGCATCCTCTTAATTGTACTGAACAAATTACATTTGTCAAGGTCTATCTTTGTAAATAAATAACTGGAGACACATGGATGAGTATTTATGCTGTTCAAGGTCTCTTGTTCCATTTGTGGGAACCAGATGAGCATGAAACAAAAGAGAACTTTCCTCTAAAAGCAATTATCTCCCTGTGTTCCCATCAGGATAATTATATTGCAGGGAATTCTAAGAAGCTGCAGAAGTAAAATCGAATAGTTAAAAGCGATACTGGCAAAATTGTTATGCAAAAGTTAACAGACAGTGCTACCACTGGGTCTGTTTCTCCTACTCAGTGGAACTTGCACACTACAACTTGCAATGTTAGCATGAAACAGAGGTTGCATTAGGAAAAATAGCCATGATATGAAGCATGATCTAAAATTGTAGAAGAAACGTGTGCAAGCTTGGACTTGAGTGCTGCTTTTAGTCTTGCAGGAGAAAGATTGAAAGCCTTCTTCTTTAGAACTTAACCACAATTCCTTTAGAACTGCTTACCAAACAATTCTTCATAACTTCAATAGTTATGATTTAATTTTGGTTAGTAAACTCAAACCAGGACATCACAACATACCTTGTTCTTGCCAATGGGATCTTGTTATGTTACCAAAAATAGCTCTAGGGCTGAGTGGGTGTTCCTTGTGTCACTCCTTGGGGTACCAAAGAGCCCAATATAACAAGGTAGGGAGAACAGGAAGAGAATGGCTTCTGGAATTCTTTCTTTTTACCAGCAATGACAGCAGGAGCCATCTTTATTTTCTTCCACTGAACACAGGGGTGGGCAACATCAGGCCCGTGGGCCGTATAAGGCCCGTGAGGCTCCCGCCTAAGGCCCGTGGGGCTCCCGCCTGCAAACCCCGCCCCTTCCACGCAATTGTCTCCCGCTCGCAAACTCTGGCCCCTGGTCCGTGGAAATCCCAGAAACCCCGCACACCCCCCCCCCCAGTCCCCGGTTATAAATATCCAAATGGCCCTTGGCAGACAAAAGGTTCCCCACCCCTGACTTAACAGAATAATATGTTGCATCTCTGAGTGTGTTTTTTATGTTGAATATGCATGTGTATGTGTGCACTGGGAAGTACAGAGCAGTTTGTGTACATATCTCATTTCATCATGTGACCAGGAGGAGGGATGGGGGTTTGGAATGGAGGAGTCAGCATTTGCTGTTCCATGGAGATGGATTGGAATATTTTTTCTAGCTCTCTCTCTCTCTCTCTCTCTCCCTCTCTCTCTCTCTCCCTCTCTCTCTCTCAATTGCCCCCAGCCTGATCTGGCTCATTTTTGAATTTAGTCTCTTTTTTGCTGGCTTCTCCCTAATACCAATTTTGGTCCTGTTCTGTTTTCAGGGAGTTATCCTACTGATGGATAGACAGAGTCCCAATCCAATTTACATAATTTATTTTAAATATTGTGTTGGGTTGGAATGAATAAACATGAAAAAGTTGGCTAAAACCTGGAATTAATCATGCTTCATCAATGGATCAAGTGAATACTGACTAATTAATCTATTTCAATAGGATCTCCAATACTGTTTTTAAACATTAAGTCTGGACCTTAGAGATAGGAGGAGAAGGGGTGGAGTAGAAGTTACTTTCACACTTCAAAGAACTTTCACGCTTCAAAGAACAAGTGTATATTCTTGGTACACTTGGAAAAAAAAATTTAGAAAGAGAAAAAAGCCCGTAGGGGAAAATTTCTTGGGTATTTTGAATGTAAAAGCCCTTCTTCATCAAAGATCTTACAGTAGCCTGTAAGACTTCTAAGATGGAACATTCTCTACACTTATCAGAGCTATCCATTTACAGCTTGCAATTTAGATTTAACCAGGTTAGTTAATGGTTTAGCATGTTACATATCGATTGAGTAGCTACTGAAATCTTGTCTACATCTTTAGCCTGCAGCAACTAAAACTAATTCTGGTAATATGGATATCCCAGATACCATTTGCAAGCAATGTGAAATCTAAGTCAGGATAGGAACATTTTTAATTACAAAGTGTCCTGCAACTGTCACCATGAAATGTCAAACAGATACATACTCCATTTAGGGATCAATTCCTTCCTTAATCTTCAGGTGCTCAGAGAGCTATGCTGTCTGATGCTGTCCTAATGCAACAAGAGCTCTATGATCATTTCACTGCTACCATTATCTTGGTAGGCTCTCAAATTATCTCTACTTTTTTCTCCATCAATAATCTTACAGATACTTACCGATGGAAGGCTGAAACTATATCTGACCTGCAAAAAACTAGATGACCACTAGGTGGCAAGAGAGAGAGAGAGAAAAAGAGAGAGGAAAAAAATCCCCAACACTCTAAGACAGGGGTCCCCAACCTTCTTGGCGCCAGGGACCGGTTTCAAAATATTATTTTTCCACGGACCAGGGGGTGGGGTTTCTGGGATTTCTGCAGACCAGGGGCGGGGTTTGTGGGCAGGAGCCAATCGCATGGAAGGGGGCGGGGTTTCCGGGCAGGAGCCCCGCGGCCCAGTTCCTAACAGGCCGCGGCTCACAGGTTGGGGACCCCTGCTCTAAGACTTTGTTGTCATCTAGAGGTAGTCCAGATTTTTGCTGTCCAAATATGATAGTCCTAAAATAACAAACAATATTGCACAGGAGTTCTGCTGCTCCCTTTTTGGATAACCCCTATATCCTATTGATTATTCAATGAGGCATAAGTGCAAACATTCTGGATTGAATCTTAATGTAATACATTTTCCAGAGAGAGACAGACAGGTCTTTGTAGGTCTGCAGTGGCAATAAGTACCAATGAAGTGATGTTCATCTGGTGAACTAACACGAGAAAATGGGGAACTAAGTTTAAAGGCAACTCAACAGCAAAACAGTTAATAACATATATGTGTATAGTATGTGTATACAGTGCCTAGTTGAGCACTGATTTTTCTTAAAAAAGAACATACTAGTGATTGTGGCTTCAGCCTGGATTTCATGTTCTCATCAGACACTACATATACCCAGGAGAATTCAGAGTGCCTAGAACTTTTTCTTCTTTGGAAGACTGTAAGAAGATGGGATTTCTTAAAAAGCAACATTTTTAATAGACTTTTATAAGTCTATAAATATTTGAAAGAAAAGGATTTTCAAAAACTGATAGGCCTAAAATTGTATAATTATAATAAATTACATAAAATAATTAAGGTGCTGGGCTAGAAACCAGGAGACTGTGAGTTCTAGTCCCGCCTTAGGCATGATAGCCGGCTGGGTGACCTTGGGCCAGTCATTCTCTCTCAGCCCAACTCACCTCACAGGGTTGGTGTTGTGGGGAAAATGGGAGGAGGAAGGAGTATTAGGTTGTTCACCACCTTGAGTTATTTATAAAAATAATAAAGGCGGGATAAAAATTAAACAAACAAATAAATGTCTATGTGTGCATGCGTGGGTGTGTGTGTATGATCAGAGATCATAACTGGACAATCAATTCCAAAGGATGGCAAGATTAGGCATTTACTATGGGCCCAAGATTGGTCTATGGCCATTTCTACTTTGCACAGGCATCCAAAAGTAGATTCAGTGTAGCTTAATAGAATTGTGTGTTTAATTAAAGCACCTAAGATTTTCCAAATAGTAATACAAAATGAAAAAAGAACAGGGAAGGAAGAGGAGAGCAAATATACATGGTTCAGCTCTTCATTCCTAAGTCAATGGATGGCTCACCTCATGGTGGGCATTGTGTTTTTCCTAAGACACAGGATGTGCAGCTTCTCAGGATATCCTATCTTTTCCAGTTTGAAGAGGTCCATTAAGGATGCTATTCTTGAAGGTCATTCCTATTCCACTCTAGTTTCAAGCATCATGATGGCAGAGGAATGTGAATGTTTCTTTTGTCTGAGCCTGTCACCGCACAAATCCATTGTTCTACATCCAGCTGGGGAAGCTTATTATGGAGAAGTCAAGCACTTTAGATTTTTCTCTTGATTATGGCCAAAACTAATAATCTACACCCAATGTGCTGAGACAATTAATTTTATTATGATTTTATTATGCGTATGTCAACCTTTAAATCAAAAGTTTTCCCATGGGTGATGTCTTCTGTGGCTAGCAAATCAGCAGAGAGACCAGGTCATACAGGGGCATTTGATTCTTTAGCTGATGGTTGAGTCAACAACACACTGGTCTTCAGCTTTCCAATCCCATTATTATTAGGAGCTGACTACAGAGAAGTGTGAATCCATCTAAATCTGAACGGAACCATTTAAACTGAATCAAGTTTAAAACAAGAAAGCAAACAAAAAAGTTGTACTATGAAATTTGGAGCTATGGTTGCTCAATATGTACATTTTAATGAATTTTTGTATGGGAGAGAATGGTGTTCAGGTTTGGCTTGCCCCAGATTTAGCATACATTACAACCTGCTTTGAACACATTTTATGAAGAATCTGCTCCTGTTCACCAAGGTAAGATCTATACTGAGGCACATTTGATATCTGAGGCATCCTGTTTGTTAGTAATGTAACCAAATGTTACAGACTAATGGATAGCTTTAAACTATGGAGAAAGCAGGCAGAGTTTGGAAGATCAGATATATTTCAGCATGTGTACATATACTGTGAGTATATACCACAAGTCCCTGTGTAGCTCTGCAACTGAAAAAGAAGTGGGTCTGTGAGAGGTTGTGCTACTAAGTTGCTTTTTAACAAAACTCCCAGTAACTATGTGCACATCTGCACAGAAAAGCCGGTTTAAAAATGAAACTGGATTCGTTGTTTGTACTGTAGATGTACAATTGTGCAGATGAGCCATGAAAAAATATCCTCCACATTTATCAATAAATAATCCATTGTCCTGCTTGCAAAATGCTCTTGCCTATCTGAACTCAAAACAGGTTTAACAGCGCTGAATTTATTCCCACGGGGGGGGGGGGGGGAATTAATTCCACTGTATTGGATTATAGCTTGCATGGTGCTCCCCCCAACATAAAAGTAATTGGGATAGGTGAGCAGCATACAGGGGAACAGTATTGTAAGGAGAACAAGTTGCACATTGATCATGTGCTCTATGAGTGACTCAGACATTACAGCGCTGAGATAAAACTTTAGCCTAGATAATCCCCAATTTGTTGGGGGTGGGAAGGAAGCTGGGGCAGTGCTACGATTCATTTTCTTTATCATGAATCTTTTTCCACCGTTGGCTTTTAAGTTCAGCTTTTCTGTTCCTCCATCCTTCTTGGCCTTCCCTGTTTAGCTACAGCACATTAACTCTTCTTGAAGTATAAATTGGAGGACAGCAAGAGCCAGACTTTTTTTTTAATGGTTTCCAAACGCTGTGGAATTTCCTGCTGGCTATATTAGATTGGCCAACAACTTTGTAATTGTCTAAAAACAGTTGGTTGACGTTTCTTTCCACCCATGTTTTTAAAAGCTACTTGGCTGAAATGCTGCTGCTTTCTTTAAAAAAAATCAAATCAAACCAAACTATATCTTAAAATCCTTCTGTTTTCTCAGGGTGAACCATGCTTTCTTATTTATGACTGAACTCCCCTGCAAGAGACAGTTTTAAATCTATGGTGAAAGAGAACTTATATTTCTTTCAGTGATTTAAGAGTAAGAGCAGGAAACGAGTAATTCTGATTCAAAATCAAGAAGCACTTAAAATAAGGGCCACATGATCCCCAGCTTCAGAGTATTTTATATATGTATTTTTTATTTCCTGAGTAGGAGATAGGGGGGAAAAAAAGAGCCACAGTTGGTGTAATGGTATGTGGGAATGACCTTGAGGGAGGAAGGGAAGAGATGCTGCCTAGGGAAGGATCAGATAAAAGGGGGAGGAGCCAGCAGTTGCATAACAGGCAAAGAAGGAAACTTAAAAAGGATCTGCCCTAATGTATCAGGCTGTTAAAAGTGATGGCGGGAGATTTGTATTTTCAGACTTGCAAGATACTGTTGATGTAGCCTTACAGTAAAGTAGATTAGCTCATCTGGTCATGTTTCCTGTCTGGTTTACCTGGGAGGACTGACAGCTGGTGAAAGTTAATTCTTGGTTTGTTTTTGCCACACCAAATCTAGGCTCCCAGAGTTTAAACAAGCATCAGACCATTTATCCAGCCAGCTCAGGTACATCTAAACCAATTTCTCATAATCATGGATACTCTGGGTATGTTGAACTGCTGCCTCTTCCATCCCAAGGAACAATGGCTGAGTGACAACTGGACGTAAACAGTGATTATGCTGGCTGTTGACGAGTTGTATCCAGAGTTGATCTCTTTCAGGAAGGCGAATCTGTAGTCCTTGATAGCACTTTCTAGCTTTCAGACAAAGGTATTTCCCCTGGAGATGCCACAAACTGAACTAGACCCTTTGACCTACAAAACATGTGATCTCCTCTGAGCTGCAACTCAGCTGGGAGAGTCAACGTGTTTATCCTCAATAGTATTTACAGGTAGTCCTTGGTTAACGACTGCCTTCTTTAGCAACTGATTGAACTTACAAGAGCGCTGAAAAAGTAGGTTTACGACTCGTCCTCAAACTTATGATGGACGCAGCATTGCATGGTTACGTGACCGCCATTTGTGACCTTCACAGCCAGCTTCCAACAAAGTCAATGGGGAAGCCGGCAGTAAGTCACAATCACTTGACATCACACTTAATGACCGCGCGTGATTTGCTTAATGACTGCAGCGGAAGTGATGTGATGTTTCACTTAATGATCGTGTCGCTTAGTGATGGAGTTGCTGGTCCCAATTGCGGTCGTTAAGTGAGGACTACCTGTATTTTTATTTATTTACATGGAAATTGACAGGCCCATGCAACAAGTAGGGTGTGCCAGATTGTGTGGGCACACATAACTGTGAGCAGGTCCACCCATGCAGTTTTATTTCATGTTATGATGGGGTAAATCCTGCAGGTACATTGTGCGTAAAGGGCACAACGTGGACTACAAATGTAGTATTGTACAGTAGGTATGTTTGTATTCGGAAGTTGAATTACAGAGGAAAATGTCAGAAGGCTCCTTGCCTCAGGCAGCCATAAGGTGACAAGAGGCCATAAGTGTCTCTAAGAAGTCGTAATGAATTACATAATTGACATTATTTGTGTGGTGATACCCGTGACTTCCCTTGCTGTCCCTTGTCCCCAGCCTGCTGCAGACCCCCACTTGAGTAGCTGTGGGGCAGGAAGATCCTGAAGAAACCACTGCCTCCCATTTTTACTTTTTGGAGGAGTGGGAAAGAGGGAATGATGGTCCCCTGATTGCTACAGGGATGAGAACTTCTGTACCAGGGGAAGAATTTCATTTTTCTTCAAACCTTTGCAATACTCCTTTTGTTAGCTGCCACATGCTTTAGCTGTGAAATTTTTGCCATTCATAGGCGAGTCTCTTGCTCCTCTACAAACATTTTATCCTTGATCAGTAGCTAAACCTGCCTGAGCTCATTAAATGGCAATGTGTTGGTTACTTACAGTTGATAAAATTATCAGAGGCCCATTTTCTCCCAGCTGGGGCTGCAGGAAAGCATATGTTTCGAGGCCAAGAAAAACAATAACGTGGCAACGTTATGCTCGGATTTGACCAAGTGACCCTTTCCCCTTTTAGGTTGGTTCTTCTGAATCTTAGCACAAGGGTTGTCCTTTTGCAGCGAGGCAGCATTCCCCACTCGGGTGGGGGTGGGTCAGGGGAAGTGACTTATTATAAAACTCACTGTACTCATTGAAGTTAATGAGATGTGGAAAGCTTTGTAATTTGATTTGCTGGACCATATGCTGTAAAGGGATACTGCTGATTGCATTCCTCCACATTTAATTTAAGCAGTATGCAACAGCTTCTTCATATGGCTACTTGTATAATTAAAATTAAATTGGAGTATTTAAAAAAGAAAGACAAAAAGAAAAAAAGCACCCCCCCCCATTGGCTTTATTACTTAGTGTGGTTGGATTGCAAGCTTTCTTCTCGAAAACATCTGTAAGTAATGTGTGGCTCTAATTTTAAATCTTGGCAAATACCTTGCACTTAACATTCGTTTTTTTCCTGACAAGGTTGGAGTGGCGGTTTTTTGGAAGCCAGTTGGTAACAGATACACATCCGCAAGGACAAAAACATTTCTTAATTGGAGTTAACTGTAACACAAAACTTAGCATTCTCCTGACCTCCCTCTCACACTTAATTTAGACACTGCAACACAAATGGTGGTGCAATGAAATCAGGCTTCTGTCTTTACCAGATGCAATGAAATATTTTGTTTCTCTCTAAAAAAAATAGTCATCCCAGGGATTTTTTTTTTTTTTTTGCTTTCTTGTCACCATCTGCTGAGAGCAAACACAGACTCCAAAACTACCTATAAAATCCATCGGGCAAAGCTGTGTTCTTTTTGCACGGGATTTAATGCTGCTGCCCTCCGTAAAACCATACTGCTTTACATGTGTCTGAGGTGGTGGTTTGACTTCCCTTTATTTAACTGCAAGCGTTGATGAGGCACAGTCCCAGGGGTTATATTCAGAGGAGTGACACATGCTGATTTTATACCTGAAAGCACACCAGCCTTCCCCACCCTGCTGCCCCTGTATGTTTTGGACTTTAACTCCTTTGGAGTGGCAGTCCTCCTCATAATCGAGAATGGGAAACTTGCCTGTTCTGCATTTGAAAAGTAACAACAATAGTTCCATCATGCTAGCTAGAGTAGGAAATGGATTATGCCACGAACCTTTATAAATATTACTCTAAGAGCCTACCCAGGTGCTAACACTTTTGATAGGTTTAATGGACTTGGAGATTGTCCAAGGCCATGAGCAGTAATATTTACATATAATAGTAAGCAGTATTCTCAGGGGAGCGATGGCTCAGTGGTTGAGACGCCAGGCTTCTTGATCGGAAGGTCGCAAGTTCAGCAGTTTGAGACCCGAGCGCCGCGTGACGGAGTGAGCTCCCACACTCGCCCCAGCTCTTGCCAACCTAGCAATTCAAAAGCATGCAAATGCAAGTAGATGAATAGGTACCACTTTGGTGGGATGGTAACAGCGTTCTGTATGCGTCATGCTGGGCACATGACCGCAGAAGCGTCTTTGGACAGCGCTGGCTCTTCGGCTAAGAAACGGACATGAGCACCGCCCCCTAGAGTCGGACATGACTGTGCAGGGGAAAACCTTTACCTTTACCTATTCTCTTAGGTCTAAACACACCCAGTGCCCCAACTGTTCCTTCTAACTTTTTTCTTCATTTCCCGCATGTATTCTAGTTTGTCAATGTCCTTCCTAAATTGCAAGGCAGGAGACAATTTTTAGATGCAATCTGTCCAGCACAGAATAGAGAGGAACATTAACTTCTCTTGAATTTTGACACTATACCAGTATTTGTGCAGCCTAGGACTTCTTTGGCACCTGCATGGCTTACATTCAGCTTGTGATCCATCAACCCCACCCCTCCTAAATCCCTCTCTGCTCAGTTCCCACCTTACTCTAGAGCAGGGGTCCCCAACCCCCAGTCCGTGGACCAGTACCAGTCCATGGCCTGTTAGGAACTGGGCTGCACAGCCCGCCCATTGAGCTCTGCCCATGGCCCGCCCATGGCCCTCGTGGTCCACCCATCGAGCTCCACCCATGGCCTACCCATGGCCCGCATGGCCCGCCCATCCCCCCCCCAGTCCGTGGAAAAATTGTCTTCCACGAAACCGGTCCCTGGTGCCAAAAAGGTTGGGGACCGCTGCTCTGGAGTATTAACTTGGAACAGGAGCCTGGCATTACCATGATTTGATTGGCAGTTCTAATACCCAATCACCACAGTCAGTCCACAGAGAAGGCTTTTCATTGTGGTGTCACTGAGCAATATTTCTACCCCTTAAACATCATGTTTGAGGAAGAGCTCTATGCAGCTTTAAAGCTTACATTGTTTTGTGAAGGTAGGTCACGACAGAAGTATTATTTTACATCTCTTCAGTTTTAATATAGCAGAATGTAGGGAATAGAGGCAAGATCTCTCCTTTGTGCCCAAGGTTTTCCTGCATGAAAAGTATTAATAAGAACCTATTTACATTGTTGAAAATCAATGTATTGTATGCATAGTGCTTATACATTAGGTATACTTCACAGAACATTCAACTGTTGCATATTTAACAATATTCGTCCTCCCCACTGGACCCATTGTAATGTTTGTCTTGCAATCTGGCTTTGCTCCTAATTGAAACACTTTTGCTTCCTTCTTTATGCTGGCAAGAGGGATTTTTCAATACCAAACAAGTATGGTTAAAAACAGAGGATTAGTTCTCCTGCCTCTGTATAGCTGGATAGAACAGGTTGTGACAAAGGGACAAACCTCAAGTGTACTGAGATGCACCAAGGTTTTAAAGGAGGAAGGAAGGCAAAGCATATAGGCCAGTAGTCCTCCAGTGTGGGATTGTTCATGTACAGTCCTACAAAATTATGGTTGGAACCCATGGCTCTCCAGATGTTGAAATCCTATCAGTCTCAGTCAGCATGGCCAATGATGAGGGGCAGAGGAGCGGGTGGGGGGGGGATCAAAAACATCAGGCATGATTGGGTGATCAAAGACCCACCCCTTTTTACATGTGTGCAATCAGTGCAACACTCATTAAAAAGTGGTGGGGCTTTGATCTCCTAGTCATTTTGATTTTGACACCATTTTGATGTCAATGACCTCCCACAGATACTTCTGCAGAAAAGAGTGAAGATTAACAACATTTGTAAGGGGACATAGCCCCCAGTCCTGCTATATGTGAAAATAGCTCTAAAAAGCAGTTGGGGGATTTGAATGAGTGATGGTCTGCTGTAATTTTGGGATGAATACTCCTGGCATATGGACTGGTTTGGCTGTTCTTATAATGGCTGTGGAACCCAAACATCTCTTGGTTTAAAAAATTATTATGAATATTTATTATTTTTATAATACACACCTCCTAGTTAAGTGTGGATTGGATCACAGCTGAAGCCTAGGATAGCTTGCTTTGAAAAAGTCCCCTTCTGTGAAATTTCCACTCTTTGGGGGAAGAAAAATCTCAAACAATCCATTCCTGTCTCTTAAACCAAGTCAATCATCTAACAACTATTTACCAACCTAGATCTGCAATTATAGCCCCACACCAGATGTGGCCTCCCCAACTCCTTTTTTTATTGATCAGTATCTTTGTATAGCAGGATGTCTCTCTCACAGATTTCCATCTGAAGATTTGCCTGCTTTTGGCAAAAAGTCTTACGTACTCATATTGAAGCAAACAGTGTCTCCTGTCTTCCTTTGTCTCCTCCTCAAGTCAATCCTTCATCATATATTTTTATTTTACTATATAGTTGGGATGGGATTTTCTTCCATTTCTACATTCTCTGCATTTTGCAAGATTATATGATCCATATCATTTAGGCTCCTCAGCATTGTCTCTGTTGCTGGTCACTTCTAAATGGGCAGTGAAGGTGGTTCTGTTTCAATGGATTTTTATTTAACAACTAACATTCATTATTACACTTGTCTCAAATCTGTGTTGCTTCTGTCTGTTTGCACATTTTAAATTTTGGTTTTTAATGTGAACCATCTTGAGTAATTCTGCAACTCCTCTTCTCCCCTCCCCCCCAGCTACATTTCCCCTTGCTCCGTTTATCAGTAACTCAGCAGAAAAGGAGCTGAAGGGAGGAGTTGTGGAAGAAAAGCATTTTTGTCCTTGTCTTATTACTTTTTATACAGCAACCCCAATGCCTTGTTTTACAGATAATTGGTGCAATTTGCAAGACATAGGTCTGCTTCTATCACCTTTGGTTCTATTGAAAGCATGCAGAAAGAAAAAAATAGCAGAGCCTTTCCGTGATGCTTTTTTGTAGTTCTTTTGCAGGATCCAACCTCTCACTTTCAATTATAGCTATTTGATAAAAGGATCTGGTGCACAGTTTAGGGAGAAAAAAAATCTTTGGCCAACTCTAGTGGTCTTTAGTGGTAAGGGGCGTGATGGCTTAGCGGGTAAGACGATCGGAACTTGTCAATCGGAAGATTGCAAGTTTGGAGGTTCGAATCCCTAGCCCCAAGTGACGGAGTGAGCTCCCGCACTCGCCCCAGCTCTTGCCAACCTAGCAATTCGAAAGCATGCAAATGCAAGTAGATGAATAGGTACCACTTCGGTGGGAAGGTAACAGCATTCCTCATGCGTCATGCCGGCCACATGACCGCAGAAGTGTCTTCGGACAACGCTGGCTCTTCGGCTAAGAAACGGAGATGAGCACTGGCCCCTAGAGTTGGACACAACTGTGCAGGGGAAACCTTTACCTTTACCTACTAGTGGTCTTCTCCCATGATCCCATATTGAACAAGAAAATATGTGACAGCCTCACTTAGGGTGGGAGGAGGAGTTCAAACTATTGTCTCAGTGACAGCCATTTATTTTCTCCAAACAAAATGAAACAATTTTAGCAGCAGAGCCTATAAAATTTAAAACCAACATGGCTGGCTGGAGCATCCTCTCCATATTCCTGTTGAAACACACACCAAGTTCCATGTCTGGGAGTTTCGTTCTGGAATCATGGAACCAATCTGGAGGAAGTGTTAGAATCAATCAGTAAAGGAATTAAAGGTCAGTTTGGAAATTTAATCCAGATATGTTAAAAGAAATCTTGAACCTATCGGTTTCTCTTTTTAAAGTTGGTTTTTCTTTTTAAAAAGTTAGAACTGTTTGCTTAAGCCTTTAATATATAAGCTAGTCTTGGTTTTATTATCAGTAAAAATGTACTTCGGAACTGTTTTAATAGTTTAAGGATATTTTACTGGCAATTACAAACAATTGGAATGAGGCCAAACTATGCATGGAAAACATCCCCCAAACTGTTGTTTCGTGTTTCTTCAGCCTCTTCCCCAAAACTTTCCTGGCTTGACAAAATATTTATGCTGGATGCACAGATATATTTGCCATCTGTGGCAATCTTACAGTCAGGGTGCAATTGAGTAAATATGCAAAGTGAATTCATGTCCTGTAGGCTTCTTATAATCTGCTAAGGCTGTCATCCAGATAAAAGACATTTTAGTTGATGATGATGGTTATTCTATAGTTCAATTAAATTTCCATATTTTTAAACATACAATTTAATGTTGATTTTTTAGAAAACTATACTATAAAAAATAGAGAACCAGAATACATATAATAGCCATACAATACTAAAAACAGTGAATAAGGAACATCAACAAAATTAAAACTGAACCAGACCAAAAAATAAAAGAAAGAAGACTGCCCTCCAAAACTTTTTAAAATCCTAACAAAACTTAACAAATTGCAATACTAAACATCTAAGATATGTGTTCAACATATAAATGTCAGTGGTTTACAAAAGATACTTGATAACACTGTATACTATTATGTTATTATCAAATACAAAAAGATAGAAATTACCTAACAACACCACTGTATTTTTGTAAAATATCATAAAATCTATATCAAAGAACAATATATTGCTTCTGTCATGGTCTCCGATTCTAAGCCTGAGTTCTGCAACCATTACAGCTTCATTCTTTGATTATCTTAAAATATTGCCTTTTCCAGAACAGATAAATTACACATTTCCAAAAGCCAATCCTTATTGTCTGGAATAATATCACTTTTCCAATCTCTCTCTCTCTCAACTAGAGAGACCATATTCAATTTGCAGTCAGGAAAAATACTTAAAATAATCATTACTTTATAACTGATTTAAAGTCACTATCCCAGCTTCCACCCTACTTTCCAATAAAACATTTTACCACCTATTTTAGAGTAGAATTTTTCCAAAAAGTTAAATATTCATGAGTCTCAATATCAAATCCCAATCTATACCCCAATAAGGCCCACAGATTTATCACAATCTACACTCCTGGAAATAAAACACTGTTTCTACTGTATGTTGATCCAAAAATGTGCCATGACCATAATGGGAATAAATGATAACTTTTTAATAAAGCCCATAAGGGATGATAATCTACTAAATTTTCATTCCACATACTTATAGCTGATAAGATACAATCCCAGTGTTATTTTTGCAAATCCAATAAATTAAAGCCATTCTCATCAAATGGTAATCTCAATGTATTTATTTATTATTTATTATTTATTTATAAATAATAATCTCAATGTAGTGAGTGTAATCCTATTATCCCAAATAAATGCCCTATTATCCCAAATAAATTTCCTAAATCTGAAGAATTCTGAAGAAATATTTAGCATTGGAATGCCTCTGAGGACCTCAATCAAACAAGGGACAATGTGCTAAAGAGAAGGATGTGCATCTCTCTTTTCCATCTACTTAAAAAAAAATGATCCCAGGGAAGTAGTAGTCTTGGTTTGATATCAGCTCAAGAATGGATGTGTGGAAGAACCTAAACTATGTGGCCAAACTGCATGCTCAGCCAGCACCACAGCGTGCTTAACACTTCTATCTATGGAGATCTGTCTTTCTTTTGCTATTTCTACTATGGGAGCAAATAGTCCCTGATGAAGAGGTGCTATGGTTCAGTCTGTATCAGGAAGAATGCCTTCTGAAAAGATGAAGAAAAAAGAGTAGCGAAGTTGAGGAATTATTTTTTAGAAGCACATTTAAAATGCATGTGGAGATATGATGGAGATTAGATATGATGGAGATCTGTTTTAGATAGAGCTGCATTTAGAGTATCAGCTACACAGGCAGGGCTGCCACTGGACACACGCTCTTTCTGGTAGCAAGAAAAGCCATGAGTGCTTTAGTCTGGCGGGTTCAATTGGGAGGCTGTGGGGGTCTGGATGGGGAACAACAGGCTTCAACTGAACCCTGGTAAGACGGAGTGGCTGTGGATTGATGGCCCCCCTGGATCCGGGAAGTTGTCATCTTTGGTTCTGGGGGGGGTTGCACTACCCCACTCGGATCCAGTGCGGAATCTGGGGGTCCTCCTGGACTCGCGACTCCTGCTTGAAGAGCAGGTGGCAGTCGTGGCCAGGAGGGCCTTTGCACAGCTGCGAGTTGTGCACCAGTTACGCCCTTTCCTGGATCGGGAGGCCCTCCGAACAGTCACTCACGCCCTTGTCATCTCCCGTATAGACTATTGTAATGCGCTCTACATGGGGCTACCCTTGAAGAGTATCCGGAAGCTTCAGCTGGTGCAGAATGCAGCGGCGTGAGCAGTTATGAGTGCCAGAAGATCGGCACATGTAACACCTCTGCTTCGTGAGCTGCATTGGGTGCCAGTTTGCTTCCGGGTCCAATTCAAGGTGTTGGTGATTACCTTTAAAGCCCTACATGGCATAGGACCAGGGTACCTGAGGGACCGTCTCGTCCCGATAACGTCGACCCGCCCCACCCGTACATGCAGGGAGGGCATGCTTCGGACCCCCTCAACAAGACAATTCCATCTAGCGGGGTCCAGGAGGCGTGCCTTCTCTGCGATAGCGCCCGCCTTGTGGAATATTCTGCCCCCGGAGGTGAGACTGGCCCCCTCCCTCCTGGCCTTTCGGAAGGCCCTTAAGACCTGGCTTTGCCACCTGGCCTGGGACGACGGAGGTGGTAGTGCCTCCTGGGGTTGGCTTGCCCCATAGCTCTACTATCTATTCTGCGGGTCCAAGCCCATCCTGGATTTTATTTTATTATGTTTTGTTTGTGTTTTTAGATATTTTGTATAGTTTTAAATTTTTATTTATTGTAACCCGCCCAGAGTCCCTTGCATGGGAGATGGGCGGGGAATAAATTTGAATAATAAATAAATAAATAAATAAATAAATTGGTTCATCAGCTGATCCAGGGCCTGCTGTTTATACCAAGGTTGTGTCAAGACTTCCCTCCTTGCAGTTAGATTAGAAACATTTAATCTAATAGAACAAGAATCTAGAAACTCTGACTAACAGTATTTATCAGAAGGAGGATTAAGATTACAGCACAAGAATTCCAATGAGTACTCTCTTCAAGTCTTGTGGATTATGTAACCTATATATAGGCAATTTATGGCAGCAAAACTCTTGCTTCCAACTCTTCTGACGTAGCAGGGAGGAAGCTTCCCTCTTTGATGAAGGAGAAGCTATCCAAGATGGTTGATTGCTGAGGTATCTGCTAGTCTTTTTATCAGTATGAGAAGTAACTTTCACTGCAGCCTACTTATAACGTTACATGAGATGCGGTTGGTGGGAACTTCAGTTACCGGATTCTTATATGGTGCTCGATGATTAGGTCACAAACAACTGTCAATTATAGGAATTGATACTTGCTTGGTCATTTCTTTCTTGGGCCTCAGTGCAAGATACTTTCTGATGCTATGGATGATGTCATTCTCTAACACATACAGGACTCCCTTTCTAGTTACTGTTGGCCCATTGTGCCCCAGATACTATATCTGACCTTTTCAAATTTTTGATCCTCCTGTCATCTCCTCTTTCTCCACTCAAAGGCTTTGCTGACCACAGTGACATGGGCCAGGAGAGAAAAGGAGCAATGACAGGTGATGGGGAAGAAAGCCAGATGGAGCCTCAATTGACCTCTTTGCCATAGGACTAGGAGATTTTTTACAGAGAGGGCAGTTACTTCTGGGTTTTGATGCAAGAAAACTCTTTCCACCCAGATCATCAGAGACACAAAACACCAGTGGCTCCCACTGTGTGTAGCAGTGGGTGTAGAAACTGGAATTCCCACTTGCTGTTCTTTTCTCCTGCTATCATGTCTTGCCTGAATAACCTTTCACATATAGGTGGCAGACGACAGTGATTCACTTTGGTACTCGGTTTTCAGCTCCAGTATAACTAGAGCATAACTAACAACCTCAACAATAATCTGTGGAAGTTCCAAATACAAACTAATAAACATTTCGTCCATAATAAACCACATATGATTGTAGTTACAAAGAAGAATTGTGGATAACTAACATTGTAGTAGCTGGAGATAAAAGGGTCAGTGGGAAAGAACTAGAAAAATAGAGAAATATAAAGACCTTCAAATCAAGCAAATGTGGAAAAACAAAGTAGCAGTGAGGTCAAAAGTGGTTGGTATTCTTGGTGCTATACCAAAAGACCCAGAAAAGCACTTGGACACAATAAAAATGGACAGAATCTCAACAGTTACAAAAAATTGTATTACTTGGAACAATGCATATATTACAATGATGTATTTAATGATCCTAGATAATTGGGAAGGATCTGATAGTCAAAAGCAGTGTTTCTCAACCTCAGCAACTTTAAGATATGCGAACTTCAACTCCCAGAATTCCCCCAACCAGCATGCTGGGAATTCTGGGAGTTAAAGTCCGCACATCTTAAAGTTGCTGAGGTTGAGAAACACTGGTCAAAAGTACCAAATCCAATCAGAACTATCTAATAGACTGTGTAAATTTTATTCATTCATTCATTCATTCATTCATTCATTCATTCATTCATTCATTCTTTCGATTTCTATCACCGCCCCATCTCCCCTGAAGGGGACTCTGGGTGGTAGACAGTTGTTGTTTTTGTTATTTTTAAAAAAATGCATCGCTGATTAATTTGAAAACCGAACTTTGCTGTATGGAAACAATACTAATGATCATGATTCCAAACTGTTTGACAAGAGTGTATTCTCCAGTTAATGCTACGATTCTTAAGAATTATCTCTACAAATTCAATCCTATTCCATTTCTCAATGGGGTTTACACCAAGTAGATCTGTGTACAATTGCAGAGTGAACAACTCTATTTAACAACTTCAGTCCATTTAATTTAATGTAACATTTCACTTAGTGCAACATACTTCTGAGTAGACATTATACAAGGTCACAGACACATCCAATTCATACACAGGTGTTTCCCCCCCCCCGCCCCCACACACACACTTATAATACTTTATTTTAAACCTCAGGATAATTTCTCAGTCTGAGAAACCTCATTGAGGAGAACTCCTGTGTGTACAGTCATTTTGGGAGATACAATTTAAGATTTTAATATGAGCGTATGTCCCTGTTTTCTGCTGCCAAAATTTAGAAACTGCTTCTGGAGAGAAGATTATTACTAATGGCAAATTTGGCTTTCTTTCTCTCTTTTTTAAAGACAGAGTCATTTGGCCCAAAACTGATCATTGGTTTTTACTTTTTAATGTATAGTGTATTGTTTTTTAATCCAAGCTCACAAGCCTAGCAAATTAAGTAAAAAGAAAATGAGCACTCTGTTTACAGGGGCACCACATCTTGCCTTTCTTTTTATCTTGCTTTTTAATGTGAATAAAGATGCTTTTTCATACCAAAAATGGCAAAGGCCAAAAGTTTAATCTTTCCTAGACAACTTATTTTATTGCATTTTAAATTTCCCCATGTATTAATGTGACCCTTTTCTGTAGCTTTTTATGTCTGGTGTTTAATTACTTATCATTAGCAACATGCATGGGGGAAGCAGTTTAGCATCTTTATAAATGTGATCATTAGTACATGGAAAGACACCGGTTTCTTTAGGACTCTCATTAGTTATTCGGTTTTCATGGAAATGATCATTAGGAGAAGACGGGCCACCTGGTTAATTGCAGCCCCAATTTGAAAATCTCTGTTGCATTTCTCATGGACTTTGTGATTATGAGCTTCTCGAACATCAAACTTGGGAAACTGCATTTCCTAGCTAGGTATGTTTTTTGTTTTATGTCTATTTAGGGTAGATTTGATAGTCAAATAATTTACAAATGCAAAACTTCATTGTTGGGGGAGGGGGGGAAGAACCCACCGGTTATAGTTAAAAAGAAATCCAGCAGTTATAGCCAAAATTAATTTTAAAAAGTAAAAGCAATATAAAATAACAGTGAAAAGTATGTAAATTGAAATAAAAGTTATCTGAAAATGCATCAACTTTATAAATTATGTATTTTCCTTTCCTTTTTTAAAATCTGTATTGGCAAATAAGTTGTTGCCACTGCAATATATACTCATTTACCCAGCAGCTTATCATGTAATTCAGTAGGGCTTTTGTCTAAATAAGCACAATTATTTATTTGATTATGTTTCTAAACCACTTACTAATCACAGTTCTTTCTGTGTTGTACAAATAAGTCAAAAAACGGTTACACAAAATATAGCATCACACGCCTTTCTTTTTCCCGTATGCAGGATTACATTTACTTTATGGCTTGTTGGGATTTTTTTTAAACAAGGTATACTGTATGTATTTTGTTGTAGAACTTTGCTTTGGAAGAGTAATCAATAAATTATGTTATGACTGTGAGAAAGCAAGCCAATAGATCTGTCTTGCTTGATTGCCACAGAAAATCCTAAAGTATGAAAAATATGGCTGCATATTAAAAATTAATATAGAGTGGACAAGCTATGGCCATTCAGACTCTGTTAAACTCTTATTGGCTGTGATGACTGGGGCTGATGGGATTTGGAATCCTACCCTATCTGGAAACCACAGACAGACAGACAGACACACATACAGTTTGGAATCCTTGCTTAGATGTAGAGGATTTCTACAACTGTAGAAATGTCATCTACCCTTTAAGGCAGTGTTCCCTAATGTGGTGGCCTCAAGATATACTGTGATCTTTCCACAAAAGTAGATCAAGCTGCAACATCCTGCTTTTTGCACTTGTTGGGACATAGTTGTGTGCCAGGAATGATCACAACTACTGTGTAAAGTTTAGAAGCACCTTGATTTTAAGACCTGGAAGTGGAAATGCTCAGAGATGGGGCACTCTTTTGTCCATAACCTTTGTGAAGTCCTAGCATATATTTTTGTAAATGCTCATATATTCTTTTTTACATTGCTTCTCTCCAACCACTTTTCCGTCTGCTGCTGATTTTAATTCACTGCCAGTTTTAAGTTCCTTGGTACTTAATCACAGAGTCTGTATGATTTAATGGTTTCTAGCCACAAATCAGAGGGCTGATTATGACCTATAAAGGAATGTTTGGATTCTGAAGAACTCTGGAAGATCCTCCTCTCTCAGACCCACCACAGTCAAAAGGGTGTTTGGCAGAAAAGTGAGAGAGGACCCTCTCGGAGACCCTTCCCAGTTTGGATTGATTCTGATTCATATTTGCTATTCTGTTAACAGATGAAGCCATTCTTACTTAGACACCTTTTTGCTTATTAAGCTGAATGTTTCCCACTGAAATAGCTTTTAATTGGTGGGTGTGTGTGTGCCATTTTTATTTCTCTTCTTTTAGCTGTATATTTTCAATTGATCTACTTCCATGTTTTAATTATAACTTTCTATTTTATCCTGTAAGTTCTAGTTAGCAGCTTTGAACACTGTTGGAAAAGTACTATAAATAAAATAAAATAAATAAATGTCAGAATGTTAGACCCTTGTCTGTCTGTCAGGCAGGCAGCAGCACTTAGCTGACGTTGGCTTATCTTGGAAAGCTAAGTAGAGTCAGGTCTAATTACTGCTTGGATGGGAGACCACTAGGAAATATCAGGCTGTAAGCCAAGTTGGGGGGGGGGAACCCTATCATGCTGGCAAGAAACTACATATAATTGTCTATGAAGTCACCAGGATTCACGGTCAGTTCAAAGGAGACTTTATGCATTAGCTGATATTTTAGTCAAACATAACTCACAGGGTTCTCATGAAGATAAAAGGAAATGAGTGTATGTGGAATGGACAAGAACAGAGAACTATGTACTATATGTCACATACAACTCCTTGGAAGAAAGGTGAAATAGTAAAGGAATTTGACTCTGTATATTAACAAACCTTGCATTTTTCAGCGTTAAAGTTGTGGCAGAATTCTATACCTACAAATAAGTGCTAATAGATATGCACTTTTAATGAGGAACTCACCTTTGTGCTTTTTCAGTAAAATGTGTCTGCTGAATGTGCGACATAAATAACAATCGTAGGGCGGTACTAGTTTATGAGTATGTTGTTAGTGTTAGCATTAAAAGGCATGAAGTCTAAAAATAAATACTTAACAAAATAAGGATTGTCATTCATATGTCTATCCTATTTTACCTTCAGAGCTTTAAGGCAGCAGAAGACATCCTGATAGGGTGACTTCTTCCGCTGTGAAAAACCACAACGGTGAGAAAAAAACTTGTCAGAAGCTCTCATTTTGTCTGTAAACAATTAGCCAGCTCTTGCTCCTTCAGCCTAGCCTGAAAAAGCTCTGGAAATCTGCAATCAGTTATATCTCCAATTACCATAAAATATATTATCCATCTATTCATTTATTAATGATTCATCAGTTAACCACACATAATGAGCAAATAATTAGTAATGCAGTCTGCTTGCCAAAGAACTGAAAAAGTGTTGGCATTTTAAAGATGAAAGGTTGCATTTATGCAGAAGCTTGGTGATGATAAAGTTAATACCAAAGATAATTACAAAATCGCCTACCCTATATTGGAGGCTGAGGGCCCACAAAATGTGTCTAATTGAACTTACATTATTCTTCAAAAACCTGCACGTTGCTGCATATTAGTGATCGGTTTTGCTGGAGGATCTCCCCTCTGTGAGGTATACCCCAAATAATCAGGCAAGTTAATAAAATGCCAGACAGCAAGACAGTGCTTTTTCTTTGCCTGGCTGAGGCCTTTTGGAAAACAATAAATTGCATTCATGTCAGCCAAGGCACATCCCTTTGCTAATTATCGTTTGGTGCTGAAATGACTTCTGTGAAATTGGAAGCAAGGAGGAACATACAGCCATACAAGGGAGGCTTTTCAAGCTCCAGCAGTAAATGTGAGATAGGCCTCAGGCACACAGATGTTAAAACAGTGAATTCCCCTACAGATTACACTAATGGAAACCCTGTCAGAGTAAGTCAAATCCAGGGTCTGTGGTCAAAATCTAATTAATGTACCTAAAAAAAAATAAAAAAAAATCGGGATGCCTGGAGGTGATGATGAAGTCTGTATAAGAAACTTGCTTGTTTCTAAAACTGCTAGCATGCATAGCAAGGAACACTGAGCTATTGCTTGACAATGTAACACCTGTTTGTTGCGCAGCTCTGCACACTGGATTCAACGTAGGGTTGGCAAACCCGGCTTGCGCAGCAACCACCTTTGATCTCTAGAGAAATACTGTACCGGGAGTCGGTTTGGGAGCGCTGGGAAGATGTGGGTGCTTGAGACTCTCTGCAGAAGCCGAGAGAAAGCACGCCTGCGCCTGGATTCTTTGGAACTGACTGAGCATTAAAGAGGTACTGAAGACAGCGAGACTGGACGAAAGAAGGGCCAAATTACTCAACTGTGCAAAAACAGAGAAAGAGAAAGAAAGGGACAATCTCCCCTGGTGCTTGAAGGCTCAGTTTGGGAACGCTGCTGGCACAATCTTCTAAAGCTTCCGCAGCTGTACAGTACTTGTCCTGAGTAATAACAGAATAAATGAATTTCTAATGCAGGAATCTTTCAGTTTCCACAAGTGAAAAACCAAAGCACCAACATTCCTGCTGTATATTTTATAAGGAACAGCACAAGCAGGAGAGACCTTACCTTTTTTTATTTTAGGGAAAAAAAACTATGAAACTCTTCCCCCAATGTACATGTTCAGATTGGGTCATTATTACAGAAATCCATTTCAGAATGGTGAGTAGTTTGAGGATTTTAACACGTTTAATTATTTAAATCTGTTTTAGGAGAAGTCTCTCGTGTAATTTGGCTTTCCTGTTGAGAGTATGGGTTTCTGAGAAAGATGTCTTACCCAGAGCCTTGGAACGATTAACTTTCGTAGGATATAGCAGAAACAAATATGCAGCAAAAAACTAGAAAAGTGCTAAAGACCTATTTAGCAATATGTACGTCTCTGCAACGGATAGTAAATAAATAAACAGGTTCCAACGTCTGAGCATTCCGATAGGATTGCTTTGCTAATGCATATGTGACATAATAGACATTTTATCCTGACTTAAGTTTTGTTGGAAATTCAGCAAATCAACATGCCTCATTTGCATGTAGATGAGTTCATCCCAGGATGCAATTCTCCATGTCTTTGAGGAAGTTGTTTTGTTGCCACTCCTACTTCCTCCTCCTCCCTTCGTAGTCAGCTCTCTTTGACTCCATTCCCCATCGAAGGAGGAGCACGTGGCTGCTGCTCTGTATCGAGAGGCCATGTCTAGGCCTCAACCCTTGTTGTTCACATTTCCAACATATATTTGAAGTGCCTTTATACATTCTAGACAATTTCTCTGGTGCAATATACCAATGGTACATCATTTTATAAAAGTTCTCTTTGAGATTATAACGTAGTGGTTAAGGCAACGGGCTAGAAACCAGGAGACTGTGAGTTCTAGTCCCGCCTGAGGCATAAAAGCCGGCTGGGTGACCTTGGGCCAATCACTCTCTCTCAGCCCTAAGAAGGAGCCAATGGCAAACCAGGAGCCTGAGAGTTCTAGTCCCGCCTTAGGCATGAAGCCGGCTGGGTGACCTTGGGCCAATCACTTTCCCTCAGCCCAACTCACCTCACAAGGTTGTTGTGGGGAAAATAGGAGGAGGAAGGTTAGGTATGTTCGCCGCCTTGAGTTATTTATAAAAATAATAAAGGCGGGATAGAAAATAAATAAGTAAAATAAATAGTGTAAATTTCAATCCTTTCAACCACATATTTTCCCATTGTTCAATCTGTATATTATAACCAAAATTTTAGCCCACTTTATCATACATTCTTTCACTACTTCTGTTTCAAATTTCAATAAAAGTTAATACATTTTAGCAATCACATGTTCATCATTTGTACACAATTCTATTTAAAAATCCGTCTTACAATGTTCAGTACCTTTTGTATTGTTCAAAACTCTTTTGTCTACTTTAAATCTTTCTGATGACTGTAAATAAGAAAACCGTTGGCAACTATATCCCTCTGCCCCCAATTGTTCTCTTGATTTTATTTTGTATTCCCCTTGACAAAATTCTAGTATCTCACAATATGTTAACCATTTGTATTTGCCTATTAATTCTCGTCTATAAAATGCTTCTTGTGCTGAGAGCCACAAAAGTGTTTTCAGACACAACCTGGATTTGTATTTATTCCATGTTTTCAATATGGCATGTCTAACATAATGATTTTTAAAATCCACATTAACCTTGACTTTATCGTACCACAAATATCCATGCCACCCAAATCTCAGGTCATGTCCTTCTAACGCCAAAAGCCTTCTATTTCCGAGCAGCACCCACTCTTTCATCCAAACCAAACAGCAAGCCGCAGAATACAATTTCAAATCAGGTAAACCCAATCCTCCTTCCTTTGCATCTTGTAACACTTTATAACTTGTGGTTTTTTCCCTTGCCACACAATCCTTTTGCCACTGTTTAAATGGTGCATCAGTTGTCAAAACAGGTATTGTTTGAAACAAAAACATCATTCTAGACAAGACATTCATTTTTATCACAGAAATTCTCCCCAGCAATGACATTTGTAGTTTCTCCCATCTTAACATATCATTTTTAACTTCATTCCATGTCTTAACATAATTATTTTGAAATAACATACAATTCATATTTGTCATGGTGATACCCAGATATTTTACTTTCTTCTCAATCTTAAAACTCGTTTTATTGACCAATTCTGTTTGATTCTCCATTTTCATGTTTTTGTTAAACATCTTCGTATTCTGTTTGTTGATCTTAAAACCTGCTAATGTACCAAATTATTTTAGTTTTCCCATTAATGTTTCAATTTCCTTTAAAGGATCTTCTAAAACCAACACCAAGTCATCTGCAAAAGCCCTTAATTTATAAGTTTATTTTTTAATCTTTACTCCTGCAATCCTCTGTCCTGTTCCGACTAAGGCCCAAGGCAGGAAGCGGTGGTATAACAATCTTTATTTACAATAAATTACACAATTATGCTTAAAATAAACTGGATTGTCTGGAACGCAGTTTGTATTAGCACGAGGTCGACATGTGCGCGGGAAGCCACCACGTGGCGGCAGGATAGGTCCTTAGAGTACAGTTCTTCGCAGCTGCAGGGCAAAACTCGAACCCAGGGCCCGTTGCCACAGCGCCAGGCTTGAGCTCTGGGTGTGGCACGGCAGCAAGGCAAGGCTGGGAATCGGGGACCGGCGTGGCAACAAGGCAAGACATGGAGGCAAGGACCGACGCAGCAGCAGGACAAGACTTGAATTCAAGGACTGGTGCGGCAACAAGGTGCGGCTTGAGTCCAGGGTCTGACGCGGCGGCAAGGCAAGGCTCGAAATCGAGGACCGGCGTGGCAACAAGGCAAGGCTTGAACTCACGGTCCGGCGTGGCAACAAGGTAAGGCGGAAGGTCAGGCTCCGGCGCAGTGGCAGAGCTGGGTTCAGCAATGAGGTCAGGAGCGGCAGCACTCGAGGTCGAGGTCTGGTACGGCGGCAAGGCAAGGCGGGGAGTTCGGTTGCGGTGGCAGGGCTGGGCTCGGTAACGAGGTCTGGAGCAGCGGCAAGGCAAGGCAAGGCTCGGCTGCAGGGTCTGGCGTGGAGTTTCAAGGTGTCGGCATAGGGCATTTAGAACGGTTGTCTCCGGCAACCTGTTCAGGCTTCTGGCGTCCCTTATATGCTTGATTTTCCCGCCGTTTGCATGCGGGAGCCAATCGCGCCTCTCTCTGTTCGGCCCGCCTCTCCAACCTTCTTTGGCGCGCTGATAGGTGGCGGCAAATCCGCCCCCTGGCTGTCTCCAATCGGCTGTTCCACCTCCGATTTGAATTTTGCGCCTTCTACCACACTCCTTCCCGCCTTTTCTACGAGCCACTCACCCTCCTCTGCCTCTGACTTGACCTCCATCCTGACATCCTCTCATCTTGTCCTATATCTCTATTCAATATTTCAAAGACTAAAATAAACAAGAGAGGAGACAGTGGGCATCCCTGTCTTGTTCCTTTTTGTATCTCACAGGGATTTGTTAAACCTCTATTAACGATTATTTGGGCTTTCTGTGAAGTATAGTACTGTATGCCCATGAATTAGTTTTCACTTTATTTGCTAGCAGCTCTTTACTTGCATTTTTGAAACCTGGGTTTGGATGAACAAGCGTTCTTGTCCTGCCCTTTCCTTTATGGATTCAGAGGCAGTAGAGCAGGGCTTTCCAAAGTTTTCCCGCGGCGACACACCAACTGCCCTTGGTGTGTCGCCGCGGGAAAACCCGGAGGTCCCACTGCCGCGGCAGCGCACAAAAAGCCGGAAGCGCTGCTGCCGCTTTCGGTCTTTGCGCGCCGCCGCAGCTGCGGCGCCTTCAGATTTTCATGTGTCGCGACACACAGTTTGGAAAGCTCTGCAGTAGAGTAACAGAGTTTCTCTTCATCTGTGTTATCCATAGATATGGCAACAAGGATGTGTTAATAAAGAAAAAAAAGCACCCCATGTATAATGGAAAGGCAGACCCCCCATTTCTTTCAATTCACTGAAATGATTTCATCAGGTTTTGCCCATTTATTTATTTAAGAAAATTGTAATATTATGTTGGTGCAGTCACAATTTTTGGGAGCATCAGTGCTCTGCTGCTGATTGCTGGCCTTTGTCAGTTTTCTGAAATAAAATAAATAAATTCACAAACCGGGGTGAAAATTTGAGAAGGCTGAAAATTACTGTATGAGCTTCATTGTCTATAGTAGTGTTTCTGAACGCAGCAACTTTAAGATGGGTGGACTTCAACTCCCAGAATTCCCCAGCTGGAAACACTGATCTATAGACTTGTGGTAGGTTCCATAACATTCTAGAACACTGGAACTGCAGTCCCATTCTAAGGATTCTGTAGCAACAGAGTTTGTTGTAGTCTAGATCAGTCGTCCTCAACCTCAGCAACTTTAAGATGGCTGGTCTTCCTAGGGGAATTCTGGGAGTTCAAGTCTACTCATCTTAAAGTTGCTGAGGTTGAGAAAGACTGATCTAGATAGCTATAAAGGGGAGTAGCAAATTAATAAAAACTACCAATGATTATTAATAATGCTGGCTATATATTTCAAATAGCATAGGCAATATCCCTCTCAATACTCATTGCTAAGAAACATAACCTCAGGGAAGTTTCCTAGCGTAAAGTTACCTACTGGTTATCTACTTTTGGACTAGATTAGGTAAACAAATGTGGCTTTATTTATTTATTGTCCCATTTATATCCCATCTTCCATTCAGAAGGTCAAGGCAGCATACATAACACTCCCTCCTTCCATTTTTCTGCACAACAACAACTCTGTGATGTAGGATGGGCTGAGAGAGAGAGAGAGAGATTAGCCCGAAGTCATCCAGTGAGCTTCCATGGGTGAAGATGGAGTAAAACCTCAGTTTTTCCAGTGCCAGTCCAACTGCCATATCCAACCTTCTCTTCAAGAAGCTTAAGTGATATTGTGTATGTTCATCAGGAAGCTCTGGCGTGGGCTGGTCCATGAAGTCACAAAGAGTTGGAAGTGACTGAACGAATAAACAACAAAAAATGTTCATCACTTATGGAATGCTGAGTATGTTTTTTAAGTGTAAGCCGCCCAGTCTGTCTATGTTGGACTCTTTGGATTACCACAAAATTACCTCCAAAAGAATTGCCAGTTTTTACCATAATTTTGTTCCTAAGTTTGCTGCACTAACCACTCTGCTGACTCACCTTTTGAAGAAGGGGGTTTCCTTTACATGGGGTTCCAATGGCCAACAAGCCTTTCTTTTATTGTTTCTTTTACTGAAACAGGAATTCATTTCTCAGCCAATCATCCATTGTTCAGATCCTATACTTACTGCTTTGTTGTACAAGATAATGCTTCTGATTTCACCTTGGAAGCTGTATTTTCTCCATCTGATCCAGAGTTTAAGGGCAACTTCAACTATTTATTTATTTATTTATTTATAATTTGATTTATATCACTGCTCCATCTCCCTTTAGGGGGACTCTGGGCGGTTTACAAAAAATCAAACAATTAAAATAACATATAATACAGTCATAATTAAAATAAATATAAAATCCAAGAGGTGATGAGCTTGTATTTAAAAGGGCTCTATGGCACCAGCCATCCCCAGGAGGAACTGTTCCCCCCCCCCATCCCAAGCAAGGCGGCAGAACCAGGTCTTTAAGTTCTTTCTGAAGGCCGGGAGCAATGGGGCCTGCCTCACCTCCGGGGGTAGAATGTTCCAAAGGGTGGGCGCCACCGCAGAGAAGGCCTGCTTTCTAGACCCCGCCAGGTGAAATTCTCCTACCAATGGGGTCTCCAGCATGCCCTCTCTGCATGACCGAGTGGGACGGTTTGATGTTATGGGGATGAGATGGTCCCTCAGGTAGCCTGGTCCCATGCCATGTAGGGCTTTAAAGATGATAACAAACACCTTGAATTGTACCCGGAAGCACACGGGTACCCAGTGCAGCTGTCACAGCAGAGGGGTCACGTGCTGATCTTGGGGCACCAATAACTGCATGCGCAGCTGCATTCTGGACCAGTTTAAGCTTCTGGATACTCCTCAAGGGTAGCCCCATGTAGAGCACATTGCAATAGTCTATGTGGGAGATGACCAGAGCATGAGTGACTGTACAGAGGGCATCCTGATCCATGAAAGGGCGTAACTGGTGCACAACGCGAAGTTGTGCAAAAGCCCTTCTGGCCACGGCTGCCACCTGCTCTTTGAGCAGGAGCCATGAGTCCAGAAGAACCCCCAGATTCCGCACTGGGCCTGAATGGGGTAGTGCAACCCCATCCAGAACTAAAGATGATAACTTACTGGATCCACAGGAGCCATCAATCCACAGCCACTCCATCTTACCAGGGTTCAGTCGAAGCCTGTTGTTCCCCATCCAGACCCCCACAGCCCCCAGGCACTGAGAAAGGGTAGCCACCGCATCACTTACCTCACCCGGGATGGAGATATATAATTGAGTATCATCTGCATATTGATGATACCTCATCCCATGGTGATGGATGATCTCACCCAGAGGTTTCATGTAGATATTAAATAGGAGAGGGGAGAGAACCGAACCCTGTGGCACCCCACAGGAGAGGGGGCGAGGGTCGGACCTCTAATCTCCTATTACCACCGATTGGGACCAGCCCTGGAGGAAGGAGGTGAACCAGCGCAGAACTACGCCGCCCAACCCCAACTCCCTGAGCCGTCCAAAAAGGATACCATGGTTGATGGTATCGAATGCCGCTGAGAGGTCAAGAAGAGCCAGGATGAATGCACTCCCTCCATCCCGCTCCCGCCAGAGATCATCTGTAAGCGCAACCAATGCAGTTTCCACCCCATATCCTGGCCTGAAACCTGACTGGAAGGGGTCCAGATAATCCGTGTCATCCAGGATCCTCTGGAGTTGCAATGCCACCACTTTCTCAACCACCTTCCCCAAAAAGGGGAGGTGGGAGACAGGATGAAAATTGTCCAATACAGTAGGGTCCAGTGATGGTTTCTTGAGGAGGGGGTGTACAAGAGCCTCCTTAAAAGCAGCTGGAAACACCTCCTCCCCCAAGGATGTATTAACCATCACCTGGACCCAACCACATGTCACCTCCCGGGCTTCCTGTACCAGCCAGGAAGAGCATGGGTCTAGATGACATGTGGTGGCCCTTACTGACTCCACCTTACCCAAGAGAGATCGAGTAATCTTGAGATCAAGTAATGCTGTTGGGCGGCATTCTGCAGATGCAATAAGAGCAGAGAAATATTGTCGCTTTGCCACTCTTACCGCCACAAGGTAGGCCTTAACAGCAGCTCTAGCTTATGTTCGGTCAGATTCAGTCTTTGTCTTTCTCCAGTGGCACTCTAGGTGTCTCTTGACCCTCTTCAAAACCCTCAACCCCTCCGTGAACGGGGAGTATCGGGTCAGATGTGATAAGAGAGGCTGCATAGGCGCGATCCTGTCCAAGGCCCCGGCCGCCTCCCTTTTCCAGGCTGTGGCCAGGACCTCCGCTGGAGCGTGCAGTAGATCCTCGGGTATAACCCCCAGCTCCCTCTGGAACCCTATTGGGTCCATTAGTCGCCGGGGGTGGACCAATCGAATGGGTCCTGCCTCCCTGTGGAGTGGGGCGGCATAAGAGAATCTCAAGGCCACCAGGGCGTGATCTGACCATGACAAAGGGGAAAGATGTAACTCTCCCCTCAGAGCACACTGCCACTGCTCCGACAAGAAAACTAAGTCCGGGGTGAGGCCACTGTCTCGAGTTGGGTCTCGGATGATCTGGAACAGGCCCATGGCTGCCATGGTTGTCATGAACTCCCGAGCCGCCTCAGAGGTACGTCCCAGGGATGGCAGATTGAAATCCCCCAGAAGCATAGGCCTGGGGAATTCCACTGCCAACCCTGAGACGGCCTCCAGCAGCTCAGGCAGGGAGGTTGCTACGCAGCAGGGAGGCTGGTACAGCAGCAACACTCCCAACTGTTCTTGAGAACCCAACTAGAAAAACAGGGTCTCACAACCGGCCGCTTGTGGAGCTGTGCCCCTGAAGGCCACTATAGACTCTCGGATTACAACCGCCACCCATCCTCCCCTGCCCCAGAGTCTCGGCTGATGCCACACCTGAAACCTGGCTGGGCATATTTCTGAGAGGGCTACCCCCCCTCTGGGCCCAGCCAGGTCTCGGTGATACACGCCAGGTCTGCCCCCTCCTCCGTGATCAAGTCACATATGAGGGGGCCCTTGTTAACAGACCTGGCATTGTGAAGCAGCAGCCTGAGACCAGGGCACTCAAGGATCTGCTGACCAGGGGCTGGGTCAGAACCCGGAGGGCCCCCTACTATACTGTAGGTATTTTGTTCCAAGCAATTTCTTTCAGTTGAATGGAACTATGTCGTCTTTAACATAGAGCCTTTGGCTATCAAGGGATTTTTCAGTATCAGCCAAACACCTATAAACTTTGTACAAGCTGACAAAGCACCAGGTGAAATGGGCACAATTCTTCTCTTAGCTTTAATTGTCATAATCCTTACATTCTTATTTCAGATTTAGGGGCGTGGTGGCTCAGCGGGTAAGACGCCAGGCTTGTCGATCGGAAGATCGCAAGTTCGGAGGTTCGAATCCTGCATGACGGAGTGAGCTCCCGCACTAGCTCCAGCTCTTGCCAACCTAGCAATTCGAAAGCATGCAAATGCAAGTAGATGAATAGGTACCACTTCAGTGGGAAGGTAACAGCGTTCCGCGCGCGTCATGCGGCCACATGACTGTGGAAGCGTCTTTGGACAACGCTGGCTCTTTGGCTAACAAATGGAGATGAGCACCGGCCCCTAGAGTCGGACACGACTGCACAAATGTGCGGGGGGTACCTTTACCTTTTTACCTTACATTCTTAGCTTGCAAAAAAAAAGCAGGTGATTAGCCAGGTTTTTTGTTTTTTTTGTTTTTGAGCTTATATGTCACTCTAATCCAGGGTTTCTCAACCAGGGTTCCGTGGAACCCTAGGGTTCCGCGAGAAGTCACTAGGGGTTCTCTGGGAGATCACGATTTATTAAAAAAATTATTTCAAATTCGGGTAACTTCATATTAAAAAGGTGAGTTTTATTCTTTATTTTTAGTTTAAGAACACTGTTAATGCATATATACAGGCCTACCCATGAAACAAATACAATAATTTTGTAACTTCTGGCCTATATTTGAGCCTGAATGTGCAGGGGTTCCCTGAGGCCTGAAAAATATTTCAAGGGTTCCTCCAGGGTCAAAAGGTTGAGAAAGGCTGCTGTAATCATACAAGAGTTTGAGTGATGTAATATCCTATTCAGTTTTTGGATTAAAACAATATACCTAAGAAATATATGATCTAGCAAAATACCCCAAGCACCACTAACAACTAATCCCAACAAAATTCCCTCCTGCAGGCTGGAGCAAGACAGCATCTTAGATCCCAAGGCGTTTCAGAAAAGCCTGGTCTTACTAGCCTTCTGAAAACTCAGGAGAGTAAGAGCTATGACTCTCCTCCAACCTCCATTCTCCATCTGGAAAACTATAGTCTCCTGCCTTCTGACATCAACCCCGCTGAATCTCATGTGGCTAAAAGGGAAAGTCCTTCTTATAACTGACTAAATCTGTGCCCAGCAATAACAAGGACTGTAAATGTGGGATTGGACAGATGAGTTTCAAGGCCCTTGTCTTTTTCCTTCCTTTTTCCTGAGAACAAAGAGTAGGGTAGCACAAGGGCTGGGTTACATGTCTCTCTTTCCAGCAGGGAAGTAATGTTGCAGGTCTGCCAGTTGGGTGTTTTAAGGGTTTAAAATGAGCCATCACCTTCTTCAGACTTTGGTGACTTTGTGGTAGAGCTGATGTCAAAGCCAACGTTTCTTCATCCTACTGTACATATTGCTGTGCTAAGTCAGTGACCATTTCCCCTACAGTTGCTTTGAATTCTATAACCGAGTTATCACATTTAGGGGGCTGGGATGCCATTTTGTAGCTGAACTGTTTTCCAGAATAGTCCTCTTCATTCCCTCCCATGGTCTTCCCCCTGTCCCTGAGATAATTCATCTGTTCATTCAACAAGTATTCCAGGACCACAGTTTGCCCAATCATTTCTTCTCTGACAGAGGCCCATAATTCACACTGTGTGTTTGGAAAGCTCTATTTCAACTTTTAGATGAAAAACTTCACCTGTCCTCTGTCTATCACCCGTAGCTGGATGGAGAAACAGAGGACAAATGCCACTTTAGAGCTATATCTTCATTGCTACATAAATTTCCAGCAAGGCAACTGTTCTGGCCTGTTTCCTGTAGCTGAGTTTGCTTGCAAACTTCATGCCTTCACTCAGATGGCATCAAGTCAGGCTACCTAGAGGAACCACCTGCGCCTGCTGCCAAATGTTTCTTGGCCCTCCCTGTTCCAGAGGTCTTCCATTTTCTCCAAGAACTTAGAACCATTCAGCACTTCTTTAAGGATCAAATGGATTGTGCCAAGGCCTTCTGTTGACTGTTATCAGAAAAAACCTTCCATAAGTGTTTGAGACCATACTTTCTACCAGATTTCTCCCCTCTACATGACGATCTAAGAAGCTGATGCCAAATTTATTTCCTACACTTCCACAGATCAATCCAGTGGCCTTTTACCTGCACTCACAGCTACATTAAAAATACATTCAATTTTCCATCTGTTATGGAATGTTTCCCCCCCCCCCGCACTTCTCCACCCCCCATTTTCAGTGGAGGGGAATGAAAAAAATGAAATGGAATGTCCTGTGGACTCTTAGTGCTGGAAGGACAGACTGGAATATTTTATTTAGATGGGCTATCAAGATACGGAATGTTCTCAGGAGGTGGCAAATGTCATTCTTTCAACATGTCTCCATCGATTTTCCATTTGCGCTACCCTCACAAGCCCAAGTGGCTGGACTGGAGTGCAGTCAGGCTTATGCATTTGCCAGCGGTTCTGACTCTGAGTGGGAAGAAGACTTAGAGGAGGGGAGGAGACTGTGCCCCAAACAAAGATGAGAGGTAGAGTTCTGGAATGGGGAGTGACCATGACAGGGCTGCAACTAGGGGGGGGACAAGCAGGGCATGTGCCTCAGGCACCGCACTGGGGGGGGGCACCAAAATGATGACAGGGGGGGCAAAATGACAAAATAACCCATGGGGGGGGGTGCAGAATCCATGTTTGCCCTGGGTGACACAGACCCTAGTTCCATCCCTGGATCATGATGAAGAAGGAGAAGAGATGGAAACACCCCACTTTGTGCTGTCCTGTGTCAGGGGGATGGAAGGTTGGAAAGGCTTGAAATGGGGAGATCTCACCAGTTCCAGCCAATGAAGAAATGGAAAGGGAAGAAGGAGCACAATACTTTGCTGGCACCTATGACCAGAATGTGGGAATGGAATTAGATACTAGGAGAGGATATGTTATTTAGTTATTATCCTTCCTTCCTCACGTGAGTGAGATTAGCAGAGTACCATCCTCAGCAGCATAAACTTGGAAGCTTAAGACAAGGTTGGTTTAACCGTCTAGAAAACAATAATCCAGGATGCTTTGAAGCAAACTGGATTTTCCTGGTATTACCCCTTTTATCCCTCTTAAAACAACAATCACACAGTTTTGTGAAGAAATAAAAGTAATGTTTACTCAATCTAGGTCTCAAAACAGCAGTTGCAGTAGTAAAATCAAGGCAGGTTTAAAGTACTAAGTTACTAAAATAGAAGATCTAAGCTTAGAATTGGTGTCTGAGCTCTGCAGAGCTCAGACATACACATGCTTTCACGTCGGATGCATGGTGAAGAAGAGGAAGTGATCTCACAGAGTTCTCTCTCTAGGAAATTACTCAGGAAATCTCTGTGAGCCTCCGCCCCCTTTCATGTGCCTGTCTAGCAAGACATGAATTGTTGGTTTGACTGCAATAATATCCCACACAGAAGGGGAGAGGAGGAGAGACATCTGATACTGCTAGACTCCGATTGGGAAGGAAAGAAGAAAACAGAGGAGGTGCTGTTAGGACTGAATCTACTGAGGCAACAACCAGCAGTTCCCAGGCTAGAGAGAACTTCGGCGACTGTAAATCAGTTGCTTCCCAAGGCCAAGAAAGGAACAGCCGAATTAATTTAGAAAGGTGGGAGGAAAAAGCCCAGAATTTAAATTAAATTAAAATGTTGATTTGTTTGCATTGCAGAAGGCAGATCATCTGTGGTGTATAAGACTTTGTTCTTGCCTGCCATAGAGATCCTAATCTAGTCAAGTGACATCACCCACCTACCCTCCGTGCCTCAACCCCCAGATGGCCTGCTTACAGTTTGCCGATGGCCTGTCCTCATGATGGAGCTCCATGGTGCCACCCTGCTGGTGATCTGGCAGACAAGTGGGGCATTCCATTGGAAGACAAGTGGGGCATTCCATTGGAAGAAAGGGGCGTGGTGGATCAGCGGGTTAAACCGCTGAGCCGTTAGTCTGCCGACCATAAGGTCGGCAGTTCGAATCCACGTGGCGGGGTGAGCTCCCGTCACTAGCCCCAGCTTCTGCCTACCCAGCAGATCGAAAGCTAATGGCAAGTAGATGAATGGGCCAATTTGCTGGCGTCCTTTTCGGAGGGTCGCCCTCGGACCAAGAAGAGCTGGTGATTCCCGTAGATGGCGGCGGAGAACGGCAGAGGACGGCGGATCCCGAAAATAACAACTTCCTGGACGTCAGCAGCCGGCTCAGAAGCAAAGGTTTCTGGGACATGTAGTCCGACCTGCGGATGAAGAGCCGGTTCCCTCTCCCCTTCCCTAACGCGCGGGTAAAAATGTATGATGTCAATGAATGTAAGCCGCCTAGAGCCCTCCGCTTAGGGAGGGGATAGGCGGGGTATAAATACAATAATAAATAAATAAATAAATAAATAAGAAGCAACAAAACCTCCTATGCTAACATCTTATGTTGCATGGAAGAGGAGCCTGAGGGAGGTTGGTGATCTGCAGGGCTTCAATTGGTCTGCTGCAGGATTGCCCCCTCCTATCTGACCACAGGACTCGGGGCTGTTGGAGACAGCCCTGGACTAACTATTAAGCAAAATAAGCGCCTGCTTAGGGCACCACAGGAAGGGGGGCACCACAGAATGTTCCCCCCTAGCTCTCATGCCCTTAATTCTTTTACTCGACTTTAACTGATTTTTTTGTCATTGTCCTTATCTGCCATGTTCAACTTTAATCTGCATTGTTAAAAAAAGGTTTTCTTTGGCATGGTGCATGACTAAAGTTTCAAAGTTTGGTCTGAAGGTGTCATCCGATATTCCATGGGTTTCCATCTCATGGCATGAGAGTTTCACTTCTGTCGAGGGGCATCACTGTTGGGCTGTGCTTAGGGCATCAATCAGCCTTAATCTGGCCCTCGCTTGAGAGCACAGAGCTCCACTACCTCCATGCAGACTACTACCACCTCCCATACTGCCAGTCTTGCTACCTCCCTTGCCCTCCCCATTTCATACTTCTACAGGCCTACTTACCTACCTCTTTCCTCCTGCCTGACGTGGATCCTTGGCCAAGCTTGTTTCTCTCCCCGTTGCAGTTCCTTCCCTTACCTCTGTGTTTGCTGGAGAACATCTCTGCCAACCTCGGTGGGAGCCTCTGGCCCAAGCACAGATCCTTCCAAAGACAGCGGTTAGTAGGAAAAGCAAAGGATTCAGCTTACCGTGGGGTGTGTGGGGAGAGAGAAGCTGGCAGCAAAGAAAGAGAAGAATCCCTCTCCTTGTTCCTTGATTGCCCAACAGCAGCAATAGTGGACCATCACCTCGTGTGAGGACAGGAACTCTACTGGCCTTGTTCGTGTGGCACGGTCGGAGTAATGCTGTGGGGGCAGCTGCTTTATAAATGCCATACTTTCCTCCACCTGTAGGACAAGAAGAGGGCACATTTTGGGGCTGTGGGATCAGCCCTGAAGGTCTTTGGCCAAGTTAAGCTGATGGCTGAAGAAGGGGTATGTGTCCAGAGCAGTGTTGCTGGCTGGGGAATTCTGGGAGTTGAAGTCCACACATCTTAAAGTTGCCAAGGTTGAGAAACAGTGGTCCAGAGAGCTGAGATTTACAGCTGTGTCCTGGAATAAAGCACTGCACCTTTCTCTAGAGTAGGGATTATCCTTTTTGTGCCATGGACCCCTTTTGAGAGTCTGGTGAAACCTAGACACCCCTTCTCAGAAGAATGTATTTAAATGCATGGGGTAGACTCACCAAACACCTTATTTGTGACCTTTTCAACACCTGGTGAAGAAGAATATTTAAGGTTGCTGTTATTTTAATATTGCTATTAGTTGATTTTATACACACACACACACACACACACACACACACAATCACAGTATATATATTACAGGGGCATGATGGCTCAGCGGGTAAGATGCCAGGCTTGTCGATTGGAAGATCGCAGGTTCAAGGGTTCGAATCCCTAGCCCCGCGTGACGGAGTGAGCTCCCGCACTCGCCCCAGCTCTTGCCTACCTAGCAATTCGAAAGCATGCAAATGCAAGTAGATCAATAGGTACCACTTTGGTGGGTAGGTAACAGCGTTCCGTGCTTGTCATGCCGGCCACATGACCGTGGAAGCGTCTTCAGACAGCGCTGGCTCTTCAGCTAACAAACGGAGATGAGCACCGGCCCCTAGAGTCAGACACGACTGTGCAGGGGAAAACCTTTACCTTTACTGTATGTATGTGTGTGTGTGTGTGTGTGTATGTATGTGTATGTATGTGTGTGTATGTGTGTGTGTGTGTGTGTGTGTGTGTGTGTGAATATACATATACATATACATATACATATACATATACATATACATATACATATACATGCATAAATAAATAAATAAATAAATAAATAAATCTGGTATCTTTATCTATTTAATTATTTCGTTTTTCATGGACAGCCTGTATAAAAATTGCAGGCAAATGAGACCTCCTGTGATGAGCTTTGCTCTGTATGAAATAGCTTGCAACAGCTCTTCTAAACTGCCTTCTGTATCAAGTTACACTGAAGAAGCCATGGCGCTCTGAGTTTAAGAGGTCACTGCACAGGAAAGTGGGAGTGGGTAAACAATGAGGAACAGAATGGAAAGAGACATGTGGAGACTTGAAAGTGACTGGACTTTCTGGTCCATCAAGTTCATCTGTCCTAGGAGTCTGAAGTCCCTGAGGCTTTTCTTGTCCAGGAATATTTACCTTATAACTGGTTTTTAATAAAGCAGTTTGCAATTAATTGGACTAATACAGAAGATAAATCCACAACTAAGCTATTCTTTACCAGCCTGGAGCAAATACATCATCTCAGACCTTCCTGTGCTGCTTTTAAGTTTTGCTACATCTGCAGACTTTCAAGTTTGCACTTATTCACTCATAGAAATATTGGCTCTTCCTGAGCGAAAGGAGTGTATCTGTAGGTAGAAGATTTCTATGAGATATTTGGTTAATCAGTTAACAGCTGACAAATACATTGTGTAACCTTTACAGGTATTGCAACTGTAATTAATTAAATTCTGGAAAAAATCGTATTTAGAACTATTACATTACTTAATTTATTATGGATGAGGGCCTCAGTGGGAGCAGTTCCTTCCTGGTTAAAGCTGTAGTTGGTTTTCTTGTAGAAGTAAAATTTATTTCTTCAGTCCAGATCTCTAGGCTCTTTGCTTCTGTTGGAAGGAAATCTTACCAGGTCTGTTCCGAGCCGGGAATGAAAGTCCTTAGGCGATTGCTTGAACAGAGATAATTTTATTTTCCAAGAGCACGTACAGAGTCTGCTGGTTGGAGGTGGCCACACTTGTATTCTCCGCACAAGCTCTTTATATAGGGGAGCTTGGCTATTGTTATGTAAAAGTGTTCCCGCCCTCTAGGAACTTCTGAGAAAGTGCGCTTAGCCGGTTTCTTGGCAGGGGGCGCTCTCTAGGAATTCTAGGAAAGTGCAGTTTACCGGAGTTCAGAGAGGAGGCGCTCTGTGGTCAGGCTCCCTGCTGTTTGTGTCTCCTGCTCTGATGGTCTAGGTTCCCTGCTGGGCTGTGGCTTTGTCTACTAGCTTGGAATGTTCACCTTGGAAGGAATCTTATTTTAGGATCTTTCTTTTTTTAATAGAATGGGGACTTGACTGGTCACATTTTTCATTTGACAGGCTCAGTTACTTAAAAGAATCAAGTTTAGAGTTGCTTCGCAAGGAAAAACACAATCTGAACACCCACAATTTGATGATCCTTTCGTTAGGGTGTGTCACAAAATAGTGTGCCCTGTGCAAGAACTTTTAGAGTTCTCCAAAGATTTTCACCAGGATGTTGGACTGTTGGTATGAAAAACAAGGAATGATGGAAGCCAGAACTTCCAAAAGGTCAAGATTCAATGTGGTCATCCATACGTGATGCCCACAAGCCTGCAGTTTAGAGTGAATCTCAAGATGGAAGCTGCAGGCTGAAGTGTTGCAAAAATCAGACTTTCTGGGACAAAAAAACAATAGCTGAGCCCTTTCCCCAATCCCAGTTCTGAAAATAAATACATTTGCTTTCAAGACAGGAAAGCAGTTCTCAGATTTTTGCTACATGCAGATCTATTATTTTCCAAAAGAATAAATATAATTCTTAACAGGGAAATAACTCTGCAAGTGTGGAACAGTAAAGACAATCATTCTATTTCCAGTCCAGTTTTGCACCTGTTCACTGATTTTTTAAAATACAAAATGTATATTGATTTAATTTTTTAGGGTTGCTGAATGTATTTTTCCCAAAGGGAAGATTTCTAAAAGGGCTAAAAGTGGATCATTGGACAGCAGATATTTGGATGAAATCCAGAACCAGATTGCTGTCCAGTTTGTGACAGTTAAAGAGAAAGGGGAATCTATTTCATTATTTACTGTACTTTTATATCGCCCCCATCAAAACTTTTGTTGTTGTTGTTGTTGTTGTTGTTAGCTGAGCCTAATTTACATGGAAGAATCAGAGTACAAGCCAAACATAGCTGCTAATAGAAACATGTTTATAACGCTGGACCCTGATAGCCTGAGAAATTTTCTGCATGGCAAGGATTTAACCCCAACGTTATCATAGCAAATCTGAAAAATAGTGAAGTCAGAGAGAACTTGAAAAGAAGCAAAAGAAAACATTCTACACTGGCTATTCAGGTATAATGAATGAATGAAAAATGTCTCTGGGTGGGAGCAGGGTAAAAAGATTGTAAATAAGTAAAATGCTTTCTGGTACAAGTAAAGAAAAAAAATAAGAATTTTCCTTTAGTTTCATTACTTTATAAAGATAACATTTACTTCTTTGTCCTGGGAAAGTGTAGTCCTGTTAGAAGTTAGTTTAGGTGTTGTTTGCTGTTCCTTTTTTCTGGGGTAAGATAGCTTCTTCTAGTGGAAGCTCCATTCAAAGAAAAAGTGAAAAAAGCCCAAATGTCCAGACTTCTTTAGTGTAGGCTTCTTGACACGAAATATATTTTGTTGTGTTTGGTCTTGGACCATAAATAAAAGTTGATTGATTGATTGATTGATTCATATACTCTCATGTAGCATCCATTTCATATTTCTCATATACTCTCATGTTTTTTAAGAACTGAAATTAGGTAGATGCTCTGCTTTGCACTAATTGTGGTACACTATCAAATGTTTTGTATCTTCACTATACTTACTTTGTACTTGATATGATAGCTCCTAGCCATCTCGCTGTACAGGTAGTCTTCATTTAGTGACTGCAATTGGGACTGGCAACTCGGTCGTTAAGTGAAGCAGTCGCTAAGTGAAAAATCACATGACTGTGACTGTGCTTACGATTTTACTTCAGCTTTCCTATGTTTCACAGTGTCAGAAGGATATGACCCCAAAACATCTGAGTGAGCCCAAACGGCAGGAAAGGTTTCTGGAACTCAACTCACGAGGAGGCCAGGTAAAAGGGTAAATCTTATAGCCCTTTTTCCCCACTCCGCACCCTTTGGAATGCTCACCCCAGCACTGGGATAATTAGCAAGAAGAGAATTAAAGTTTGTATTTACATTTATTAAAGAGGAAGGGATTACAAGAGAGTAAGCAGGCACAGAATGAGGAATACACATCAAAAGGGATGCACTAGCGCTGGCTGTTTGCCTAGTGTGCTCATGCCTGTGAGCCACTTAGGAAGCAAAAGAAAGTCTTTAGTGTGAAACTGAGTAGGGTCTTGTCAATTTCAGGCAGCAGCTGGGAGCTGGCCCAGTGTTCTAATCAAGTAAGGTCACAGAGCAGAGTTTGTTAACTTGCCCGTAGCACTGTTTAGGGACCCGCTGCTCTGCAGAGAAAAGAAGCTCAGGAAGAGATAGCTTGTTTAGAGATAGCTTGTTTCACACACACACAAGCAGCATGTGTGTGAGAAAGAAAGAAAGAAAGAAAGAAAGAAAGAAAGAAAGAAAGAAAGAAAGAAAGAAAGAAAGAAAGCTCGCTCTCTGGGGAGAAGAGGGGACAATGGTGTGCCCAGCCAATCCACGTTTTCGACAATTTTCTACATTGTAAAGATAGAAAAGGAGATGGGAAGAGGGAGTGTGGCAGGCAAACCTGCTTGAAACTGTCCCTCAAGTCCATAGAATGTCTGATGTCTGTAACAACAGGAAGAGCACACAGATGAAGATCTATTATGTTATTGTTCATAAGAGTTTGTAAAAGTCCTCCTGAGCCTAGCCTGAACTGAAAATGTTTCTGTTGTGTTGCCATTTAGCATTCATAAGACTGACAGCTGATTCCCAGAAAAGGCATGCCCAACTTTTCTGTCTCAAGCAGACAGACATGGTTTGGGGTACTTACACAACAAGCAGATCCCACCAAGCCTCTCTCTTTTTTGATAGTTAGAAAAAGGTGTCCTCTTTTAAAAATTAAACAGAAGGACAAGAGGCTGGAAATCAGTGGGATTTACCGTTAATCCTAAACCTCAGCTGGAATGTGCAGGAAGAAGGATTTTCCAGGTAACAAATGGGCACAGAGGTAACAGCTATTCCAAGGTTGTCTATTCTCTAGAGAAGTATGCAACCATCTATTCTGTTCTCTAGAGAAGAATGCAACCATCCCCGCTCTTCTTGACCTCTCAGCGGCCTTCGATACCATCGATCATGGTATCCTTCTGGACTGGCTTCGGGAGTTGGGGGTGGGCGACACAGTGTTGTGCTGGTTCTCCTCCTTCCTCGGGGGCCGGTTCCAGTCAGTGTTGATAGGGGGCGAGAGATCCTGCCCACGTCCCCTACTTTGTGGGGTGCCTCAGGGCTCGGTTCTCTCCTATTTAACATCTACATGAGGCCATTGGGAAAGGTGATCCAATGGTTTGGGGTGAGATATCATCAATATGCTGATGATACCCAGTTTTATATCTCCACTCTGGGCTGCCTGAGTGATGCCGTGGATGTTCTGTTCCAGTGCCTGGAGGCTGTAAGGGCCTGGATGGGGTGCAATGGGCTTCAACTCAACCCAAGCAAGACTGAGTGGCTTTGGGTATGTGGGCCTTCCGGTGACAAGGTATTTCCATCATTGGTCCTGGATGGGGTGGCACTGCCCCAGATGGACCCAGTGCACAATCTGGGGGTCCTCGTAGACTCACAGCTCCTGCTTAAAGAGCAGGTGGCAGCTGTGGCTAGGAGGGCCTTTGCACACCTTCAGGTTGTGCGCCAGCTGCACCCATTCCTGGACCGAGAGGCCTTGGTCACAGTCACTCATGCCCTCGTGACCTCCCATCTGGATTACTACAATGCACTCTACATGGGGCTGCCCTTAAAGAGCATTTGGAAGCTTCAACTGGTGCAGAATGTGGCTGCACAGGTAGTAAATGGAGTCAGATATTCGACGCACATAACACCGCTGCTACGTGAGCTGCATTGGTTGCTGGTGTGCTTCCGGGTGCAATTCAAGGTGCTGGTTATCACCTTTAAAGCCCTTCATGGCATGGGTCCAGGGTATCTGAGGGACCGTCTTCTCCCAATTGTTTCTACCTGCCTAATTCGATCTGGTAGGTTGGGTATGCTATGGGTCCTGTCAGCCAAGGAATGTCTGTTGGTGGGGACTAGAAGGCGCGCCTTCTCTGCTGTAGCCCCTGCCCTCTGGAATATTCTCCCTTCAGAGATCAGGATGTTGGCCTTTTGCAAGGCCATGAAGACCTGGTTATGTGCCTGGGCCTGGGCCCCCGAATGTGGGAATCATCCCGTTTCTTGGCTATATTAACATCCACACATTGCTTACTTGGCAGCCATGTATATTTATTTTGTATTTTAATTGTTTTAATTGTAATTGCTTCAACTGTTTTATGGTTTTTATTGTTGTAAGCCACCCAGAGTCACTTGTTGAGATGGGCGGCTATAGAAATAGAATAAATAAATAAATAAATAATAAAGTAGGGAAAAGTTAGAACTGAGCTAAGCTTAATTTTTTTCCTGTATCTGTTAGTTATTATTTTATTGTCTTTGGCATCTATTATCTGTGTACAAGCTCAGTCACGTTTGTTATATGCAGTTTGGAACCACTTTACATCAGTTTCCTCTAAATGAATAGCAAACCAGCATCATTCTTTGATCTGTCAGAACTTTATATTTTCCTCTATATTTTCCTCTTGGAAGTTCTTTTAAAATGTTGTGTTTTTTATTTGAGCAGCACTATAGATTTATTCTGTCTACCATTGGTTGTTTTGCATGTAACTATTTAAAGTTAAAAAGGAATGTTTAACTCTTTGCTTTCCCTTTTCCAAAAATAAAGTTTGATTTTTTCTGTACCTTGTGAGATTGTTTTCCCAAATTCGGGGGGGTGGGGTGGGGCTGAACTGCTTAGTCACATGCCTGAATGCTATGGAACCAGGAGGTGGTGCTGTAGAATTGTTTTTCCTTTTTGTCATTTTATTTTTCCCTTTATTGCATGTAGGCTATGGGGGCCCTATCTGTCTCATACTCAGGTTAGAGGGGGATTCCAGGAGAAGACATCCCCCTAGAACAGTGTTTCTTAAACTTTTTTCTCTCAGGACCCCTTCCCACTTTTAAAAATTAGGGAGGACCCCAAAAGGGCTTTTGTTTGGATGGGTTACATTTATCAATATTCACGGTATTAAACATTAATTTTTGTTCGTAACCCATACAAACAAAAAGCCTGTTCTAGGCTGCCCCACTGCTGCCATCCACCTGGGCACCTGAGGCCTCCACTCAGCCAGGACCCCAACTCCCAGACCTGTAGCCACAGCCACCTCACCGCAGACAGCTGGCCCAGCCAACTGCTGTCCTATTCCCAGAGTGGGCCACGAAATGGAGGATGGAAAACAGACCGTGGTCCACTCAACTTCCTCTTTACCACAGTGCTGCATCTTCAGGTTCTGGCCAAACGCTGCCAGTCAGCTGCATCAAAACCAGCCAATCCGTGGCCCTGCCAGGCTTCACCACCAGCCTGCTGTGTCGTTCCACACCATTCCACGCTCCTGATGCTGAGATGCTGCCCTCTGCAGCCTGCTCGCAATCCACCGCTGCCACTCAAGGTAGGTCCAGGCAGGGCTTCGCTGTTCCTCTGCCACCACCGCTTCTCATGATTGCTTGATGGGATTTTAATATTGTCTTATTTTTCAGCATAGGCTGGCAAATAAGTTTTGATTTTGTGGACCCCTAATGTGCATATTAGAGGAGTCAGAAGGCCAGCATGATGCACTTTTGAAATGAAACGAACCATCCTAGAGATATGATGTATGGCAGAGGGCAGGTCGTTCTGTAGGCGTTTTGTGGGCCACTTCAGAGAAGACGACCTCCATGTTGCGATGAAGCAGTACGTTGCAAGCCGCAGCATGGAGAACCAGACGGCCCTCAAGCCCCCCAAGTATCTGGGAGACTGATATAATGGAAGTCGGGAAGCCTTGTCCCAAGTTTGTATGCTAATACCTACCTCTTCAATATGGCTAGGTAGCAGTGATATTTTTTAAAGTATTATCTTTTTCGAAAGAGAGAAATTCCCGGGGGCCTGCATCTGCCTTGGCAATTCACACAGCTCTCTTGAGAACACGTCGGCAGAACTGACTGCAGACAAGGTGGAGCAGAAGAGCCCTTCACAGCACGTTCGGCCGAGTCCTTACATCCAGGCCAGTAAGAGAAGGGAGAAAACAAGAGGGAGCAGAATTCAGAAACACACCGGAGTGCTGAGAGTCTAGCAGGCCACAATATATGGCTGGCGTGCTGGCTCCAGATCACAAATTTTGCAAGGGTGGGGGGGGGATTGCCCAGATTGGACTAAAAATAAATAAATGAAGAAAGAAATCAACTGTGCTTAATTATTCTTTTTAAAAATTCACTATTCAGCTTACATCAGTGTTAACATCTACTGAGAAATGCAGCCATCAACAATTTGCAACTCAATGTGTGTTACTTTAATTAGTATGAAAATTAAAGGGCAACTATAGGCCAACGTGAATGATTATGGAAATACATGTGCATCCTATGCAGTCCCCTCGTTTAATTAATCGTCTTGTAAACTATATCAAGCACTTTAAGTCTCTGAGTGTAGCAGCTCCGTTTTAAATAACCACTTAGTACTTAACAGGATGTGGAGAAAACACTGCCGCAGAGGCATCCATGTCTCAAGTTTCCAAGACTGAGAGTTTTTTCTTCTTCAAAGCAGAACCATGTCAAAAAGAAAAGAAAAGAAAAGAAAAGAAAAGAAAAGAAAAGAAGAAAATGTCTAACAACCATGTCTAAATGCCAACCCTGTGATGTTCAGACATCCATATAAATTGTTTCTTGGACATGTGTTTGCCTGCTCATGTGAGTGCGTGTGTGCAAAACAGAAGATGTACAAGAACCAGGAAGGGTTTGTGTGTGTGTCTGTGTGTGTGTGTGTGTTGTAGGGAAAGTAGCATTTTGTAAATGAGTGACTTTAGAAACTAATTGGCAGTAATGAATACATGAATGAAGGCCAGAACTAAAGCAGGGAACGTTTACTACAGTAACTTAAGGTAAATGGGAGGAAGAAAGCCACTTTTGTTTCAACTGTCAAATAAGTTGATTGAGAAATAAACCACCTTTTCATGTTTTTGAAATGCAGCATTAATTATGATTATTGGGGTAGGGTAGAAGGAAAGAAAGCCCGTTAAAAGCAACTTTCATGAGTTCTGTTTAGTGTGTCCAGCATTGCTGGAACTGTAATCCTTTTGCATTTCTACTTTGCTTTCATTACCAAAAAGAAATATTAAGATCACTGTTTGTTAAAAATGTTCTATGCTTGTGCCCACACTTTTGATATATATGTGTATGTGTCTATGGGCATCCCTCTCCATTCATTCTTTGGAGAGTGCAGTCTATAGTACCAATTGATTTTTGAAAGGGTCTCATTTTAGGGGACGAACCCTCTAAATGAGTAGAAATAGAAAAACACAATGATTCAGGACTGGGCCTCATTATCTTCTCTGTAATGAGGTTCTGAATCAATGGAATTACATTGGTTTAAATATGACTTAATGGAGGGGATAAATAGGCCAATTGGAAATGAAGGCATTATGAGCATTGAGAAGCTTCTATTTGGTACTCAAGCTCTACAGAAACCCAAAATTGAGTAGACTTTTAGATGCTTATTTTTCTTTCTCTACTAATTTCAGTGAGTAAATGCAACCCTAGACCAATGCTGTCTGTGCAGTGGCAGAGTATTACCCTTCTCAAAAGACCTTCCAAAGGGGCTGTAAGGAATAATGTATACCAAAAGGGCCATGGCTTAGCTATACGTCATATCACTTTTTAAGTTGACAGTCCCAGTTTCAGTCCCATCTTCTTCTGGACCTAGTGAGGCTGGCAAAATATCCTCCCCCAAACCTTGGAGATTTACTAATAGTCTTTGGGCCAGACTATATCAAGAAGAGGGACTAATGTTCTGACTCAGTACAAGGCAGTTTCCCAAGTTCTCTATGTGAGATGAATCACCCTGGAAAACAACATTTGTTAGCATTTCAGAATAAGTTCCATTATCATTATTGGAATTTACTTCTGACTAATGCAGGTAGGTCACAATTAGTGTGAGTTCAAATAATGCAATATTTGATTTAGTGCGAATTGTAAATTGATACCAGATTGTGTTTAACGTGACCCAAAAATTCAGTTAATGCTAGGCTAGCATGTGCACAATTGAGTCTAGTGCATGCACAGTTGTGGTTGTGGTTTTAGACACTGCTAATCTCATGTGCAAAATGGAGAAAAGGAAGATTTTGTCAGAAGAAAACAGTACAAGTTTAAAAAAGAAGAGGCTTGCTATTAAATTAGAGCAAAAATTTGATGTAATTGAACGACATAAATATGGTCATAGCAACACTAAAACAGGACGAGATGTTGGAATGCCTGAATCGACGGTATAATTTTTTTGCGTATATATTGCTTTCTATAACTACTCTGTGACTTGGTTAACCATAAATTTAAATTATAGGTATATTCTTTTTATCCTTTACTGTAATATTTCATTAATATACATATAACAATTGATGCTTAAAATTTTTCATTGCCTATTTCCATTGAGCTGGAACCAGTTACCAAATTTTCCACAGAAATCAGCGCTTCCAGGTTTTTGCGCGACACACCAGGCCACCGCCGCTGCCGCAGTGCACGAAAACCCGAAAGCGCCGCCATGGTGGCGGTGCACGAAAACCCAGAAGCACCGTGGTGATATGTGAAAAGCCGGAAGTGCCACAGTGGCGGTGGCGCTTCTGGGTTTTTGCGCGCCGCCGTTGGTGTGTTGCCAACTTGAAAAGTTTGGAAAGCCCTGCTCTACACAGTTATCCATCTACAAATCGATTGAATTCATTAGGATTTTTTGTTAAATCAACTGTATTTTGGATTGGATGGTTATTTGGATTAGTCTTTGCAAGGTGCTAATAAGTTTCGGGTTGCCCAAAGGCTATTGGGACAATGAAACAATCATAGCCAATCCCTCACTGAGAAGTGCTAAATAGAATTGAACTTACTAAGTCTATGAAGAGAGCCAGTTTGGTGTTAAGGCACCAGGCTAGAAACCAGGAGACCATGAGTTCTGGTCCCACCTGAGGCACAATGCCAGCTGGGTGTGTTAGAGTTCTTGTGTTGCCCTGACGAATTATTCCTATACAAAGCAAAAGCCTTCTCATGGTGACGTGAAGTGCAGGTGCAAGATAACAACTGTCACGTGTGTATTGTTTTGACTAGATTGCATGGGAACAAGGCCTCCTGATATCCTTCCGTGGGAAGCCTTGCTCAGGCCCCCCTGAGCAAGGAAGGGGGGAACTCAGTGCTTAGATGCAGCAGCACATGCTATGTGCATTGAGGCCTAGTGTGTGTAACAGCTAACTTCCAGCCAATCAGAGTGCTAGAAGAACTGAATATACAACCATGCAAAATGGTGTTTTAAGTCTTCTTGATTTCTAGTGTCTTTTAGTCATGTAGTTCTTCACGTGTTCACTTCCCGTGGACTGGGCAGAGTGAGCTATGCCTGGCTTTGGGTATAGGCCATGGCAGGAACTCTGGCCCTGGGATCAATACACGGAACTCTGCTTATAAGTTCTAGTTTTGTTTTTCCTTTTACAATGATGTATCCTGTATATTCATCTTTTTCATTGTTGCGATAATGTATTGTATCTGCATTATTGCCCTATGCTAAACAGTAAACACTGTTAGCCCTAACAAGCTGCATTCTTGTCTGTTTATTCTCAAGCCTCGGTTTTTCCCCTTTAAGCCAGCATATACCCCATCAGGTTACGGGCCCAGAGAGAAATTTGCGTTTTCTTTGCTGCGTTGGACCTGGCTGTGCAAGGGAGTTTGTTTTTAGAGGCTGTTTTCGGAATAAACATGTTTTCTTTGAGTGGTCAGCAATGGCTGAACAGTGTCTGGTCAGTCTGCCATTTGGGACTTTAGATGGCACAAACTATCTGACCTGGTGTATGGAGTTGGAATCATCCTTTTTGCAAGAAGATGATTTGTGGCAGTAAGTGGCAAATCCACTTCCAGTCCACTTTTGGGACTCAACTCCTCTGAATGGAATTATTTCAGCTACTGCATGTCAGCAACCCAAGGACTGAGAAATGGGTGCTGAGAGCTGTTGGAGCCTTTGATACACAGTGGAACTCTGTTGCCCTTGGTGGTCTATTAAGACAGCTTTATGGTTTGAAGCTGCAACCGGTGAGACTGTGATGACCCGCCTTGATGAGTTCAAGACTTTGTTTGCTGCATTTGAACAACAAGGCATGTTTTTCTGAGGCTGTGAAAAAGCGTGCGTGATTTTTGTCAAGCCTGGTCATAGGTTTGGTCTACTGGTCGAGTTTATTTCCTGTGGATTATTGTACAAGCCACTTTCAGGAGCCGTCTGTTCCTGTTCCTACGATTTGCAAATAGCGTTCCAGCTGCAGTAAAACCTGGGATGGAATTTACAATTCTTTGGGTATAGGCCATGGCAGGAACTCTGGCCCTGGGATCAATACACGGAACTCTGCTTATAAGTTTGTTTTGTTTTTCCTTTTACAATGATGTATCCTGTATATTCATCTTTTTCATTGTTGCGATAATGTATTGTATCTGCATTATTGCCCTATGCTAAACAGTAAACACTGTTAGCCCTAACAAGCTGCATTCTTGTCTGTTTATTCTCAAGCCTCGGTTTTTCCCTTTAAGCCAGCATATACCCCATCAGGGTGACCTTGGGCCAGTCACTCTCTCTCAGCCCTAGGAAGAAGGCAATGGCAAACCACTTCCGAAACCTTGCCAAGAAACCTGCCAGGAGTCAGCACTGACTCGAAGGCACCAAAAAAAAAAAGTCTATGAAGTGTTTCCTGCACTTGGAACCTATTTTCCATTTACATAATTGCACTACTTCACATAATAACCACTCTGCTTGTATATAATCACAACCACAAGGTTTTTGCAGAATGGATTCTGCTCAAAGAAGAAAATGGTCTACCTTTATGCCTTTCTCTTTGAATTCTCTTCTCTTCACTACTAAAGGAACAAACCGTTCTCTGCTTTCACATGCAAGACCAACACATTTTCATTTTTAACCCATTGCCACTTTTTTGTTTCCATCTGCTGTCCCTTAACATCGAAGAGCACTTGAAGTGATATTGGAAGAGGGACTACCGTTACATTTCATTCTTGATTCACTTCTCTGTGTTTATGGAGAAGAGTTAAATTATGTCTTTCAGGAACTGGCTACAAAAATGAAGTGTATAGTCCTGTAATTCTGACTAAAATGGCATATGGAGGGGTGGATTTTAATGGGCAAAGCAAATGGAGATGGGTCTTCTGACAAACATTTTTCAGCCCTGCTTCTTTTTCTCTTATCTCACTATCATTAATAGCTTGAACTTTGAGTTGTGTTGTAATCATAACCCTGGGTAGGAGCATGTTAACTATACCACAGAAGTACCTTCTAGTCCATAATAAATAGTTATAAATGTACTCTAAGTTTCTTTTATTCCATTCATTTTATCTGGTTTTTATATTTTGAAAAGCAGTCCACTAAAGTCACAGTATGTTGCATTTATTGTTTTATGGCAACATTCCCAAACTATTATCCTCCAGAAGAATTGGAATTCAACCCTTACAATTGGATAACTTTACAATTGGTTAACTTCTCTGTGGTTTATGGAAACTGAAGTTCAGCATATCTGAACAGCACCAGGTTGGGGAAGGCTGCTGTATACCTTGAATCTTCAGTATAAAACACCGGCAGAGTGGCAAAGGCTTTGAGCATCCTTTGGCACTCTGGATCAAGATAAATGGATGTCTAGCTAATGGGATATGACATCCATTGATGATCTACACTCTAGAAACAAGTTCTCCACTTGTTTCCAGCATTCTGGATCATGTAGAAAGCTTCTCCAGAAACAGGGAGTTTTCCAGTTTGTAGAGTTGCCTTCTGTGTATGATGGTGATGAAAAGAAAAAAAGAGGAAGTGCAGAACCAGCCTGCTCTTTTTCATGCCTAGAATACTTGCTACCAGTTGGAACTTAAAATCATAGAGTTGGAAAGGGGCATTTAGGCCACTCAGTTCAACCTCCTGCTCAGTGCCATTGTTTCCTTGGTTTGGTCTAAGACAAGGATAGCCAATTTATAGTCTTCCAGATACTGAACTCCAGATCCCATCAGCTCTGAATAAGATATCCAGTGGTGAGGAATAAGATAGGAATGGCAGGCCAGCAACTTTCAGAGGTCTACAGTTTCCCACCTCTGATTTCAGGGCACTGAAAGAGTCTGAAATATCGAGCATATTTGAGAAGGTCTGACCAACCTGGTCACCTCTTGTAAGAATGCCATTTTAGAACTTGTGCTGGTGAGCAGTCTAGGTATGGAATTATGAACCAGGACAAAATGTTCCCTGCTGAATTATAGTTTCTTTGACAGAGGATTATTTTCCCCTTTGGGGTACAAATAAAACTTTGTGGATTTATTTTTAAAATCACTTGGAGTGACCTGAAAAAGATTTCCCTTTAGCTGAGGAGCTTCATTGCTGCTTACTTTAAGAATCTCCTACTGTAGCTTCTTACAATGTCTGTCATATAAGATTATTACCTTATAGCAGGAGAGCCATGTTAGTTATTACATTTTAGGGGGAGATGTAATGTTATTTTATGGTGGCAAAAAATCAGGAGCTTGGTAGCACCTTTTCCAACTAACACATTTTATTAAAAGGCTTAAGCTTTCATGAGCTGCAGCTCACTTCATCAGATGCATAGAGTGCCTAGACTGATGTAGGATTTAAATTGTGGCGAGTTGCAGGGGGAAGGTGGGGAGGAAAGGGAGGGGAAGATAGGTTGGTTATGCTGATGCAGGTTACATGTGAGACAGGCTACACATATTTTATCAATTACCACTGGGTTTGTTGAGACCTTCTGATATTGCTTCAAACCTTTTGATGTATGTGAGTTCATCAGTTTCTTGCTCGATGGTGCTGTTAAGGTCCTGCTTTCCCAAAACAGTCACTTTGAGGTCTGCTATAGATTGTCCTGAGAAGTTGAAACACTGTGATGTTACTTTGTCCTTGTTTTGAGTCCTGATGTCAAACTTCTATCTATTAACTCTTTTGTACAAACTCCTGTTTGTCCTGTGTAGAATCCAGAAGGGCATTGCTAGCAGATGCTGATATACATCCCATAAAAGAAAGAGCATGTGCCTCTAATCTTGTGTGTGACTTGTTGGGGCCTGTGGTGGTGCTGTTAGAATAGATGTGGCTGGCCTAGAGCAATGCTTTCTTAACTCTCACCCCACCCCCCCCAGCCGCTCCTTTACTTGAGATTCATTGATGACATTTTCATTGTCTGGACTCATGGTAGTGAATCTCTCATCACATTCCATCATGACTTCAACAACTTCCACCCCACCATCAAGCAATCTCAGGTCTCAATAAACCCAATGGATTTTTAACACATTGCAATTGTTAATTGATAAGGAACTTGTAATCTGTCTCACATGTAACCTGCATTTGCATAACCAACTATCTTCTCCACCCCTTTTCCCTCCCCATTCCTTCATCCTATATCAGTCCAGCCACTCTATGCATCAAACAAAGTGAGCTGCCCCCCCCTGCCTAAAAGCTTATGCCTTTTCATAAGATTACTACAGAAAGTCTATAAGGAATCAAACATCCTTGTCACCCTGCAATACATTTTGCATATTTTATTGCTATATCTCATGTGTCAATTGTTCTCTTTTTTTTGGTCAACTTCTCATAAAAACAAAAAACAAACACACATATACAAAAATCTATGCCTATTATGAGTACCATGCTCTATAAAGCCCTTCTATAAAACATTGGAATGAAGGAGAAACTAGTTCAGAATGGAACTGCAGCCGTATCACTACAGCCTGCTGCCTATATATGTCAAATGACTGATAACAACTGCTGAGGCTTTTTCAATTCTCTGCAAGTGTTGTCTTTAGATACCCTTCCAGATAAACCCTCCTTGTACTGCAATAGAGGCTTGAAGGATAAATGATGCCAGAAACTATGTCAGAGTCAGCGGTACTGGGGTGGCCCAATATTCAAGAATCCTTAGAGCAATACGTTCTTCCAGTCCTGATAGGAGTGAACAGACTCACACAAAATGAGGTTTAGGTAAAAAGTCTATTTACAATTATACATACACAGTCTTCATACACAGCAGTCCAAGTAATACAGATACGTTGTCCAATGGCACATCAAATGAAAGAGAGAGAACAGCACCTTTACACAATACTTTTATACACATATCTGTCCAATCAGGACTCACATTACAGTAGCATTGCATCAGCCACATAATACATTAGCATACTCTTGCCAGTAGGTGTCATCATCTTTCACCTGATAGAATGACATAGCAGTTTCTATACCCTTTCACCTAGATACACTGAATACATTTCCAGTCTGTTCTATCTGTAAATTCCAGGTTTTATTCTCAAACCTTAACAAACTATTATTTCTAAAGGCCTTAGCCACACATATGTTTAGAGATTAGGTTAAAACATGGAATGGCAGCATGGGAATGGGAAATCTTTCATATTGGCGCTTTCTGGAACAGTTTAAAAAGCAAATGTTTGGGGGATTATTTGTACCAGGGTTACCATCCTGAATTGTCTCTCGTTTTATTTTGTCTGGATTCTTAGGCAGATACCAGCAAAGCTTAGATCTTGATTGAGTCAGAACTGACCCATCTGTGGTTCTCCTTCCTGCTATTTGGGCAAGATGAACGTGAATGCCTCTACACCAAGCCACTTACAAAGAAAATATTTCAAAAAGGCTTGGAAGGAAAGAATTTCTCCTTGCACAGCCGATCCTCCTTTACAGAGAGAATATAATAGTGATTTCCTCCCCCACACCTACAGTGCATCTATTTCTTTGCTATAAACATAACACAAACCATTTGTAATCAAAGCATCCTGGCTTGGTACAAGTGCGGGAGAAGATAGTAGCCTTTAGATTGGAACTCAGATCAATGTTTTAAGTTTATTTTTGAAATGGGTAAGGGGAGAAATAAAATAAATCTAGCTCTTTACAACCATATTGGCATGGGGAGTTAACTGCATGAGGGTAGAAATAATAGGTGGATTTGCAAGTTGTGATGAATTGGGAAAATATGAACTCATTGCCCCCATCCCACCCTTTTTTTTTTTTGGTACCTTAAAGTCAGTCTTGACTCCTGGCAACTACCTGGACTAGTCCCTGCAGTTTTCTTGGCAAGATTTTCAGAAGTAGTTTGCCATTGCCTCCTTCCTAGGGCTGAGAGAAAGTGACTGGCCCAAGGTCACCCAGCCGGATTTGTGCCTAAGGTGGGACTAGCACTCACGGTCTCCTGGTTTCTAGCCTGGTGCCTTAACTGCTACACCAAACCGGCTCTCCCATTGGCCCTTGAGGAACAGAAAGAAGGGGAAAGCGTTTTGGGATGTTCAGATTGTTGAGGGATCCTGCTCTTTGGATCACTATTTTTTGGAGAAAACAATGGATTTTGTTCAGATTCAGGAAAGAAAGGATTAAAAGATTGCCTGGTGTAGCAGAGGCAGTCCCGGGGGATGAGACTTGTGTGGACATTTTAGAGAGACTGGCAAACAAGTTGGGGCCAATGTACACCTGCTTCCGCTTCCCACACTTGAGCTAGCCCTTCCAGTGAATAAAATATTCCAACTTCCCCCTCCCTACATCTCAAATCCAGAATACACTCCGCCTCATATTCCTCTTCCCCCTCTACAAGAACGGAGGGTGGGGTGGGGTGGGGGAAATGGGGGAGCTGCTGAATGCAAGGGACAGCGAGACCTCTCCTGCACAAAGAGAGACTGCTGAAACATCAGGTGTACTTTCATAGAAAGGAGCAGTGGCAAATGGAAGTTACCAAGCTGACCTGAACTGTCACAGGGAAGGGCCCAATAAACTTGAACTTTGGGCAGTGTTAAGCTTCAGGTTTTAGTGACCCTGGTGTAGACCACAGATTTCCTGACATGTCGCTGAAAATAAACCCTGAAGCTCAACACTGCCCAACAGATAGTGGCCATGAAAGCCTACACCAAACTTTTTCTTGGACGTGGGAAGGAAGGTAAAAACATAATGGAAAGCCACACCAAATCCCCCATAGCAATCCTAGAACCTTGTAACATGTTATAACACGTTGTAACACGTGCGCGCAGGGGGCGTGGGGCGTGCGGGGTGGGGGGGTGGGGGGCGCACGCCTGTGCCTGCGCGCAACTTTTAAAAACGGGACAAATTGGCTTTTTTTCTTAAAAAGACGGGACAGTCAAGAATTGTTTGAAAAACGGGACTGTGCCGTTCGAAACGGGACATATGGTCAACCTAGGTCTATGTCCATCTGCTGTCCATTGACACACAACCTTGGCCAAATCCAGCTGTATCCTTAAGAGGAGCTGTGCCGCCTGTCTCTTTTAGAGAAAATCAGAGTCTTGAGGAATTGTAGAAGCAGGAATTCTGGAGGGCAAAGGATACAGGATATAGCCATAAACTGCTTGGAAAGGAAATATAGTAGTGGAGGAATGCAGAGAATTGTTATAAGCAAATTCTGCAACAGGTTCTTCCCCTAAAGTATGAAGAAAGGCTGAATTATACACAATACCCTAGCTTGTACAGAGAAATGAAGACCATTTAGATGCCGAGACTTGACTTAGGCCACACAGAAAACAAGTTAAAAACCTAATGCAAGTTTTGACCTCTTGCTCCTACAATAATACTACCTGAAGCATCTGGTCCCCTGCCTCAATTCTCCTGGGTTTCCCAGGAGAAATTAGAATACTAAACTTTAAGCAGAATCTGCTGGGAGGTTGTTAACCCCACTCCTTTTCAGCCTTGGTATACAAACTTCTGCATTTTGTTTTTAAAAGGGCCAAACATTGCTATCTCCAGCAGAGAGAGGGCTAGGAGGATCTCCTTCCCGTACCATACCTGACAGAGAGCAACTCTCCATTGAGAAGTGTAATGGTATGTGGGAATGACCTTGGGAGACAGGAGGAAGAGCCGCAGCCCGGACAACATCTGATAAGTGAAATCTGAGTCCGAAGGAGGGGTGGGGGTGGAGAAAGCATCTCAGAATTGACCCTCCCTGCAAGATCCTGTTACTGTAACCTTACAATAAAGGTAGTGTTACTACTCATGGTTGGTGCTTCTTGTCTGGAGTACCTCGAAGGGCTGACATCAATCTTGCATGTCTGAAAGTACCTCTCTGCCCCCTTTACTTTTACTCTCCCCAAAACTAAGGAGAGTCCCTTCTGAGATGCTTTCTCCACCCCTCCACCTCTACGCTGCGGCTCTTCCTCTGTCTCCCAAGGTCATTCTCACATACCATTACAAGGAGATGGGGAGCCTGTGGGAAGGCATATGGTGAGTCTGAGCTGGCAGTTTGTCCTGCCTACCATCATCCTTGGTCAACACAACAGGCTGAATAGCTTGGAAGCTGCTACATCATATCTTTAAAAAGGGTGAGTATTTTGAATAAACATTGAACTGTCATTGCAGTGAACTCCTTGAAGATATCCTGCTGAAATTGAGGAGGGTTAATATTATCTGAAGGGTTTACCACCCCTGTTGTTTTTACCCAATTCTGCCAAAAAGTGGAGCAGCGGCAGTTTCTGCAGTATAGTTTATGGATTAATCTCTTATCAAACCAAACACCGAATCTCTGAGCAGATTGAATTGGGTTGGTTTGTCCTCAAATCTCAAGCTGCATGGTTGAATTAAAACATGCTCTTTTTTTAAATTTTGACTTTCCACTTTCCAATTTGAATCAAATCAAGGCTGATTTGTACAGGCCTTACAATAATGCCAGGACTAATTCCCATAGAAGTTGGAGGGGCTGACTTTGAAGACAAGTGTAAGGGATGGCTCCATAACTGTATGGGGGAATATCTTCCAACTCTTGTTCATACAGAAGACTTGGATGTGATTTCAAAGATGAGATTTCTTGAGATTTCTTTTTCAAAATGTCATATTAGATCAGAGCTTTCCAAACTGTGTGTTGGGACACGTTAGTGTGTCGGCTGCAGTGTCTGGGTGTGTCGCGACTGCTGCTGCCTCGGAGCCCTGCCAGGATTCTGCGCAGGTCCTAGTGCCTGCCTTGTGCCTGGCTGCCTCCAAACCTGCCCTGCCAGGATTCCGCGCAGGTCCTAGTGCCTGCCTTGTGCCTGGCTGCCTCCAAACCTGCCCTGCCAGGATTCCGCGCAGGTCCTAGTGCCTGCCTTGTGCCTTGCTGCCTCCAAACCTGCTGTGTTTCCGCACAGGTCCTAGTGCCTGCCTTGTGCCTTGCTGCCTCCAAACCTGCCCTGCCGTGATTCCGCGCAGGTCCTAGTGCCTGCCTTGTGCCTTGCTGCCTCCAAACCTGCCCTGCCAGGATTCCGCGCAGGTCCTAGTGCCTGCCTTGTGCCTTGCTGCCTCCAAACCTGCTGTGATTCCGTGCAGGTCCTAGTGCCTGCCTTGTGCCCTGCTGTAAGAGTGTGTCGCGAAATGATGCCCTGCTGTAAGAGTGTGTCACCAACATGAAAAGTTTGGAAAGCTCTGTATTAGATAATATGATTCTGCAGTTTTCTTTTTTACATGTCTTTTAAAATCATAATATCATTCCTGGTGGGTTGTTGTTGTTGTTGTTGTTCAGTCGTTTAGTCGTGTCCGACTCTTCGTGACCTCATGGACCATAGCACGCCAGGCCTTCCTGTCCTCCACTGTCTCCCGGAGTCTACTCAAATTCATGTTCATTACATCGATGATGCTATCTAACCATCTCATCCTCTGCCGTCCCCTTCTCCTGGTGGGTACCAAGCATCAAAGAAACTACCTTAATCTTACTGACAAATTTTCTTTAGGTTTCTTTGCTGCAGGGACATAAACCAGGCATCCACTGTTTTACACTAAAAAATTTTTTTAAAGAAAAAAACTGTAATCTTTTAATCTCCAGTAATTTGAATGCACATGGAGAATTCATAGGTGACAGCCTGGTTTTGCTGAGAAAAGTAAGGATGGAACTCATCCACAACAGCCCCTGGAAGTCCAGCAAAGTGCTTGAAGCATTTTGAGACAACTCTTCATCAGAAGGTGTCAAAGGCTTACAGGGAAGATCAAGAAGAATTAAATCTGATGGGGTGCCATAAAAAACCTGATATGCAAGGTCATTACTTTTCTCAAGTTAAAGTGGTCTCGGTGCTGTGATCTGATCCGAAAGTTTAATTGAAATGCTTCAAATAATGCATTTATGAGGACGATGAGGTGGATGCTGCCCGGTATTGACCTCGGCAAAGAAATGTAGAACTATAATGGGGTGGAAACCTTCAGAGATGGCTCAAGGACAGTGGAGGCCTTTTAATGAGGCAGCCTTTCATTCTTCAGTGGAAAAGAGGACTCTTCAAGATGCTAAAAATTAGAGGCTGATGGACTGCAAATATATCTTGAATAGCCCGTCACCACAATCATTAAAGGGCAGAGGCCAAGATTCAAAAGGGAAGTATCGCATTGACAAAAGGATAACTTTCAGTTCTCAGATGATTAGTTCTCACAACTGCTTCTCTGCATCTTTCTGTCTCTCTCACACATTCTATAGCTATAGTAATAATGCAGAGCTGCAGTTTAAATGAAGAATTATTGCTCATGGTGGGCATGCATTTTATATTTATCTCTGGTAAACATAAAATGATTTGGCAAGTGTCTGAGCTGTCTCTGAAACCTGTTCAACCTCTATATCCACTGGCAGTGGCACGCTACACGAAACATCCGTGTCTACCATGAGAAGCTGATTTCCCCAAGACTTCTTTAAACTCTCTTTAGAAAAAAGAAAAAAGCTGTTGTCAGTCTCCAGCCTCCCTGCTGCCAGTTATTCTTTCTGTTGCAATTGCTTTATGCAGCCACAACCCTAGGCCTCCAAGGTATCAGATAGCTTTCTATCACATATCAGTAACTTAGTAGGTTTTGCATTATTGCCCCATCAGAAGACAAGACGGTGAAACTGGAAGCCAGAGACATCTGTGTGCTGATGCTATCAAATTTTTTTTTTAATCCAACATTCCGACTGAAGTTCAGTTTTAGCATTATAATAAACTGCAAAGACCACAGTGGCTGAAAAGAAAAACCCAACTACCTTCTTGACTTCTTCCTTTTTTTGGTTCTCTTATCTCTTCTTAGCAGGGAGGTCCATCCTTCTATCCACATGATTATCTTTCTACCCAGCTGCCAAGTTGTGAAATGTTTTTGTCCCTGGTCTATTGATGGGACAGCCACTTTTAATCTCTACTTGCCCTTACCTTAAGATGACACGTGCTTCCCAATCTCATTTTTAATCTTTCATAAACCTGACTTTTGCCTATCTGTATTCATCTCTTTATTTCATAAGAGGATACTCTTTTTTCACATTTTTCTCTTAATTGATTTCTTTGCTTGGCATCAGTACCTCTGCTGATATGTTTCTGCTGCATTGTGAACGTACGTCATGCGGGCTCAAATTAAATTAAGCAAGTAAAAAAAATGTAATATTGGAGCATTGATACCAGCATATAAGAGGGCGCTAAATTGCAATCTCACCCTTAGAATAACCAAGTCAAAAATTATTCATGGTGAAACAAATCTTTAAGGTCATCACACCCAATAATTGTCTAACCCCTGTTTATGCTTCTCCAGCAAAAGATGGGCCATCAAGGTTGTCTGTTCTGCTATCAAACAACCCTTATTATTAGGAAACAGTTTTAGAGTTTAGGTAAAAACTGCTTCCTTGCAGTTTCTACCACTCAACAGAGAGAAAGTCTGCTCCATCTTCTGTGTGATAACCCTTGAAATATTTGAAGGCAGCCATCAGTTCTACTTTTAATCTTCTGTTCTCCAGGCTGTTCTTTCAACCATTCATCATGGGACCCCTCTCCATCCAGATTACCCTTGTCCATCTCTCCATCTGTTATTCTACAGCATTCTTTACAAAGGAAGAACATTTGTATTAAATGTTATTGAAAGCCTACCAATTGGTGCTTTCTGCAATGAGTCAGGGAAAATCCCAGAATCCCCTGATCCTTCAGCTTATGCACAGTCTCTTCCTTTACTCACATTTCTGGCTGCTGCCTGTCTGGGGATAACTGATCTCCTTCAGCCTTTGGTCTAATTTCAATCTCTGTGAGGGAACCAACTCCTGGTAGGAACCATTTGACTTTTTCTTGGCAACTCTTGCATGGGAAAGGCAAAAGAACATCTCAGAAAGAAAGGGAAACAAGGAAACATTTACCCCACCTATTTTGGCCCTGGCTCCGCCATTGCTTCCTTCAGCCCTAACCACCATTGGGAGATGGCCTTTAGCTAATGATTCTGGAGGCCTCGGAAAAAGGCTGTTTTTCCCCCCTAACCCTGCCTCTGTTTTAGATCTTGAAGAATGGATGCATTTGTTACAAGACTTCCAACCCACGTAGAGACCACTTGATTACTGGAAGATGTATACAAAGAGAATGGATCAAATGTGTGGATATTGTAGTAACTGTTTGTGCTACCCCATGCTACTCTGCCGGGCACATTTAGAGCAGTTCTATTTATTCAGTATATGAAGAATAGAAGCTCTGAAAGCCAACATTTATCTCATTAAAGCATGTAGATTGAGACCAGATTTTGAAATAAAATGCCAGAGTGAATAATTATATTATAATAATTTTTACTATACACACGTATACATACACATATACATACATACATACATACATACATACATACATTTTTCATTCATTCATTCATTGGCGATCACTCGTAGCCGAGTAAGATTGTCTTCCAAAGGTAAAATTTTAACAGTGGATCCATAAGTGGCTATAAAGGCCAATTCTGGATCCGCACAACCTCCCACAATGAGGTCATAGGTTTCCAGGTGGGAGACGGTCATGATGAGGGTTTGCCTGATGTGCCTTCCGTTTAGCTCTTTTCTCCTTTTCACCCTGTACTCGTGCTTCTTCAAAGTCCATAGCGCCATTAATAAAGGATGACCTCCAATTGAAACGCTCATGAGTTAGGGCTTCCCAGTTCTCAATGCTGATATTACATTTTTTTAAATTAGCTTTGAGAGTATCTTTGAATCTCTTTTGCTGTCCACCAATATTCCGTTTTCCATTCTTAAGTTGGGAGTAAAGTAGCTGCTTTGGAAGACGATGGTCAGGCATTCGAACAACATGACCGGTCCAGCGAAGTTGATGTTGGATGATCATTGTTTCAATGCTGGTGGTTTTCGCTTCTTCTAATACGCTAACATTAGTCCGCCTATCTTCCCAAGTAATTTGCAGAATTTTTCGGAGGCAGCGTTGATGGAATCTTTCAAGAAGTTGGAGGTGGCGTTTGTAGAGGGTCCATGTTTCACAGGCGTACAGAAGGGTTGGTAGTACAATGGCTTTGTAAACAAGCATTTTGGTCTCCCTGCGAATGTCCCGATCCTCAAACACTCTACGCTTCATTCGGGAGAAAGCTACACTCGCAGAGCTCAGGCGATGCTGAATTTCAGCGTCGATGTCGGCTTTTGTAGATAGATGGCTGCCGAGATAAGAAAAGTGGTCGACATTTTCTAGTGACACACCTTTAAGCTGGATTGATGGCGCTGCGGAGGGATTGGTTCGAACTTGCTGGTAAAGCACTTTGGTTTTTTTAATGTTAATCGAGAGGCCGAGCTTTTCATATGCTTCTGCAAAGATGTTTAGGATAGTTTGAAGATCTTCCTCGGAGTGTGCACAGACTACGTTATCATCAGCATATTGAAGTTCTATAACAGAAGTTGCAATTACCTTATTTTTTGCTTTCAGCCTACTAAGATTAAAAAGCTTTCCATCTGTTCGATATATAATTTCTACACCAGTAGGAAGTTTCTCTTCAACAAGGTGCATAATCATAGCGATGAAGATAGCGAATAAGGTTGGAGCAATAACACATCCCTGTTTAACGCCGGATTCCACTTTAAATGGATCGCTTTGAGAGCCATTGTTATTCAGGATTGTTGCCATCATGTCGTCATGGAGTAACCGCAAGATGTTCACAAATTTATCAGGGCATCCGATTTTCAGAAGGATGGTCCAGAGAGCAGTACGATTTACAGTATCAAAAGCTTTAGTCAGATCAATAAACGCCATGTACAGAGGGTGGTTTTGCTCCTTGCATTTTTCTTGAAGCTGTCGTGCAGTGAAGATCATATCCACTGTTCCCCTGGAAGGGCGGAAGCCATTTTGCGTTTCAGGGAGGATGTCTTCTGATACAGATAGGAGACGGTTTGCAATGATCTTTGCCAGGATTTTGCCTGCTGTGGCTAGAAGGGAGATGCCTCGATAGTTTCCACAGTCTGTTCTATCACCCTTTTTAAAGAGAGTGATAATTATGGCATCCCTAAAGTCTGCTGGAATCTCCTCCCTCATCCAGATTTTTTCGATGAGCTTATGAAGTTGTTGTGTAAGTTCAGGCCCGCCTTCTTTAAAGACTTCAGCAGGAATCCCATCAGGTCCACTAGCTTTGTTATTTTTCATTTGTTTAGTGGCTTTGCTGACTTCCTCCAAACTAGGGGGTACTGCAAGCTCATCTCTTATTTGTTTTTGCGGGATTTGCAACATTTATTTGCAATTTATTAAATTATGTGCAAATTTGCACATTTAGAGCAGTTTTATTTATTCAGTATATGAAGAATAGAAGCTCTGAAAGCCAACATTTATCTCATTAAAGCATGTAGATTGAGACCAGATTTTGAAATAAAATGCCAGAGTGAATAATTATATTATAATAATTTTTACTATACACACGTATACATACACATATACATACATACATACATACATACACACACACACACACACACACACACACACACACACCCTTGCTGATTAAACTTTGTTTTAAAAAAGCAACTGTCCTGGGAATTATTACAAACTCAGAGTGACATTGGTTTATTCCTCCTGGTTGTTTTCTCTTCTCTTTTCCAATTAGATAAATTGTGTGTGTGGTATTTAAGTTTGTTTTTCTTTTCCCTAAAAGTAACCAAATTGGTATTAAGTATTCAAGATGTAATCTCCACAGCAGGAAGCAGCAGATCAGATTCATCTTAAATAACGAAGGAACAGCAGAACTGCAAGTAGAATGCATTTTCTTTCCTATCAATTATTTTTATGTCAGTTTAATGCTCAGGAAAGTTACTGAGTAACTATGCGGGAGAAATAAGCCCTCCATTTACTCCCATGTTTATTAGAAAAACATTAGTGTTTTGCTGTCATTCCTGGAAGCTCCATTTCGGCTACTTATGGTTGTCAGTTTACAAACTTCCTTTGCTTGATTATGTTGCCCTAACTTTTTTAGTGTAATAGAAGTAGGTATTACCTGGAATGTCAGCTTTGTTCATCAACATTTCAGAGATGCATACATATGACTCAACTCCTCCTCTAAGCCCTATTCAGGCAAGATATGAATGATAATGACATTGGCATCTTGTCTACCAAACATCCTCTTGACTTTCTGCTCCCCCGTCCTGTTCTCACTGCAGATCCAAATATAGCTTTGAAGACTCCAAACCAAATGTTTGTCTTAGTTCTGCTCAAAAGCACTACATCTCAGCCAACGATGATGGCATTTTATAGGGAACTTTAATTCATTCCCACAAACCTGGGATGGTTTTGTTGGATACATCAGAGGAGGATGGTTGAGGTGCCAGGTTTTTGCTTTTTTGCTTTTATTGTTTTTTGGTTTTGATTGCTGCTTTGAGCCGCCCAGAGCTGTGTTTCTTATGATGGGCGGCCATATTAGTCCTTTAAATAAATAAACGAATAAGTCACTTTTTGATGCTGCTTTTGAATGTGCATGTGTGAACCAGCCTTATTTTAAATACCAAGGATTTTTTGTAGAACAAAATGCCATGATTCCCCAATATAGACTCCATTGTGGGAAAGACAGTGATAATACCAGAAACTGCTAATATCTATTGATCCATTATCCTTGGCTAAAATAGTTTGTACAAAACAACTTCTATTTGGGAAAACTACTTACAAAATCAAATATAATAGGAGGTTGAAACACTTCCTTTACTGAAGGAAGCAGTCTTTTATGTATCTTGCCTCTAAATCATTGAGAACATATATTTTATAGATAGGAATTAGCAACTTGAATTGGGCTTTGAAATAAACCGGAAGATATTGCAATGATTCAATGTTATTTATGACCTGGAAAATCACATCACTCAGCCGTCTGGCCAGCCCATTTTCTGAATATCATTCCAGGGTAGTTCTATATAGAACACACTGTAATTTAAGTAAGAGCCTATTAAGGAATGGATGATTATTTCTTCAGAAAGGGGCACTTCATGATTTGTCCTTCCAGGAACTGGATTCAAGAACACCTCTAAATTGATCACTCTGTCCTTCAGAGACAGGGCCTTCTCAGGAACATCACCCTAATTATATAGCCCCTTTCCTGGGGAAATAGTCCCCTCATTATAGTGTTTAATATGGGCAGTGGACACGATTGTGGTATAGTGATCTTTTAATGTTGCCTTCTGATTTTGTTTGGATAAATGTTTTGGCTGCTGCCAAGCATTACCAATAAATCTTCCCTCAACTCACCAGGAGTTGAGTTTGACTTGAGGGCATCTTTACTTGTTTATATTCACTCACTCACTCACTCACTCACTCACTCACTCACTCATTCAGGTGGCAAATTTGACTGTATTTTACCCCCATTTTATTTATTTATTTGATTTTTATACTGCCGTAATCTACATGGATCCTTGTCCATTTACCGCAATGAAAACAAAACAAAAAGAATATACTGTACCTTCATGAGTAAAATCCACACCACAAATCCATAATGAAATTACAGTTGGTGTTGACTCATCGTTCCCCAGATGCCTTCTGAAAAACAGTTTTCACTAACTTCTGGAAGGCTGTAAGGATGGGAGCCAGTCTGACCTCAAGAGGGCAGCTGTTGTGAACAACAGGGACCACAACACAGAAACACCAGCGACAAGGCCCTATACTCTTTAGTTCCTGCTAACAAGGGACCCTAATAGATTTTTCCAGAGAATACACACAGATTGTCTGTGGAGAAAATATTATGCAAGGACCCAGGAGGCAGTTTAAAACCTGCTCTTTGAATTGCATCCAGAAATCTTTGGGAAACTAGTGCAGGGCCATGGTGGCTTTCTCTCGTCAACTGTGGGCCACTGCACTCTGGATCTATTACAGTTTCTGAGTGGTCTTCAAAGGCAGTCCCATGTCCGGTGCGTGGCAGTGGTCCAGCTGGGGTGATAATAAGACCATGACTTATCTTCAGAATCTTTGGCTCAGGAAAAATGACCTACCCCAAATCACCCGTTGTGAGCTCCATGGTTGATTGGGGACTTGAACCTGAGTCTCTGAGGTCCAAGTCCCACTCTTTGACCACTACATTAATGCTGTTGCTACAACTACAACATAACTTTTTTGATCTAAATTTTGCATCTCAGCTTGAAAGCCAGTGAGGATTTAGGACCATGTCAGGTAAATAAATAAATTTATTTCTTGATTGTTGTGAATCTGATTATGATTTTCCTGAGCAGCAATTTCTAGGGTAATATAGGAATTGGGCTGAGTATTCCCTTGGTTTTGACGTTTCTTAGCTCAAAAAAAAAGTATTTAGAAATTCAATATTTTGAAATATACACATTTTCTGCATATGGATATTCTGAAATACATTTAATATTATATATTTATGTATAATAAATACAGGTTTAAAACTTGTGCCTTGCCTCTAGGTTAATGTGGAAACAAATCACAATAGATGAACAGCTGTGTGAAAGTGAAACAGGTCAGAAGGAAATGGATTTACCCATCTTTACTTCACATTGATGAATTTATGAACTCTATGCAAGCGTGTTTTTGGGTGGAAGACTTCAGTGATTATAAACCAGATGCGTGCATAACAAATAAATAAAGTGGGTTTTCACATGTGATCCTACAGACAAAAGGGATTCTCTCCCCAACATTTGAAATCCAATATTGTGTGATAAAAAAGAAGAAAAACCCTTATAACGAAATTCCTCAGTGGAATTTCCCCACCCCCCTTTCTCTCTTCCCACCCCCTGCAGCCACCAAATGCTTATGGTGAAAGTTACTTCTATGAGAGGAAGCATGTGGTTGGATTTTACCCACACAGTTCATGTCCAGAGAGTTTGAATCCCACCCATCAGCACTTGTGTGGGAAGGGAAAATTAGGGTCCATTTTCCTTGTTGTTTTGTACTTGACAGGCTACCTGCTGCCTTGAATTGTACAGATTTGCGCACACAATTTCCCATTCTATGAAGGACTTGCATAAGGACTTGCTTCTGTATACGTTCAGCTCCCTAGATGGGCTAGTATGAAAATGTCCTGCTTCTCCTTGTCTTACACTTTCAGTTAGTTAGATTACGTTTTAGTATTTTTCCTAGCAAACCATTGCACTGTTTCTCTGCTGCCAAGTTTCACTCCAGAGACAGCTGCAGTTCGGCGGCAAATGGGAGAGATTATTGTATCTAAATGGAGAGCGCCTTGGGAATTTCTAGATTAAAGTACCATTAATGTAAGACATTATTAAGAAAAAAAGGGAACCCTTTACTGCTTAAATGCAGGTGCTGTATAGCATTCAATGACAGATGTGTTTGAAGAGAAATGTCTTGGACTGTGCTAAACAACTGAAAGTGATCAAACCTTTGGGTTTGTCAGGGCTCTCTTTTCCTCCTTATTCATTTCCCCTGTATCAATAAAAATTAAAATCCTTTGAAACTTTGAACTTTTTTCAAAAGGAGTGATAGGAAAAAAACATTAATAGGAAGAATATTTTTAAACAAATCGTCCTACTATTACGGAGCATAAAGCACTGCAGATAGCAAAGGTTTTTAGAAATGCTAATGGAGGGAGCTGATAAAAGTTACCTACGAAAGAGGGCGCGAACAAGATGGTGGGAAGAAGACAAGCCAAGAGGTAGAAAAGGATGACCGGAGAGAAGAAGTGTATTTAAGGAATATAGAAGGCAAAGTGAAACTGCTATATTCTATACCAGTTTTTTTCAACCTTGGCAACTTTAAGAGGTGTGGACTTCAACTCCCAGAATTCCCCAGCCAGTATGCTGGGGAAGTCCACACGTCTTAAAGTTGCCAAGGTTGAAAAACACTGTTCTATACTATGCTATACATTACACTATATAATAATCTAGCAAAAAGAAGAAATTAGGTTGGCTCTGCAGGATGAGGAAAGGCTGAAACACTGAAGTCTTCTATAACTCCTCAAAACAACTTCCACTGGGTTTAGTGGGGCTTAACCCAAAGAACGTGCGTTGAGGATTGTTCTTACTATGTGTTAGTTAAATAACAGGCTCAGAATATATATAATGGAGTTCTAGATTTCTATCACACCCACCCACATACACACATAAATACACAAATGGATACATTCTCAGTATCCCTATATACACAATTCAATGAACCCTTTGTAGTGAACTGTATATAAACTGTGATTATGCTCAGGTAAAAACCAACAGACTCCAAATGTTCTCTCGGTTCATCTTCTTTTCTTTAAGTACTACTTGATGATAATGGTTTACTGTAATAGATTTTCTTACTTTTCAAAGATCCTAATGCTTTAACAAATATAAAGAAGAATATATAGCTTATTTAGCACAAAATGCATTCTGATATCTATTGGGGCCAATGTTGTTGAGGATATCGTCTGTCAGTGCATTTCTTTATATTTTGGCTTCCTTTCTTTGAAAGCTAGGCAGTCAGCTGGATCAGGGATCCAGAAGGCCTTCTGTCCACACCTGCTCTTGGCAGAACTTTGCAGCAATCCAAGAATCCCAAAGGCTGAACTGAAGGGTGGGAGGGAGAGGTGATGACTTTATCCTTCAGAATGCCTTCATCCTTCAGGAAAAGAGTAGAGGGGAAGGTGAGGGGCCAGGAGCTGAACATGCTTCCTCATCATGAACTTTCCTTCCAGGCTTCTGTCTTCTATTGATGGGCTGATGTGGGCATGAATAGAGGGGGGAATGGAAAAGGTAATGGATTCTTCTGGTCCTGATTCAGAGCCCTTGTATCAGCTCTGAGGCTTGTGTTGTTGCTCTGATGAATCCTGCCAGCTCATCCTTAATACAGTCTAGGTTCCTGCTCAGATGAAGATTCCAGAACCCATCAAGGTTCGGGAGTCAACATGTGGATGCTGCATTTGTCCAAGGATCCTGGAGCTCAATTTTCTCAGGGAAAACTACATAGTTCCTTAAATACAGTAGCTGGAGCCATCCATTATGCTAAATCATAATATGCTGTATTTTGTTTGATTTAGGCCTAGTATGTGCCATCGACCCACTCATTATGGTTTACACACCGTGGTAAAAGGAGCATGGTGGCTCAGCGGGTAAGACTCCAGGCTTGTCGATCGGAAGATTGCAAGTTCGGAGGTTCGAATCCCTAGCCCCGCGTGACGGAGTGAGCTCCCACACTCGCCCCAGCTCTTGCCAACCTAGCAATTCGAAAGCATGCAAATGCAAGTAGATTAATAGGTACCACTTCGGTGGGATGGTAACAGTGTTCCGCGCGCGTCATGCGGCCACATGACTGCGGAAGCGTCTTCGGACAACGCTGGCTCTTCGGCTAACAAACGGAGATGAGCACTGGCCCCTAGAGTCAGACACGACTGCACAAATGTGTGGGGGGAACCTTTACCTTTACCTTTTATGTGCCATCAACCCAATCATTATGGTTTACACACCGTGGTTCATGACTTAGTGCATTTTGTGAACCTAGACTATTATTGCTTATTTAATAAAACATATTTAAACAAAGCATGACTGAGTGTTTTGAGGGTCTTTTTTTCTTTAAAGAAAGACTATGATGCACCAATTTGGACCAAGGCAATTGGACATCATGAGTGGAACTTCACCCTTCTCTCCAACACAACACCCCCCCACCAGCTCAAAGCCAGTTTTGAATTGAGTAGCATAGAAATCTTAGTAAAAAATAAATAGATCAATAAATAAATTACTGCTCAGTTTTTTTTTCAAGCCACTGCTGTTAATGAAGAATTCCATTCATATGTGAAGAGGAATGATTTTTTTTCAAAACAAGAAGCCAGGAAAAGCATTTCATCTCAAGAGTTCATTACAAAAGGTTTATTGAATTGTGTACAGATTGATGCTGAAAATTTATCCATTTGTGTATGTCTGTGTGTATGTGTGTGATGGAAATCTAGAACTCTGTAATCAGTGGCTTGAAAGGAATGCTGGAGCTTAAAGTGAAGTAAGCAAAAAGTTTTGTTTTGTTTTAACCAGGCAAAAACATCTGTTGGTATTAGGCCAGACCAATTCAATTTAGTGGTTTCATATTGCTGCCAATTGCAGAGGCCAATATTAGCATAATGGAATGTTCGAATTTCTCTGAGGCTCAATGGCTGACTAGTCTGATCGGTAACTGCAGCAGATAAGAGGTGCCCATCCAGCCTTGGTTTAAAAATCTGTAATGAAGAAGAGTCTACCATGTTTGGCAATTTTTCGCCATCAATGACCACCTCATAATGTCAGAAAATTCTTGCTGGTGTTCAGCCTGCTTCCAGTTCTTGTAGTTTGTTGAAGTCTTATTCTCTGGAATGCCCACTGATTGGGCAATCTTCCACATATTTGAATATGGATTTTGGATTGCTTTAAGGCTAAACATGGCATTCCATTACACTTTCTTCCAGGATGACCACCATCTACATTGCCCTCTCTGGACAGAATGAGTAAACATTTCTAAAATTGTGGTGTCCAGAATTGGACCCAATTCTCCTCATAAAGTTCAATCAAAACAACTCTGGATTTTATGTTATTTTATGCTATTGTTGGGGTAATCTGGAATTGCATCAGTTTTTAAAGTGACCATACTCAGCTGGTGGTCTACTAAAGCTCTTTCTCAGGTATATTGTTATCAAAGCTCCTAATAGAACTTGGCTGATGTCAAATGCTAAATAGGGTCAGTTTTGGTTAGAACCTGGTTTGGAGACCACTAGGAAATACAGGTCTGTATGCTATACTAGGAAATTGAAAAAAGTCCCTAAAGAAAGTGATGGCAAACCCACTTCTGTATTATTGCCAAGAAAACTACATGGACGTCACTTGGAAATGAACTTGACTCAAAGTAGAGTTTACTTTATTGTTATCAAACTCGGAATCACCTATTCTATTTTTGCACAACTGATTCTCCCTACCTAAGTGTAGAATTTCATATTTATCTGTGTTTTTGTTAGTCCTGAATTCAATTCCTCATTCAGTCAAAGTAATCTTGAATGATGTTTTTGAATCCAGAGAAGTTTGGTGAAATCTGTAAATCGGTTGAACAGTCTCTCTGTTCCTAATACCATATAATATATAATATATAATATATAATATAATATATTATTTTAATATATTTAATATAATATAATATATTATATATTATAATATATATATATTATATAATATAATATATAATAGCCAGTTTGGTCTAGTGGTGAAGGTGCTGGGCTAGGAACCAGGAGCCTGAGAGTTCTAGTCCCGCCTTAGGCCTGAAAGCCGGCTGGGTGACCTTGGGCCAGTCACTCTCTCTCAGCCCAACTCACTTCACAGGGTTGTTGTTGTGGGGAAAATAGGAGGAGGAAGGAGTATTAGGTATGTTCACCACCTTGAGTTATTTATAAAAAAAAATAACAAAGGCGGGATAGAAAATTAATTAAATAAAAATAAATAAATAAATAAATATCACAGCTGCCTTCTGGTCTTAAGGCTTCTGACACAAGCTTTGAAGTCTCTGTGAAGGATGAACAAGAGGACAAACTTCTTTCTGTAGGATAATAACCCAACTGAAATGTAAAAGGATAGGAAAAAGTTTATAGGAAACTGCCTCATATTGTTGGTACCACAGTGGTAGAAAATAACAGTGCAAGCTAAGGAATAATGTATTGTCGAAGGCTTTCACGGCCGGAGTTCGATGGCTGTTGTGGGTCTTCCAGGCTGTGTGGCCGTGTTCTGGAAGTTGTGGATCCTAACGTTTTGCCAGCATCTGTGGCCGGCATTTTCAGAGGGCAGGAGCACAGACAGCAGCGATCTCTCTGTGCCCAGGTAGAGTGGCAATGTTTGTTTTCTATTTATAGAGCTAAGTTATAGGAGATTAGGTGGGGTTTTTGTTGTTGTTGTTGTGTTGAAATGTTAACAAGTGGCTGCTGAGCGTGATTAGCATGTTCATTGTGAGAAGTATTCCCATGTCCTGGTGGTTGAGCTGAGTTCGTTGACCTTTTGCAGGCTGTGTTTTTCAGGACTGGTAGCCAGGTTTTGCTAATTTTTAGACTTTCTTCTTTTTTATTGTAACTGTGCTAGTGTTTGTGAATTTCAATGGCTTCCCTGTATAATCTGGTGTAGTGGCTTTTGGTGTTGTCCAGTATTTCTGTGTTTTCAAATAGGATTTTGTGTCCTGTTTGCTTGAGAGCATGTTCACCTACTGAAGATTTTTCTGGTTGCTGTAGTCTGCAGTGTCTTTCGTGTTCTTTTATCCTGGTGTGAATGCTTCATTTTGTGGTTCTGATGTATACTTGTCCGCAGCTGCATGGTATGCGGTATACTCCTGCAGCGGTGCGGGGGTCCCTTTTGTCTTTTGCTGATTTTAGCATTTGTTGTATTTTTCTGGTGGGTCTGAAGACTGTTTGAAAGTTGTGTTTTTCCATCAGTTTTCCCATTTCCCCATTTAAAAAGGCCAGTTGTAAAACTAGGGAGGCTGTTGTGGTTGTAAATGTGGATTGTGAATAGATTGGCTTATACAAAGATTGAAAGAAAAGAAAAGCTAAAAGAGGGAAAATACTCTTGCTAGACAGGAAGAGTTCCCAGTTTAGAAAGTCCAGCGGAAGGAGTTCCCTGATGGGATTTATTTTAAAAGTGAGAAGCCAGAAAGAGTGCAGACTTGCCGGAGAGGTGATCATACAATAAAATATAGCATATTCACATACATATACACACAGCAAACAAATATACACATACACTTTGGCCACCTTTTAATTAAATAATTGCATGAACACCATGTTCCATTCAGCAATTTTAATCAAATTTTCTTCTCCTTTGATTTTTTTAAAATAAAAAGTAAATTCTCTTTTGTCAAACTGAATATCTGGTAGGAAAAAAAATGCAGATTTTTTTTCTTGTACTAATTAATAGGCACAAGAGTTAATATTTATTATTTCTATGCATATATAGACATGAACAGAGAAAAAAACAAGGAAGGATAAAATGCAGACTCCTATTACCTATTCATGGGTCACTGACACACAGGTATTACACATTATTTTTGACCTTGTGCCTTTCTAAGTCAGAGATGAGCCACCAAGGCACCACAAGCCTTTTGCAGCTACCAGGATTTTTATGCAGCTCCTAGAACCAGCCAAGATAATGCTGAACAAATGTAATGTGATTTCTTTTTCTTTCTTTGTTTTGCCAGTTTGGATGTGAAACAAAAGAAAACTGCTGTTAAACTTTCAATGGGCTTAATACAGTGATAAAGCTTAAAGACCCCTCCTCTTACAATTCATAAAAACTGGGAAAACTTGGCTTTGTCTTTCTTAGGACAACCATCTCCAGTGATCTCCTTGGCTACAGATGGTTCTCCATTTCTGGTCTAAGTGCTTTCCCACACTATAGCCTTCAGCTGCTTGTCTCCAGGAAAAACTGGCTGGAAATTAAACTGGTTTAAGAAGCCCCCTTTTTCAGCTGTCAACTCTTTCCTCCACTTTGGCTCAGTGACGTGGGATATTTTGTCTGGACTGTGGTCAATGTGGCCCCATTTGGTGGATTCTCCTGCTGCTTTTCCCCACTCCGGGGAAGCAAGTACCAATAGCTGTCCCTTCTCTGGGCATGTCTTTTGAGCACTGCTGAAAAACAGCAGAACAACAGTTTTATAGTTCTTCCTGCCAAATGAGCTAGAAAGGGAAACTTCACAGAACTCTTGACAATGTCACCCAATTAAAAAATAAACAGCCAGCATTTCTCTATTCCACTACTGAACCTGCAAATAAATAAATACACAAACAAATGGACAAACCAAATGTCCAGCCTTTCATGGCAGGCAGACCAGCAGACCACTACAAAATAGCCATTAAAAATAGAAAGGGGGAAATGGGGGGCGTGTCCATCAGAACACACACCAGCCAATTGGGATAGAGGCATTTGAATAAGTTGGAATGAAGCACAGTTATGGACCAGACTGTCTTGTTTGTATCAACAGAGAGGGGAAAACACTACTTTTAATGCAGAGCCAGAAAAATCAGATGGAGGTTGCCTTCCCAGCAGGCTAGGGGTGGGCTGGGGACAACATCATCCATTCTTGCTCACCCAAAATTATAGGTGGACCGTTCCTGTGCTGGGACAAGCAGGAAGTGCAAATCACTTTCGAGTGAAGAAAGTTTGCATAATTTGGGGATCCAAATAGAAAACAAGGAATTGACTTGAGAAACAGCACAAGAAGGAAAGAATGGACAATATATTTTATTTTGATTTTTTACCCTTATTCAAATCAACCTCTGAAAAAAGGTGTCACAGTCCTTCTACGAACCATGACAATCAGCAGAAGAGCAAAGAAATATATATTATTGATGTCCTTGTTAGAAGATCAGCACATTTTGGTTTGTGTTCTGCATTCCCCCCTCTTCTGTCCTGCTGAAAATAAGACTGAGCCAAACCAAGTTTCCCAGGACAGGAACTTTTCATTTATTACTTACTCACACTGTCATCAGAAATTAATTTTGGCCTTGAAAGACAAATTGGGCGGTAGCTTATAAAGTTAAATGGGAAGAACAAGCAAGCATCTGTTTCTGCTGTATTTTGTCTCCTTGGTGTCTTTCATATAAATGAATGTGAGTGTTCAAACTTAAATTAAGATCTTTGGCTAGATAAACAGTTAAAACTGGTTCCCATAGTTACCTCTCACACATAGCTGTGATTGCATTATAATCCCCTAGTAATCAGGTCTAAATGAAAGAAAGATGATAAGGGTGCTATTTTCAGTTTTCAGTCCTGATTTTTATTAGCTCTCAATCAGATCAGGACTGCTTTTTCTTTCATTACACTGTGGCTATGTTTGCAAAATCATTACTGATGTAAACTATAACTCTTTATAAAGGATTATAAAGAGTAAATTTTATATATAAAATTCCCTTCTCACCCCTATGGGTGGTCCTCTACCAGCGGCCTGGGAGTTTGAGGGTTCTGCGCAGGATCTTAGCTGTTCCTAGCACTGCACTCTTCTGGACAGAGAGCTCTGATGTTGCTCCTGGGATCTGTTGGAGCCACTCTCCCAGCTTGGGAGTCACTGCCCCAAGTGCCCCTACCACCACTGGGACCACTTTGGCCTTCACTTTCCACATTCTCTCTAGTCCCTCCTTCAGGCCCTGGTACTTCTCCAGCTTCTCATACTCCTTCTTCCAGATGTTGCTGTCACTTGGCACTGCTACATCTATCACCACCACTGTCTTCTTGTCCTTGTCTACTACCACAATGTCTGGTTGATTGGCCAGTACCTGCCTGTCTGTCTGGATCTGGAAGTCCCACAGGATCATAGCCCTGTCATTGTCCACGACCTTCTGTGGAATCTCCCATCTGGACTTTGGAGGGTCTAGCCCATACGCTGTGCAGATGTTCCTGTACACAATCCCAGCTACTTGGTTGTGCCGTTCAGTGTATGCTGTTCCTGCCTGCATCTTACACCCTGCCACTATGTGTTGGACTGTCTCTGAGCCCTCTCTGCACAGTCTGCACCTCGGGTCCTGTCTAGTGTGGTAGACCCCTGCTTCTATGGATCTGGAGCTTAGTGCCTGTTCTTGTGCTGCTATGATCAGTGCCTCAGTACTGTCTTTTAGTTCAGCCCTTTCCAGCCACTGGTAGGATTTCCCAATGTCAGCCACCTCAGCTATCTGTCGGTGGTACATCCCATGCAGGGTCTTGTCTTGCCATGGCACTTCCTCTGCTTGATCTTCCTTCCATGTCTGCTGCTGCCTCAGGCATTCTCTCCACAGCTGAAATTTAGGTGCCATCTTACTGATGTACTCCTAGATGCTCTGGGTCTCATCCAGGACAGTGGCTTTGACACTCACCAGAACCCACCCACCCTCTTTCCAGCTGGTGTTCAGGGTCTTATCTTGCTCTATATCTTGTCTCTCCTACATGGACGAGACATGGATGAGCCAAGATAGATAGATAGATAGATAGATAGATAGATAGATAGATAGATAGATAGATAGATAGATGAGAGAGAGAGAGAGAGAGAGAGAGAGAGAGAGAGAGAGAGAGAGAGAGAGAGAGAGAGAGATTGGTCTAGTTGTTAAGGTGCTGAGCTAGAAACCAGGAGACTGTGAGTTGGTGGCTGGGTGACCTTGGGCCAGTCACTCTCTCACAGCCCAACTCACCTCACAGGGTTGTTGTTGTGGGGAAAATAGGAGGAGGAAGGAGTATTAGGTATGTTCGCTGCCTTGAGTTATTTATAAAAATAATAATAAAGGCAGGATAAAAATAAAATAAAAATAAAATTTAAAAAATATATATTTAACTTTATAAGCTACCACCCAATTTGTCTACACACACACATGCGTGCACACACACACACACACACAGGTGCTATAGACAAGGAAAGCTCTAAACCTTATATTGGTGGCCCCCTCCTCCCCCACAAGATTTTGTTCTGCAACCAGAACAGGAATATATTGTAGGCTGGAAGGAGAATAGAAGTCAGCCACCATCCACCAAAAATATGTTTGTTGAAGTGAAAGCAGAGTATAAACTGTCTATTTCAGGCACGGCAGGTCAATGGTTTGTTAATTTGCTTTAACATCTTGTTTGGCATCCTTTACAATACTTTGTCCAGCTCTCAATGAATTGTGGAATTGTGACCAAAGCTAGAACAATTGTTTTTATTTCTTTGTTTTATTGATATTTCATTGTTAATAGATTTCTAGCCCAACTTGCAAAGAGACATATATAGGGTTTGCTCTCCTTTTATTCTCACAACAGCAACTCTTTGAGGTAGTCAGGACTGAGAGGTAGATTTGGGAGCTTGGTTGTTTGCTTGCAGACGTTTCATTACCTGACTAGGTAACATCATCAGTTCGAGTGAGTGTGGGGTTTGCTCCCTGTTTATATACCGTACTGTAGCTTGCCCTGCCAGTGTTGGTGGGGCTGTGGTTTTTCCTTGGTAGTTCCTTGATTAGGTTATTGTTTTCTGCTTGCTTGATTGTTTGCCTGGTGTTAATCCCTGTTTATCTGGGTGTAGGCTGCTGGAGAGGATGTGTTCTGGTCTTTTTGTTTCCTTCTTGCCCTTTTTTGGTCTCTTTTGAATGGTTTGTAAATATGGTTTATTTCTAGTGTCTGTTGATGGCTGACTTGTCTGAATCCATCTCACAACATGTGGACAGACTCAACCATAGTTTCAACTGGGAAACTTAGAGCATCCTAAAAAGGTAAAGGTTCCCCCCGCACATTTGTGCAGTCGTGTCCGACTCTAGGGGCCGGTGCTCATCTCCGTTTGTTAGCCGAAGAGCCAGCGCTGTCTGAAGATGCTTCCGCGGTCATGTGGCCGGCATGACACGTGCAGAATGCTGTTACCTACCCACTGAAGTGGTACCTATTAATCTACTTGCATTTGCATGCTTTCGAATTGCTAGGTTGGCAAGAGCTGGGGCGAGTGCGGGAGCTCACTCTGTCACGCGCGGCTAGGGATTCGAACCTCTGAACTTGCGATCTTCCGATCGACAAGCCTGGTGTCTTACCCGCTGAGCCACCACGCCCCTATGAGCATCCTAGACCAAGCTAAATCCAGCTAGGGAATTCCTGGAAGCTCAAACAAGTTGGGATGGGCTTGACAGAGTGTAATAAGCCAGACTTCTGGTGAAGCTACAGCAGCCAATTCAAGTTCTGCTAACATGTACCAAACCTCAGCTCCTTCCCATTCCAGTTTAAAAGAAAACAAATAAAAGGCCCAGTCCAGCCAGGTTTGTTTTAGCTAGTATTTCATTCCAAGGAAATGATTGAGACTGTTGTTCTATACCCACTTCCCCTAGAAATAAACCCCACGGTACTTAATGAGGAGTAACGTCTGAGTAGATGTTACCCTATAGGACTGCACTGCAGCCTCTTATTGAAATCAATAGGTCTGTGATTTTCTTTTTTTTGGCATGATCATTGGCTAGTAGCGGGCATGTCTAATTTCCTTTAACCATCTCAGCCATCAGAATTATCTGATTCCCACAATGTTGGATAGGAACTGATCACATGGGGCTGAGCACAGGGGTGTTACCTAGCCCATCCATTGCACCGGCTGTTAAAGGCAAAACAGCTTCCTTCTTATACTTTCACTCTCTTCTCACTTTCCTCACATTCTCCAGCCTTTGCAATTCTAGACAATGATATGCAGCACATGCTAACTGACCCCATGCAGAAAAGCAGTGGTGAATGGCCAGATGGCACTCACTTCGATCTGCATTTCTGATGGGGAGGGGTTGCAGAGTGGTGAGGCTGGATGCACAGAAAAACAGCAACAGGGATGGATGGTGCAAGCAGAAGAGCGGCCAGGTGCACAATCAAGGGGAGATAGACTGCAGCCCAAGGACAATCTGTGCTCTTCGTCCAGCCATGCCCAAGGAGCACACGGCATGTGCCACTAGCACAGTTCATGCAGTAGCAGTGTGACGTGGGCATTCTGAGGTGCACCCAAAACGACTTGGGCTGCTGTCTTGGGGACCAGCTGTAGCTTCTGCGTGGTCTTCATACTTAGCCTCACGTAGAGCACGTTGCAATAGTCCAAACAAAGTAGGTCACCAATAATATTTAGGTCACCTGTTCTTCACTGATACTTAAAATCATTCCAAATATACATAAAATGCAGCTGTATTAAATTACTCCAACGCTTTGGGAAAACATTTTCATTTGTCTTCTCTTAAAGTGCAGAATGTAAACCTGTGTGGTGTATAAACAGAAAATTAACATTCTTTGGGGAATTATTAAAAGTATTATAAAGTTAGTCCTACTACATAATCTAAAGTTAAGAAGGTTTTTTTAAAAAAAACAACAACACTGTAAATATTCCAAACCTTCTTAAGTACTAACACTCAGGGGAAGTTAATATCAGAAAGACAGCCAAACACCAGTTCATAAAAACACTCTGAAACAGCAACGTTTGGATGTAAAAGTTAATCTGGTGCCACATGAAATAATACTCAGAGGTTCCTTTCTTAATATACTTTATTTGTCATTAGTATTTTAAACCCTATAAGCTCAAATTCAACACTGATTCATTTGGAAGCAGACCCAAAGTACAGCACTCGGTTCCTGTGGATTTGTTCATGTACATTTGCGGGACTGCTAACCACACGTAATATCCAGGAGATGTTTCTGTATCTAATGACACACTTGGAAAATAAGAGTAAATTGTAGGCCCTGATTATCAACAGATAACAATATATGCTGTATATAAATAAGTGCTCAGCATCAAAACCCATTATTGGATTAGCTATATAATCATGTTCCAGGCAGTAAGTCTGTGCTGACAAATGAACACTTTTCATTTGGCTCAAGGTCCTCATCAGCAACGGAACTAATTTTACATTCTCACCCATTAAGTGAATAAGATGTGGAAAAAAGCCGTCTGCTTTTTGAAGTGTAAATTTGCTGCTATAGGCTGTGCAGACCAAAGCTCTTTTGAAGCAGTGAAATGCAATCATCTCCGGGGACATGTGAACTTGACCAAGTTTAGGTCATTTGTGCAAAACGGCGTAGGGGGTGAGGATGAGGGGGGAATGAGTGGCTGTTGTGTTCTTTGGCTCTCGGTTTTGGCAGATAAGAGGGCCATTTGGATGATTCCAAACTTTATAAGTTTCCCCCTCCCATTTATGAGAGGAGCTGCAGCGCAGATGCAATCTTCTGTTGCTTAGAAAGGAAGTTGGACGCATTTCTGAAGCTGCTGTTTGGTGTACACCATGAGATAGCTCATTCGTTCAGGAATTCTTGTTTAATAACAGTTCAAAAGTGAACTGCCCATTGTGCAAATCTTGCTAGGAGAAATTTCTCGCCTCAAGCCAAAAGCTTGCCACAGAACTTGGCTTTATTTGGAAAAGGAGGTTTGCCAAGAGAAGATCTGTGGTCAACCAAATAAGCCAATGGATAGGCTTGTCCAAGCTCTGGCATGCTTAGGAACCCTGGCAGTCTCTTCAAGTAATCAAGGGAAAACACACTCCAATCACCAACATCTGCAACAAACCAGGGTGAGGTCAAAAGGTCAAGCACACTGTGACATCAGAACAAAAATGTTGCCCGAACATACTTGTACCCTGGTGTCTCATGGAGGTATACAAGTTGTGGTCCTTGTGTGATGATGTTGCAACTCCACCACTCCCAGCCGATGTTTGTGACACCAGCGGTTCCTTATTCAATTATCAAGGTGTTTTGTTAGGAAGTTTTCTGTAGGCCTCAGTCTAGAGGCCTGTTCCATTCAGATAAATACTTGGAGGTTACTAATCTAGGCAAGTTTTCCTGGGAGTGTGCTCTCTGAAACACACAGGGCTTGCTTTTAAGACTGTATGATGTGCTGTTAAGTAGTGATATTGCTGAGTCTTGCAATTGTTGTATTTAGAGTATAAAATCCAAGTATGTTTATAATGCACCTCTTTAGCCCTGTCTTCAAAGTGAGTTTATTTCTTCTCCAACTCAATCCAACCCCTCTAAGGTTTTTCTAACCTGAATTGCTGCCATTATGAAGAGTTTTGTTGACTTGATTTTAGAGTAGGTTGCATGATGGGAAGGGATATGAAGAAGGAATAGCATTTATTGGGTCAATCGTATATCAACACCTTCGTGGAGCAATGTTTTTTTCTAAATTAGAGAGAACAGAGTTGATTGTGGCACAGTATATCGCCAACGTTTAAGACTACCCTTGTATAGGCCAGAGTTTCCCAAAGTGGTCAATATCGACCCCCAAGGGTTGATGGGACTATCCAAGAAGTCAATAAATGGATGGGGGTCAAAAGGGGGTCAAGTAAATGTCTGGGAGTCAATAGGAACACATTGAACCTGGAACAGCGTGGTGACTTACAACTAAAACTCACAAATCTTCAGTCAAATATCAGTGCCCTTGTTGACGCTCATCAGATGCATTCTTCCCATTAATGATATCACAGTTTCAGTAAAACAGGTATGTTTATATCTTTCCTATTTAAAATATTGCCTATTTTTATGAAGTTATTCTCATCATCATCTATTGTTATTGTTATTGTTATTGTTATTGTTATTGTTATTGTTATTGTTATTGTTATTGTTATTGTTATTGTTATTGTTATTGTTATTGTTATTGTTATTGTTATTCATAGTACTATTAGCTAAAGTATTTATTAAATTATTTTCATATAATAAATATTTGGGGATCAGTGAACAATCTGAAACTTCATGAAGGGGTCAATGAGCTGAAGAGTTTGGGGACCCCTGATACAGGCAGAGCCTTTTATACCTTGCAAAAAATTTCCAGAGAGAATGTCTCCATACCAACCTTACAAAATAGAGAATGCTTCTGTCACTTAATGCCCGGTCTAACAAAGATACAGGTAAATGCATCTGGTTATCAATTTTAGATGCACCAAATGTTAATGCAGTTAGATCTGAAATAACTGGCATTCAAAACATTTTTTGAAACAACCTCTTTGCCTGTGTTTCTCCAAACATTAGAAGAGCTTCTCCCTGAGGAATTAGGACACCTAGTTGACAATAAAAGTGTACAGCCCTCTAAATGATGTAAAACATGAGATAGCTTGTGCTGTCCTTAAAAGGCACTCCTTTTTATTTCTTTAGAAGAAGGCTTAAAAGATTTAGAGAGAATCTTCTAACAGCCCAAGTATAAAAATCGTAAGTAACAAATCTTTGAGATATTTTGGCTGGCAGAGAAAAATAGCAAGAGAAAGAGAAGGACTGAGACTCATGGCCTTGGGCAGTATATCCTCTTGGTTCTTGGTTCTTCTTCTCCAACTACAAAATATAGTTTAAACTGATAATATTTACACCCGTCCCGTTCTTCCTTTTTTTTTTCTTTTTAAGCAGAGCTGAGTAACTAATTAAAGTCAGGAGAAGAACAGGAGAGGTGTTATAAATTATGAAGATTCCAGCAAGTTCATGCTAGCCAAAGGGTTAAGAGAAATTTAAAATGATATCAAAGAGAAAATGCAGAAGAAGGAAGACATATTAAGCAGACGTATTCTAAAACTTCTCAGCAAGAAGCCTAAAATTACAGCTAGTTTTTGAAATTGTTAATAGTTTTCTGAAATTCACTTCTCAGGGCATTCTGAGAATGAAAGTGGCACAATATGAGAAATTATTGGGAAAGATAAAAGACAATTAAATAAAATGTAGAATGTCTCCCTATGAATTTGCACTTCATTTTCACCTTTAATGTTGAATATAATTCTGATTCTCTATCCAAAGGCTCTTTGATTCTCTGCTTTAACAACTATAATCTCAGAACTGTAGCCCCATCTGATTTTTTTTTAAAAAGCTGCTACAGTGGTAATTGGAAGGTGGAGTTGATTGCAGGTCCTCAGTTTACAGAGCTGTTTGGCTGGCATTTAAAGTAAAATGGAAGGAACCAAGTTTAGTGAACATTTTGTTTATGTACTGTGCATCCCCCATTCTCCTCCAGCCAAACTGCTTACTTCTGAGTAAACACGTCAAAGCACTGGACTTGTAAACAAACCTTTGCCCTGATCTAACTTTGCTCTTCTTGTATGCTCATACTGTTTTGTTTCTAATGCCTCTGTGCCAGCTCCATAATTGCAAACCAACATGGCTTGTTATGAAGGTAGAACCCTGCTGAGTTGTTACTTTGACTTCACTATCCTCATTCTGGTTTGTTCTTTGGGGACTACAATTCACAGACACTTAGTGACCCTGCTGACTCTGGGGAGGTATGGTCAAAATACATATGGAGGGCATCACATTAGGTTAGGGCAGGGGTGGGCAACGTCAGGCCCGCGGGATGTATAAGGCCCGCGGGGCTCCCGCCTAAGGCCCGCCCGCAAACCCCGCCCCTTCCACGCGATTGGCTCCCGCCCACTAACCCCGCCCCCCAGTGCTTGTGATTGGCTCCCGCCCACAAACTCCGGCCCCCGGTCCACGGAAATCCCAGAAACCCCACCCCCCACCCCCCCGGTCCCCAGTTATAAATATCCAAATGGCCCTTGGCAGAAAAAAGGTTCCCCACCTCTGGGTTAGGGTGATGGATGGATGATTTTACTCCTTGAATGACTCCTGTTTTACAGATGTGTTCATTGATATAGTTGTTTTAATACTTTGAAGCTACTCAGAGTCATTTGGAGTGGGACAGCCTAGAAATTTAATAAAGAAATAAATATGTTTTATAAATTAAGAACATTCATTCAAATTCCCTTGCACCCCTAAGATGCATGACTAATAGCTTAAGGCAATTCCTAGTTCACAGCTTTATTCTCCATTGGGCCTTGTGGCTACAACAGCTTTTCCTTAAGCAAATGTGTCCCTCAGTGGAAAAAGTATTGCCCAAACACTGGCCTAAACTATTTGGACATTTGCAACAATCTTGGCATTCATTGCAGAGATGGGTAATCTAATACTTGTGCAAATGCTAAAAAGAAAAAAGAAATATTGCTGATTTGTAGCTGGAACGCCAGGGTCCCTTCTTCTTGCAAGCCGTCTCTATTTCAGAGTCCCGGTAGAGTGCTTTGAAATTTCACTACCCAGTAGAAAGTATGATTTTTGTTTAAAGCCTACTTTTAACACACTGCATTAGGTAACTTCAGTGCTTGCTTTGGCTTCAGACCGAGAATAAGTTAAAAATACAATAGGTTTAAAATAATCAAGAGGAAGTAACTGCTAGGAGAGAGAAGAAACAGTCTCAGACCAAATTCATCATTCTTGATGGCTCAAGTGTGTCTCTTTGCAGAGGGATAAAAGCCTGCTTCCGGGTCCAATTCAAGGTGTTGGTTATCACCTTTAAAGCCCTACATGGCATGGGACCAGGATACCTAAGGGACCGTCTCATCCCCATCACTTCATCCCGTCCCACCCGGACATGCAGAGAGGGCATGCTGCGGACCCCTTCAGTTAAGGACTTCCATCTAATGGGGTCACATAAGTGTGCTTTCTCTGCTGTTGCCCCTGCCCTTTGGAACACTCTTCCCGCAGAGATTAGACAGTCCTCCTCGCTCCTGGACTTCCGGAAAAAACTCAAAACCTGGCTTTGTCAGTATGCTTGGGGCGGGAAGAAGAATGTGCATACCTGGAGATGGCTAGCACCTTAGATTATCCCTGGAGTGCCCTTTTTACAAACTTAAGAAGATTCCGCCATTGGATTTTATTATATTCTCTATATTCTAAATTGTTATTTAATATGTATTTTAATCTATTTATAATTGTATATTAATGATTATATTTTGTTGTAAACCGCCCAGAGTCCCCCTCGGGGGAGTTGGGCGGTGATACATTTGATTAAATAAATAAATAAAAAAATGAGAAGGAGAAGCCTTGCAAAGGATCCCATGCAGAAAAGCTAGATTTAGTGATAGGAGATCTTTCAGCATTGGAAGCACCACCTCTAGAAACTAATGAGTCCCCATGTGCATAGGAATAAGAAGTGAGTAGCAATAGCTTTGGGGGATTATATGCTCCTTGATGTAATCACTCACTTTCCTGAGTCAAATGTCTTTTGGTTCCACGCCTAAACAAAGAAAGCACAGTAGTCCCATCTATGAGCTGGCCTTTATTTCCACTGGAATTACACAGGAAGAGAGGACATATGATTTGAAGGAAGGGAAAGCCATGGTCAAAAATCACCCTAAGAATATGTAAAAGTCAGGTCCTGAATGGGTAAGATGAGAGAGTTGGCGAGTTCATGACTATGAAAAGATATTGTGAAACTGCTGCTCCTAGTTGCATTACTTACCCATTACAAATGGGACCTCGGTTCATACTCCACATATCCAGCAATAGTAATGAGCCTCAGGTTGTAATTTTGAGGACCATTATGAATAAGGAGATATTCTCTGGGCTAACTTTCTCCAGACTGGCACCCTTTGGCATGTTGAGATTACAGCTTCCAGACTTGCTAACCAACATGACTTCCAACCATCCTGGTTGGGAATTCCTGGAGTTGTGATCCCAGCATGTTTTGAGAGTGCCAGGCAGAGGAAGGATGTAACAGCAGAGAAATGAGCCATAAATAAGAATTAGGATCTGTGTAGGCAGAGCAGACACTTGAGTACGTTGTCTAGGCGGCTTCCCCTTCTTTCGCACGAACCTCCTTCCACTGGCATTACCGGCTGGGCGAGGTGGCTGGGGACAGTCTTTCAAGAAGTGTTGGGTAGAATTACACCGGTAACATCTCCTCACAGCACACGCAGACTCTGTTCCAGCAGGAAAACGCTGTTTAGAAGCCTCAGGAACAGCAACAGGTGGCTTACCCTGCATCCTCTCCAGGTCACGGGCTTGCTGGATTTCTTGCAGCCGATTTGTGAGGTAATCCACAGTAAGGTCTTGGGGTCTTAACGTCTGCGTTGCCTCGATGAGCATGTCAAAGCTGCTGTCCAAGCTTGACAGTATAATACAAGCTCTCTGCGTATCTGGGACCACAACATCCCGCTCCTCAAGTTCAAGAAACAAAATCTTGAGTTTATGGAGGTGTGTCATCACGTTTCCACCTGGTTGACGTGATAGTCCAACAATGGCAGCAGAGGTTTGCTTTGAATAAATGGCTTTGAGAGCCTCCCAACATGCATGTGCAGTGTCTAGATTGCTGATATGCAGTAACTGAGATGATTCCAGTCCCAGAATCAAATTGCCATAAGCACAATCCAAACATAACTGCACTTCTTCAGTAACAGGACCAACTGGAGGTGGGTCTTTCACATATTTCCACAAGCCTTCTTTTAAGAAAAAGGACTTAATCTTCACACACCAGGTCCGATAGTTTGTGCCATCCAAGCGCTCAAAAGGCAGACTAGTCAGTCCTGTAGCAGCCATGCTGACCACTCAAAGAAAAAACACGTTTACTCTAAAATGCAGCCTTAAAAACAACCCCCCTGTTACAGCCAGATTCAACGAAGCAAACAGCGTACCATCCACACTGGGTAACCAACATGCTGGCTGGGGAATTCTGGGAGTTGAATTCCACACATCTTAAAGTTGTCAAAGTTGAGAAACACTGCTTTGGACTATCCAACTAAACCTAAAACCAAACCCAGAGAAAAAAGGTTGTAAAATAAGGTTGGATTCACTTAATGACCACTTTGCTTAGCAACAGGAATTCTGGTCCCAATTGTGGTCATTAAGTGAGGACTACCTGTAAAAAAAAATCCATCCACTGGGTGAGTCTCTGTTTTTTCTAGCAGTCAAAGCCCAAATAGTCATGGAGATGGGACAGGATGGTTCTGCAGTGGGCCAATCACAGCCCTGCCGCTCACCAACTTTTCACAGTTCCTCCTCCCTATTAATCAGAATATTTGTCTACGACATAGCTTTCCAAACTATGTGTCGCAACACAATACTGTGTTGCCTGCGGGGACCAGGTGTGTTGCGTCAAAACCCGGAAGTGCTGATGGCATGCCACCGCGCGCAGCCACGTGCCTGGAGGAGGCAGGCCATCAGCGCTTCCGGGTTTTCGCACGGCACACCAGGCCACCGCCGCGGCATGTGAAAACCTGAAAGCGCTGTGGTGGCGCTTCCGGGTTTTTGCGCGCCACTGCCACTGCAGCGCTTCCAGGTTTTTGTGCGCCACCGCAGCAGCGGCACTTCCGGGTTTTCTCGCGTGCTGCCATTGGTGTTTCACCACGGGAAAAGTTTAGAAAGCCCTGGTCTACGAGGTTGTATGATGTTTTCCAATGGAAAATAGTCATTTCCTGATGGATCCCTTTGATCAGGTTTCAGCATGCTTCAGTGGCAGGCTGGCCCCAAGATGAAGGCAGGACATCCCCATCCACCAAACTGTTTCCTTTGTGATGTATAAGAGAGGAAGGACCACCTGCTGTCCTCCTCTCCATCTCTGTTCGGTTACTGTTATGTACATGAAAGGGTTAAGGCTGGAACAACCAAAGGCTTCTCCCTTTGGGACTTGTCCATGCTAATTACCCACCCTATTGTTTCTAGGGGATCTTGAAATTTTTGTGTTTGAGAGAGAGAGAGAGTGAATGTGATTGAGAATATAGATTGCTGTTTTTAAATCTTTTTTTAAAAATCTCTTATCTGTTGTTCATGTCTCTCTCTCTGATTGTGTCCCATTTTGCAAGATAACTTTTTAAATGTTTGCTAATGTTTATATACTGTATAAACAACAGCTCATGCCCTCGTGACCTCCTGTCTGGATTACTGCAACGTGCTCTATATGGGGCTGCCCTTGAAGAGCATTTGGAAGCTTCAACTGGTGCAGAAAGCAGCCGCATGGGTAGTAAATGGTGTTGGATACTTGACACATGTAACTGCAATGAGCTGCATTGAGCTGCATTGGTTGGCAGTGTGCTTCTGGATGCAATTCAAGGTGCTGGTTGTCATCTTTAAAGCCCTCATGGCTTGGGACCAGGTTACCTGAGGGACCAACTTCTCCCAGTTGTCTCCACCCATCCAATTCTGTCTGGCAGGATGGGCATGCTCTGGGTCCTGACAGCCAAGGAATGTTGGCTGGTAGGGACTAGGAGGTGTGCCTTTTCTGCCGTAGCCCCTGCCCTCCGGAACATTCTCCCTCCAGAGATTAGGATGACCCCAACCCTGTTGGCCTTTCATAAGGCCTTGAAGACCTGGTTATGTGCCCAGGCCTCGGGTCCCAAATGTGTTAAGGGCCCCATTTCCTGGTTAAATTAACATCTATGGTTTATCATTTTTATCAGCTGATGTATGTATGTATGTATGTATGTGTGTGTGTCTGTGTGTGTATGTATGTATGTATGTATGTATGTATGTATGTACGTACGTAAAAGGTAAAGGTTCCCCCCGCACATTTGTGCAGTCGTGTCCGACTCTAGGGGCCGGTGCTCATCTCCGTTTGTTAGCCGAAGAGCCAGCGTTGTCCGAAGACGCTTCCACGGTCATGTGGCCACCATGACAGGCACAGAACGCTGTTACCTACCCACCGAAGTGGTACCTATTCATCTACTTGCATTTGCATGCTTTCGAATTGCTAGGTTGGCAAGAGCTGGAGCTAGTGCGGGTGCTCACTCCGCACGCAGGGCTAGGGATTCGAACCTCCGAACTTGCAATCTTCCGATCGACAAGCCTGGCGTCTTACCCGCTGAGCCACCACGCCCCTGGTATATATATATACTGTATATTATTGTGTTTATAATTGGTTTTAATTGATTTTATGATTATTCACTGCCCAGTGTCCCTTGTTTGAGATGGGTGGCCATAGAAACGGAATAAATAAAAATAAAAATAAAATAAAATAAACAAGCTGTGGCCTGTATGCTTGCTCTGATCTGGATATATGGCTTGACTGGGAATGTCCTGGGTACAAACTAAACTGGGAATTATCCACAGTAATTTCCCACCAAAAGGGTTATAGAACCAACAGGGGGGTCCAAATTAAACACTAAGCCCTCAGAGCACCTTAGCCAGAACATCAGAATTTATTTCCAGATACTTGGTCATGCATTCAGCTGAACCAGCACTCAGAGCTCACACTGTGGATTCTCATTAGAACTTAAAACATTCTAATTGAGGAGCATTTTTAATGCCTGCAAAGCTAGCATAAAGTTTTTGAAAATGGCAGTAACATCAGGACCAGAAAACCTCATGCTTGAAGATGGGAAAGAAGGCAGCATCTGGAGCACAAAGATGGAGGCATTATTTGAAAAACTGGATCTCTAAGAGTTTTGAAGATGCTATCTCCAGAGGAAGCTCAGGCTAGGAGAGGTTGGATGAAAAAGGATACATTACTTAAGTCTGAAATAATTCTGAGGTTGAACTCAGCAAACTGTAAATTGATTCAAAATTGTGCTTCAGGAAAGGAGATTGGGGACAAGCTAAGACAGACATACAGTATGCAAGCTCAGGAATCATCAATAATATTTTAATGTTCAGAAAATCTGTAAATCTGAAATTACTATGGAATGGAATTTTAATTGAACATGTGTCAGAGTGTTTCTCTATTCAGAAGTCACTAAAACAAAATAGTGTGAACCTTTCTGTTGATTTAATCAAGGAACTGTTATTAAGATCATTACCAGAAAACTATAAATATATAGAAGAGTTAATCAAACTTCATGATGAAATTTCCCTTGAGAATGTAATTGCCATACTGGAGGCATACCTGCATGATTTGAACCATGCGACTGAAGGGAATTCTCTAAACAAGATAAAAGAGAGAAATGTAGTCTGGCACTACTGTAATAAAACAGGACAAATTAAAGAGCATGCAGACTTTTCAGAGCTAAGACCTATGCAACAGAGAGAGATAATGAGATCAATTGTATTAAAAGAAAAATTAAGCCTGCAAAAATAACAAGGTACAATGAAACAGTATTTATATTAGCAAATAAATGCTTATTTGAAATTAGGCATGAGTCTGAATTTGAAAAACATATTTTTTTTGCTATATAGAGGTGCATCAAGACAATATATCTGCAACAAAGATGTGTTTATAGGCCTTGATGAATCTTACCAAGGAAAAGTTAATTTATCAATTGGAATGTCAACTGGAATGTAAATAGATGTATGTGGAAAAGGCGGTATTAAACCGAAATGCCTAATAAACAATAATGAAAGCAGGAATATACAGTAATACTGGAAGTAGCATATGAGGTATCTGAATTATATATTAAATAATGTAAGTCTATGATATTTTATGCAACATGGTTGTAAAATTGTGCTTAAAAGTGACTTTGCACCATTAAACATGGCCACCAAAGAATGTTAATGGGAAAGCACAATGAAGCTAATTTGCTGGACCTTACACATCCTAAAGGAAATAGAATAGCAAGATGCATGCATAGTAATCCTGCAAAACAGCATGGAGGATTTAGTCATTTAGACGAGTCTGTTATTTAAAAAATAAAGGATAAGAACTTAGCAATTAGATGGAATGCCCTTGCAAGAACCAGAGAATCAAAATGTGACTGTTGTTTAAAAGCAAAAGGAAAAAGGAACAGTTTTTCTAGGATTGAATTCAAACAAGCCAGCTGTTGGAATTTATTTTTTGAGATGTTGGTTGTCCTATGCCAATCGAAACGAAGGGTGGGAAAAGCTACTTATAATATTCAGACCGTCACTCAAAGTGTACTTACACCTATCTTTTGTTGGATACATCCTCCCTGTTCACCAAATTATTTCTTCATGGAGCAGAATAGCAAAAACAACAAGGTACAAGGTACAACTTGCTTTCATGCTTTCCATCTCTATTCTGCTATTGCTGTGTATGTGAAAGGATGAAAACTGGAATAACCAAAGGCCTCTCTGTTTGGGACTCTCCATGCTAATTTGTTTCCAAGGAGTCTGGAAAGTTCTGGGCCTTTAGATCTAGAGAGATAGAGATTATGGAAATTGTTGCCTGTTGTTCATGGCTCTGCCCCCTTGCTTTTGCCGGTCTTTTCTCCTATTTTTGCCAATTCACTCTTTTTGAAGTTTGCCGATGTTTAATAAACAAACATCTAGCTATGGTTTTGCTAGCCGAACTGAGTGGCTTGTGTCCTTCCTTGGGATCTGGGTAGAGGGATTGACTGGGAGTATGCTGGGTGCAAACCATGCTGGAAATTACCCAGAATAATTTTCCCATAAAATGGTAAGCAGGCCACCTTAGAACTCGAGCAGGGATGTATGTGGATGAGTCCTGTGAGAAGGAAGGTCAGAAAGATGGTATGGTTCTGTGTACCCGAGGTACTTCATGAACAATAATACTTGGCAAGTATTCGATCTGTATTTCATATTCATTTTAAGCCAACACTTAAAATGGTAGGTGATTTCTCTTCACCTTTTTTATTAGCCTGTTTAGTTAGATGACACGGACATACAGTTAGCAGGTGAGTCACACACAAGTAACACAAGAGGTGGAGTTTGTATCACGATGGCATGAAGCAGGTTTTGTCACTTGCCCCCCTTCCTGTGGATACCCATGGTATGTCAGAACATGAGTTTAGAGATGGTCATCACCAGGAACATGATTCAGTCTGCAAGGTGCAGACAGCTGTATTCCTCAGTGACGCAGGAAGAAACTTTCTTCATGGAGACCCAGTCCATGCTCTGGCAATTGGAATGCTGGATTCAGCTCCCCACGAAGGGAGCTTCAGACCGTCACCCATTCCAGCATTACAAATAGGGTATTGGCTGATCACAAATGCTGGTCAGGTCAGACCTGATTAATACATGGATGGGAATTACCAGAAAATCCCAGGGCTTTCGATTAGACTGAGAAATAAATTAAAAAGAAAAAGATAAGAAATCTCAGAAGAACACAGTGACACACCACTGTGTGGGCAACATGTACTGTTGGCAAGAAAACTCTCTGGACACATCCATGAAGTCGCCAGGAGTTGAACTCAACCACGTGAGCAATCTGGAGGGGCCCCACCTTCATCCGAGTCGTATTAGTGGAAGCCTTCACACAAATACCAAGAATGTCTGCATTGAGGAAGCCTTGGTGTATATGGCTGTTCAGTTGTATGCACAAAGGCTCTTTTCCTCCAGTCTCAGATACCTTGAAGAAACTGATGTCATCTGGATGATGTGGAACAGGAGGAAGAACTCATTGGGAGTGTTCAGTACTTCTAATTCAGTAATGCCCAAACAGAGCTCATTTCTCAGCTAGTCTTTCCCACAGGGCTGCTGGGAGAGTAAAGTCAGAGAAATGGCAGAATATTAAGATATCAATAAATAATCCCACAAGGCCCTGAAAAAGTATTTTGTTTTGTTTTTTTAACAAGTAAGAGACTCCTATTTTAGAGTTGCTGACAATGATATTTGATTATTGACAATGATAAAGGGTCGCTCCTTGCAGGGGAGATGGGAGGGATATAAATATGATGATAAATAAATACATTTGCTCTTTTCCATTCTATCTCCTTGGCATTTCTGTCCCCACCAATAGACAGCTATTAAGCATGCATAGCTCTCATTGTCCCATTTGGGGGATGGTGGTGGTGGGGAAGTCCTGTACATTTTTTTCCCTTTGGTACTGTACTTCTACAGGCCTTAGGGTCCCTCAAGCCTGCCAACATATTTCTCTTGGGTCTGAATGATGTCATTTTGACTGCACCAATGCCTGGCTATCTGAAGTAGAGGAAGTGAACGGCTAATGTGTTTAGATGTTTTGGCAGACAAAATGTACTTAAGAAGTTCTAATCTGGTGCCTGATCATCTTTTATATGTTATTAAAACTGTTTTGGTGAATCTGTTCAAAATCATAGAAGGGCTACTCTTAGGGGTCTTAAACGTGTTATAATTATAGTGGAATTAGATCTCCTGGCATGTCTGAGACATTTTAGGGTTCCTGAAAACAAACCAAAACTAACCTCCACCGTTTAAGTGGCACTGAATGCACATGACGGGTAGTGTGAGCCTTTTTAAAATCACGCCATTTGAGAAGAAGACAACAGTGAAGACCTAGAAAGAAAATATTAGTAGTTTTGGCTTTTCTTTGTAAAATACAATTGTTTTGCAAATCATATCCTAATTGTGAGCAGATCAAACTGGAGTGGATTTCTGGACCACTTTTAAGAAAACAACAGTAATAAAACAGAGGAAATCTATTAGCAAATAGCAACTCAATTACTCACGAAGCATTTATTTAAACCGACGTGTGCTGCACTGCATGTTGTATCTTCCCTAGGGTTAATCTAGATATTAATGTCTATCGAACGCAAATGACATCTTTCCAAGAATAATAAATAGCCATTCTCCCTTGGTAACCAATCTCAGATGACACACATTGCTATGGTATAAAGCAAGTCCAAAGGGATTTACCACCCAGTTCTAATGCTGCTATTATTTATTTATTTATTTATTTATTTATTTATTCGTTTTATTTTGTATCCCTCCTTTATTATTTTTATAAATAACTCAAGGCGGCAAACATACCTAATAGTCCTTCCTCCTCCTATTTTCCGCACAACAACGACCCTGTGAGGTGAGTTGGGCTGAGAGACAGAGACTGGCCCAAGGTCACCCAGCCGGCTTTCATGCCTAAGGCGGGACTAGAACTCTCAGTCTCCTGGTTTCTAGCCCATTGCCAAGTATCTCTAACTGATTACAGTGGGATTTATTTTGAAGCTCAAATACTTTGGCCACCTAATGCGAAGAGAGGACTCACTGGAAAAGACCCTGATGCTGGGAAAGACTGAAGGCAAAAGGAGAAGGGGATGGCAGAGGATGAGACGGTTAGATAGCATCACCGATGTAATGAACATGAATTCGAGTAAACTCCGGGAGGCAGTGGAGGACAGGAAGGCCTGGCATGCTATGGTCCATGAGGTCACGAAGAGTCAGACACGACTAAACGACTGAACAACAACAAATTGCATTTGTAAAGTGATTCTAAGTGTCTAGTTAGGGGCACCATTTGGGGTGGCCAGCTGAACGTGGGTTGTTTGCTTTTGGGTCATTTTGCAGATGTGTAAGAGCCAAAAAGCAACTGTTTATAAATAAATAAATCAAGCAAGCTGATTAGTCATATTCAGCTTGGTGCCTCATTGGGAATAAAAAAAGATCTCACAACAAAGAAACAAATAAATATAGCAAGGGGCAGGGATAGGAGAGTTACCTCGTCTTGTCTTTTTTTCCTCCCTCCTTTTCTTTCCCCCACTTTTTCCTTTAAACAATTCCCAGCCTATACTTATAGGACCATGGAACTCTTCCAGATAGAATGGTTAGTCAAGCATGCAAGGTGATTCCAGGGTAATCCCAACTCTCTCGGCAGTTTACAAGAGGTTAAAACTACCACCCCTCTATCTAAGTTAACAAATACAGAAATGAAAAAGGGGACAACCTCAGAATAGAAAAGCCACTTGAAACAACGGTGTTAGTTTACTTAAAACAAGCTCTCACTTAGGTCAAAACCTGCGGGAACAAAAGGTCTTGCTTGAGTGGCAGAAGCCCATCAGACAGAAGATAAAAATGGACCTGGCTTTTTGAAAACATCCCCAGTCTTTCTCAACCTGGCATTTCCCCAGAATTCCCAGCAAGCATGGCTCTGGGAACCAGACTGGGCCCAGGGAAATACACGAAGGGTGTTCTCTAGCCAGCTCTGCTTCTACCTGCCGAGATCTTCTTGGTAGATCTTAAAGCAGAGCTTTCCAAACTTTTCATGTTGGTGACACACTTTTTAGACATGCATCATTTTGCGACACACTCTTACCGCAGGGCACAAGGCAGGCACTAGGACCTGCGCGGAATCACAACAAGTTTGGAGGCAGCCGGGCACAAGGCAGGCACTAGGACCTGCACGGAATCCCCGCAGGGCTCGGGGGTAGCAGCAGCCGCAACACACCCAGACACTGCAGCCGACACAGTAACGTGTTGCGACGCACAGTTTGGAAAGCTCTGTCTTAAAGAATGGGTAAGCTTAGATGTGAAGAATCATGGGAGGAAAGGAAGGTGCTTTCTCCAAAGGTAAAGGGACTCTTCTCTCTAATAAAGATTTGTACTCAAAAGGGTGTAACAGTAGAAAATAGAAACCAGACTGAAATGGGCTGTTTACAAAGAAAAAATTAGACAGTGACCTAATCTATACACCTCATTAAACCATAATGAGGTTTGATTACTTTTGCATAGTGTATTGGTGTGAACCTACTCGCTGTGACTCTCAGATTGGTGGCTGATCTTTTACCTCCTCTTCCCCCCCGCCCCCCAATGCATATGTGTACACACATAAGTCTGTAGCTTGAATCATGTCAACTGGATTTCTATTTTCTTAATGGAAACGTTTCGCTCCTTATCCAAGGGGCTTCTTCAGTCTGAGCAAAGTTGGTAAGGGAATCCTAAATATGTTCCTAGGTAGCTGTGTGACCTTACACCTGGGGCTAGGTCATGGTTATATTGAGATGTAATTTTTAAGTCCTTTTATCATCTAATGGAGGGTCGTTAAAAACACCATGCTGCTGTTGAGCTTCTGAAATGGTCTTAATCTTCCTAGGCACAGAAGACAACACGGGGAGGAAGATGGGGGAGAGTTTGTGCCTGAGGCCCCCACCTCTATTCAAGGAAGGATTTTCCAAGTTGGCATAAATGGATTCCTTGACCCCTCTCTCAAACCACCTATCTTCTCTGTCTAAAATGTGAACATTAATGTCCTCAAATGAGTGTCCTTTTTCTTTTAGATGAAGATAAACTGCTGACTCTGGTCCTGTGGTGTTATTTCTCCTGTGTTGTGCCATCCTCCTGTACATAGGTTGTTTGGTTTCTCCAATGTAGAGTTCAGAGCACTCCTCACTGCACTGGATTGCATAAACTACATTGCTTTTCTTATGTTTTGGAGTTTGATCTTTGGGGTGTACAAGCCTCTGTCTCAGTGTGTTGGTGGGTTTGAAATATACAGGTATGTGGTGTTTGCCAAATATCCGTTTTATCTTTTCAGACACGCCAGCCATGTAGGGAATGACCAGGTTCTTTCGTTTACTCTGAGTCTCAGCCCTATCTGAAGAAGCCCCTTGGATAAGGAGCGAAACGTTTCCATTAAGAAAATAGAAATCCAGTTGACATGATTCAAGCTACAGACAATTCCACCTGGATGACTGAGAACCTTCATAGACATATGTACACACATAAACACAGTTATAGACAGAGAGATTGGTTTCAAAGTCACAGGGAACATTTCTGATGTTGCAGTGGCATCACCAGAGGGGCAGATTTGCAGCATAAACTTTGTGGTGGGTAGGGGTGATTTTAAGAATGGAAATGAGTGTGTTTTGCTTTCCTTGATAGCCATTTCTAACCTTATGTTAATGATTTGTCATTAACAACCAGGCCACTGAAATTGTTTTGATTTGGCCACTTAATTTCAGCTTCGGGGACTGAAAATTGGGGTGTGGGTATAGTTATCCATTGCTAGGGCAAGAGACAAAATGTGCATCATGGCACTGTGGTGCACAAATTTCACCCCTTATGTACTTGTATGCAGCTTTGGGACAGAAGCACAAAAGGGGGAAGCTTGTGTTGGGATTATCAGGAGTCAACTCAGCACTGTCTCATAAACATAATAGGGGGTCTTTCTAGTAAACGCATCTCTACTGTGCTTGTGGGATGTTACATGGGTCACCTGATTTCCTCTTCCTCCTCCTTCTTGGTTTGGGGGAATTAACTTTCTCCATTACGCTTTGGGCACACCTGCAAGCAGGAGGGCTGCACCATGCAGCTCTCGTCCATTCCATCTTGCATTTGTGTTTCTTAAAACAATGAGAAGGTGCAAAAAAAAATGCTCTGAGATGAAAATGATTTGTATCACTATAGCTTCTTAATAGGGGGTGCATTGCAGCAGTATCAGCAATGCAGAGACCCCGTGTTGCAAATGCCTCATACTGGGACTCATTTAAAGAGGCTATTGTAAAAGTCTTTGAGCGAGTTAATGACCAGTTTTTTGTTATGTCAGGAACTACTTGAGTTAAAGCAGAAAGAAGCTATTCATGAATATGTTCCAGCTCTGTAGTTTAATGGGAGAAGTTAAAAAGACAGGAGTGGAATTGATAAAATGATTTAGTTCATGGCAGAATCAAAAAACCCTTCCTTAAACAAGAAAAAAAAGTTAAAATTACATATTGTGTGTCAGTTAGTCTTGCATAAGCCATTGAAATGGCTGTCAGTTTAATTGGACTAATCACCCATTAGAATTATGCATGAAATCTGGAAGAAGGATTGAAACACGAACATTTGCCTTGTAAGGTCAGAGATGGTATAACTAACCAGTCTTGAGTGTTTAATAAGACAGTTGCTTAAATATGAAAAGCAGCGTTCTCTGATTCAAAAGCACCAAGGGATAGAACTGAACTTATTAGTACAAGGAGCTTTGCCGAATGCAAAACTGTAAAGCAAATGAATAAAATTAGATTAGAATATGCTGTCTTTGCACAAAAATTCTTAATCTGGTTATCGAATTAGTCCATTGGGGGGATTCATACAATACACTGAATCAGAAACTCACAAAATGGGCCGGGTTCTCAGAACATGCTCAGCTGTAAAAAATTAATCAAGGTTAATACCAATCCTGCATAACATACTGTGTGAATCCAACCTCTGGTGAGTTTACGGTTCCATGTATTAGGCAAATCTAGGAGGTGGGTTAACTCAGCAATCGCATAAAAAATGCTAGTTTCAAATTGATCTGGTTAAGCATGGCAAGGTACACTTAAGTCATTTTAGACTTGACTTAATGTCTTTATGATGGAGAGAGGTAATCTTGCTACATTTGGAGGTCCTCCTTCTTATTCTGCCGACCAGGGCCCAAGATATTTGCCCCATAATCATGCATGATTGGCATACAAATGAATAAAGCTTAGGTACGAGTCAGCATCAGACCTTAAAATCCATACTGTCATGGGTCAAAAGTAGCAAATGACAAGTAGCCATTTTCTGATGGGAAAATACAATATGGCTGTTATTTTTCTATTGTGAATCCTGCCCTGAGACCAATATGCAGGCAAGAATTTCTTGAACCTTTTCACAAAACTTTGCTATAAGACTAATTAAGCCACCATTATGCCTGTCTTCTGGTATTTTTGACGATTATTCAAATAAATTAGATATAGCCATTCCCAACTAAAGCAGCCTTCGTCAAACTGGCATCTGGCAGATCAACTGGGAGTCTATAATTCCCAGAATTCCTAGCTAGCATTGGAGGCCAATGCAGGGAAGGGAATGTGTCCTAGAGTGGTAGGGCTTGGCAGCCAGGCTTCGTTCACTTATTTTATAGTACAATAGCGAGAGAGAGAGAGAGAGAGAGAGAGAGAGAAGCTTTTCCAAGACCATTGGTGAAGCTAAGGTTGAATTGGATTACATGCCCCTCTAATTTCTTTGGATTAAAACCTCTCTACTCAGAAAACAGCAGCATCTAGCAAAATGGTGCTTATTGCCAAGGAAATATAACAACAAATAATGTAATTTAACTTATAATTTTAAAACTATTTTAAATCAGATGGTGCATATTGTAAGGTTCAATGAGTATACCTTGTAGAATCTTGTACTGGTCAGTGACCGTAATAAACCAAATTAAAAAAAAAATAACAACAAATGGATCCTGGGATACCTATTTTGTATACATACACATATATGGATGGATGTATATTTCTATTAAAAATAAAATAAATAAATAAATAAATAAATAAAAATAAATAAATAAAATATTTATCATCTGCCTCTGGAGAGAGTGTCAACCCTAGTAATCTGTATTTATGACATGCCTATACTATGTGGATATCACTATGAGCGACCAGTTCAACATCTCCATGCAATGCACTTAGACTGTACACTTCCTGTACATTATGGGGGAATAATGATCAATGTATAAGATCAACAACCTGTAAACAGGCTGAACATGCATTGACTGTAATGTGGATTGGACAGCCTGATAAATATTCCTCTAGTCAGGAATTAAGTCATTCACTATGGTGAAAAGTGGTTCTGGTCTAGATGCCACATTATTGAGTTTCTACCACTTTGGGTTGTAATGAATTGCAAAAAGTAAGTGGAGGTAAAATAGGTATATATTTGGCTTAATTCACTTGTGAAGTGTGTGGGTAAAACCAAGCTTCCTTCCATTTGATCCTCTCCTCCTTGCTGTAATTGCATTTTTTAATTTTTTCCCTTAACTTGTTCTGCAGTTCATGCCTAAATACAAGAAGATGTTTATATTGCATACATTCAGCTTTAATTGGCCCTTAAAAGAAGGTGTTGATTAGAATCTGCTCAACATCAACAGCTAGCTCGCACAACATTCTGTAATTACTGTTTATTAATTTAGTTCAAGTGGCACAGTTGAAAGCCCAGCTCAGATGGGAGAAGTAAATTGTCACTGGTATTGAATATGCAAATGATCTGCCATGCAAGTTTCCATGAAGGATGCTTAAAGTTAAATGCTACGTGCATAAAGCCTTCCAGCTTTATCTAGCAGCTCAGTCATTTCACAATCTTGCCTGATAAAATAAATAAATAAATAAAGACATAAAGTCAGGAACTTTTACAAGATCTGGTAAAAATTGCATTTTATCTCCATCGTGGGTATATAACCTTATGAGGTGAGAGGATACGAGATATGAGATGAAAAATGAGAACTGATACATGAAATATGATACGGTATAGAAAGGCACCAATCCAAACTTACTTGCCTTGGGAGAATAGATATAACAGGGCTATTTCTCCCATGAGGCTCGCTGAGATCCTTGCTTAAGTTTATTTATTTATTTATTTATTATTATTGTATTTATACCCCGCCTATCCCCTCCCTAAGTGGAGGGCTCTGGGCGGCTTACATTCATATCGTACATATTATATTATACAGCATATATATTACCCGCGCGTTAGGGAGGGGGTGAGGGAACCGGCTCTTCATCCGCAGGTCGGACTACATGTCCCAGGAACCTTTGCTTCTGAGCCGGCTGCTGACGTCCAGGAAGTTGTTACTTCGGGATCCGCCGTCATCTGCCATCCTCCGTCGCCATCTACGGGAACCAGCTCTTCTTGGTCCGAGGGCGACCTCCGAAAAGGACGCCAGCAAATTGGCCCACGTGAGTGGTCCCCATTCATCTACTTGCCAATGGCTTTCGGTCTGCTGGGTGGGCAGAAGCTGGGGCTAGTGATGGGAGCTCACCCTGCCACGCGGATTCGAACTGCCGACCTTATGGTCGGCAGACTAATGGCTCAGCGGTTTAACCCGCTGAGCCACCGCGCCCCGCAAGTTGGCAGACTGAAAGAAGCAGCAGATGAATTAGGAGTGTTAGGAGGTCTTAGTTCAGCAGGCCACCTCAGCTACTACCTGAGCTCCCCAAAGCACCACCGCCAGCGATGCCCAACATCTCACTCTAGGCAAAGAGAGGCCTTGGGTGCTTCTGCTGGACAGATCAGCGGGCTGTTTTGAGATTTGTCACAGCAGGAAAGCTGTTGGCATAACTTTTTGCCAGTTTTCTCAGGAAAAAACTGGGGGGGGGGGAAGGATGCAAAACATCTCCTTGGGAGGTGAATTTCACAGCCTAGGAGTCACATAGGAAAATATGTTATCCTGCTTTTCAGATAAATGTGCTTCTGGTAGCAAGGGGATCTTCTGGCAGTCTTCCTTCTCTGTTGCTCTGGCTGAAAAATTAACATCACAACAAAAAGATTTAAAAAACAGTACAAGGAAGTATACATTTATTCAGATCTTATCACCATGTCTTAGCAGTATGAACCAAGTTTTTCCTAACTGATTGCCTCTGTCTAAACCAGGGCTTTCCAAAGTTTTTCCCGCAGCGACACACCAACCGGCGTTGGTGTGTCGCCGCGGGAAAACCCGGAACTGCTGATGATGATCAGCGCTTCCGGGTTGTGTGGCGACACACCAGACTGTGTGTGGCAACACACTTTTGTGTCGCGACACACAGTTTGGAAATCTCTGGTCTAAACCAATGTCATTTCAGACTGAAATATTGAATATTGGATGCTTAAACGTTTGTGTTCCAGAAGCATGCCTTCTTGGCCACACCCAATCGAAATCAAGCCTGGATCTTCCATTTCTCCTTGAGAGACTAACCAACCTCAGATGGAGGGCCCGCTCTCCTAAGATGCATTATGTTCGAGGCTGCTAGCAGGGGCAGGAGAAGGGATCTACTATAGTTAAGATTTACAGAGCTGGGGTGGGACTTGTAGGTTTCATTACGGAACTCTTTTTTCTTTTATAACTTGAGAGTGAAGATCATTCAGTGGCCTGTTAGAACCAGTGAATGGAGCAGAGCTTAACATTGTGTAAACTTGTGCACAGAAAAAGTAATATTTATTTATTTATTTATTTATTTATTGGATTTATCACCGGCCAACTCCCCCAAGAGTTCTTACATTTATTTTGTCCAGGTACAGCCATTTTAGTAGAAAATTGATTTCAGTTCTTCTTTCTGTTCCCTAAACTGTATACCTCTGGCCCTGTTTGCTACCAGAGGATGCGTGGAGAAAGAGGGGGGGAATATCCTAGGCCCATCCATTTGGCCAAGATGGAGGGAGAGCAGCTTGCAGCTTGGTGGAAGGATCAGAGAGAGAGAAGAGGAAGTGGGAGGGGCAACAAGCAGCTTCCTCTAGCACAGAGTTTGCCTCCTAGAGCAATCACCCATATGCTAATGAGGCATGCTTGATTTGCTGAATTCCAACAGAGAGCTGGTATTTAATATGCTTTCCACACTGTTTTATCCCTTTTATTAGAGATTGAAGTGTATGATTGTCTTTTTTGGGCCAGAGTTCTTGAGATGCATTGAAGCCTATATAAATGTCTATTCGTGCAAACATGTGAATGTGAGTGCCATTCTTGGTTTATTGACCAAAGTTCTGCATTTCAAGAGAGAAATAGACAGGGTGGGGTGGAATTTTCCTACTTAGATTCTTGAAACCACCACCATGTTCACTCATGAGCAAATTATGACATGTTGCTTGTGAAATATTGTATTTATTTGTTTAGTATGCTATTTCACCCTGGGAGCTGCTCCGAGACATGAAAAGGGCATTAACCCCAGAAAATATGACGCAAGATCTTATTTTTTTAAGATTCAATCATTTTGCAAGCTCCCTATTCTGAACTTATGTAGACAAAATCTGTTCCATAGTGCTACTGCCCTCTATTAGTCAATGAACAGTGAGCCAAACATTTTCTACTTAGTATTTCATGTGATAAAAGCCCAAGAGCTTTGAAAGAGCCATTATAGGTTATTGCCTAAAAGAAATAACCCTTTTGAAAAGTCTGCAATTATGAACTTCCATAATAGCATGTAAAAGGAACATTGAACCCATTATGTGATATTGAGTAAATAATGTATATGTAAAAGTGTCTGAGTAATGTATATGATAGTCTATATCGGCATATAAGACTGATTATTGATGTACTATTCTTCCTTCCTTTGTAAAGAAAACTCTAACCCACCCTTATTAAATCTTCAACTAGCAATTAAAAATGCCCACTGAAATTCCAGTATTAATGGACAAATGGCTGTGGCTTTGGGCAGTTCAGGTTGCTATTTTCTGCTGACTAAATTTCCTGCTGTCTACTATTGTTTATTATATAACCTTTCCTAACCTGGTACCCCCAGATGTGTTTGCTCCATCTGTAATTATTCTCAACCCCCAATGAACTAGAGGTGGCAAAGGATTGGGGGAAAGTTACCTTTTTAGATAGAATAAGCAAGAATTTCTAGGCACTCATGCGTTGACCTGATCAGATACAGACACACTTCCTATTGCCATCCTAGAAACAAGATAATAAGAGCCCAAGGTATAGGAGATGCATCATCCCACCAGATTGGAAAGTAGCATCTAACAATGATAGTTGGCCCTAATCTTGCATGTACATGTCACAAAAAGCCATTGGAATTGTTTTGTTTGTGTCCAGCCCTTAAACCCTTTGCTTAAATGTAGTGGATCCTTAAATGCAGCTACGGGAAGAGGGGGGTATTAGAAAGAGAATGGCCATAATGTGGTGGAACACCACACAATCACTCCTGGATCATTTAAGTAGGGTTGGAAAAAGTCTCCCTTCAGTTCCTGAAGAGCCTCTGCCAGTGTGGACAGTAGAGGGTTAAATGAATCAAGGGTCTGACTCAAACATTGCTTCCTATGCTCCCTTCCATGTAAGTGATACTCAACAAATGCTATGAAAAGCTTTGTTATTCAAGACGTGAATGCAGAAAGAAAGAGGATTCTGCAGGTTTACTGCCGTACTGGCATGCCTATCAGGGAGAGAAGATAGGGAGTACTCTGTATTTTTTCTTTTAAAAAATAACAATATATGTTAAAGTCATGGTAGAGTTAAGGTTTCAGACTTTCAGGAAAAGGAAAGAAATGTGCTTTTCCAGTCTTATTTAATTTGTGGCACTTTGAAACATCTGGATTAATTAATTATTAATTACATCACTCTGTGTGTCTAGTAAAATATTATCATTTTAAAATCACAACAGATTATTTGAAAAATAAAGATGGTTTCTAGTAGTCACCAGGTTGCATGCTTTGATCCTTATTTTTGTGTTTATGTGTGTGTGTGTGCCTTCAAGTCAGCATTGACTCCTGCTGACTGCCCCTGCAATTTTCTTGGCAATATTTCAGAAGTGGTTTGCCATTGCCTCCTTTCTATGGCTGAGAGAGAGTGACTGGCCCAAAGTCATCCAGCTGGCTTCATGCCTAAAGTGGGACTAGGACTCACAGTCTCTAACCTGGTTTCTTAACCACTACACCAAACTGCCTCTCTTGATCCTTATTAATTATATGAAATCCCAACCACAAATAGAGATAAGACCTACTTTAAAATTGTGTACATTGTTAAACACACACTAATAGTTAACACTGGAGAGCCAGTTTGGTGTAGTGGTTAAAGCAGAGCTTTCCAAACTGTGTGTCGTGACACAAAAGTGTGTCGCCACACGCAGTCTGGTGTGTCGCCACACAACCCGGAAGCGCTGATCATCATCAGCGCTTCTGGGTTTTCCCGCAGCGACACACCAACAGTGGCGGGCAAAAACCCGAAAGCGGCAGCAGCGCTTCCGGGTTTTTGCGCGCTGCCGCAACGGCGGCACTTCCGGGTTTTCCCGCGGCAACACACCAACAGCGGTTGGTGTGTTGCCGCGGGAAAACTTTGGAAAGCCCTGGGTTAAAGCATCAGGCTGGAAACTGGGAGACCGTAAGTTCTAGTCCCGCCTTAGGCACAAAGCCAGCTGGGTGACCTTGGGCCAGTCACTCTTTCTCAGCCCTAGGAAGGAGGTGATGGCAAACCACTTCCAAAATCTTGCGAAGAAAACTGCAGGGACTTGTCCAGGCAGTCTCCAGGAGTCAACACTGACTCAAAGGCACCAAACAAACAAACAAAACGTAACACTATGCATGGTATTTCCCAAACTGATTAGACTCTTTATACACTTTGGCCCTCTTCGCACTTAATCTCATCCATCCCTAACCTAGTCAAATCTCCTTAGCCGTGGTTCTGGCAGCTAGCAATCCCATTAACTGGATCAGAAGTCACCATTCAGGGAATTCAGAGTTCCTGCCTATTGTCTTCAGGAGTTGCCTGATTTCCCATAAACTCTAATACCAGCAAAGTACTGGCCAGGCTTCGGTACATCACTATCTAGCCCTTTCCCCATTGGCCAGGCAGACAGCAGCAGTGAACATGGCTTGGACATTGCAGCTGTCCAGTGCCAGAGGGCCTTTTTATAGTTGCCCAAACTTACTGAACCTTGTTTTTTTCAGCCATTCTCTCTCTCTCCCTCCAACTCTTTTCTGGAAAGATTAAACAGGACTTTAGTAGTCTTCTACTTACAGTGTTCACACACCACATGGCTCACTGCTGAGGGTAGATTAAACTAAAACAAACCCAGGACTGTTTGAAAGAAATATTCTTTCTTATATTCTAAGAGAAGACTTTGTCATGGTTAACTGTGGATAAGAGCAATTCTGCATTAACACTGAAGATTCAACATGCTTGACTACAAGTAATTTTCAAGGCTGTCTTTGGAGGAGATACAATATCCACTTCTCAAGTATTACACTAGCTTGAGTATGGCCACAACTGGTGCTAGCAATGAAGTCAGAGTCTCTGAGGCCAGCTAAAAGTTTTGAAGGCAGAGATGGTACAATTGCTCTGATAGTTATTGACCCAGCCACTCTGCTATTGCAGACGATGAGTTTGAATCATGAACAGCACCCTGGTCAAAATTAGAATAAAGCATGAGCAAAACTTGTAGATTTCAGTTGTGAGAACTTAAATATGTAACGGCATCATATAATGCCATGAACATTAAATTGGACCTTGTGGATTCAAAATCACCAGAATCGCTTCAGAGAGAGAGATCCAGTTAGTAACACACACTCATGCCTATATGTAGCTAACCAGCTACACTAATTGCTTATATTTGGTGTTATGTATTATTTTATTTATTTTATTAAATTTATATTACCGCCCATCTCCCCTGTCGGGGACCCTGGGCGGTTCACAATAAAACAATTATTATAATTACTATTATTATTATAATTATTTTATATTTATATTTTATATTTAATTTAATAGTTTTGTAATGTATTTTAAATTGTAAGTATTTTTAAAGATTTTAAATTGCTGTATTGTAAACCGCCCAGAGTCCCCCTTGGGGGAGATGGTGCGGTAATAAAAGTTGACATATAAATAAATAAATAAATAAATAAATAACTCCATGGAGTTATTTACTCATGGGACATACCATACATCATTCCATTCCTAAACAACAATATGGTACTGCCATTTCTTGGAAATATTGACTATTCAGACATTTGGATGTTCTGAGTCAAGGCTGGTAGCTGAACTTTACTTCTGGTGTAAGACCTGGTTAGCAAATTTCCTTCCCTTCTTGCTCTACTAACCGTTTAGCTGATGTTCCCCCTCCCCACTCCTTCTTAAAAATTTGGTTCAGGGCCAAGAGCTATATGATGTGAAATGAATTATTCACCTTTTGAGGTGGGCATTGGTGCACCCCGTCCCCCGGTTGTTAAACAAGGACGTAGAAGTAGAAATGTGACTCACTGGATATCCTAGTTTCAGATGTTTGGGAGAGGCAGAATGAAAGATGAGAAAATGTATTGTCGAAGGCTTTCACGGCCGGAGTTCAATGGCTGTTGTGGGTCTTCCGGGCTGTGTGGCCGTGTTCTGGAAGTTGTGGTTCCTAACGTTTCGCCAGCATCTGTGGCCAGCATCTTCAGAGGGCAGGAGCACAGATAGAAGCAAAATCTCTGTCAATCTCAGTCAGCAGTCTCTGACAGAGATTTTGCTTCTATCTGTGCTCCTGCCCTCTGAAGATGCTGGCCACAGATGCTGGCGAAACGTTAGGAACCACAACTTCCAGAACACGGCCACACAGCCCGGAAGACCCACAACAGCCAAAGATGAGAAACCTTGTGTTACTGGACTTCTTGGAAACTCTGTATTGCATCTTTTATTGTTGTCAGACAAATCAGGCAACTGAGAAATATGGGCGTTATGTTTGTGGATGCATCCTTTAATTGAAAAAGCCTTTGTTATATTTACTCTTTGGGGAGTAGATAAAAGAGAGATTTATTGGAGAACTTTATTTGGGTTTGAGGAAGCCAGTTGTCCAAGTGCTGTACTTTATTAATAGCTCTTTGTTCTCGTTATTAACAGTCAAACAGGGATTTCTGAGTGGGATACACTGTTTCTTCCAAGTTCTATCAGTGAAGTAATCATTTTTGGCTTAAGACCAGCTGCCATTTGCTTGCTTTATGAAAATATAACACCAAGATCCTCCTGAAGGCTGTTTTCTTTTAGCTGTGTCTCCGTATCTGCTGCAACTGCACGAGTTTGGTCTTTTAAAAGAAAGATAATGCTGTAACATTTTGATTACCCTTTCTGCTTCTATCATTCCCCAACCATCTTTTCTAATTACTGCATTAGGACATTTACATAACGAGGGGAAAGGGGTCCTTCAACTATGTTTCTATTATGCTTGGCACTTGTGTGAAAGGATATTATATTCGTGTGCATTAGAGATTGCTTATAAAAAGATCAAGACAATAACAGCAGATCAGACGATAAAGGTTCTCTTTTCTCCTCCCAGACAGGCTGTCTCTGACTGAAGAATACAGTTCATCAAAAGTGTCTGCAGGTTGTCAAACTCAGTGAGATTTGGGGACACTCGGAGGCTGTCATGGCCAACAAGAAGAATTTTTTGTAGGGTTTGGCCATCACTCACCCTTAGGAAATAATCACTCACTACATTCTGTATGGTTTCATGATAGAGCTCTATTGGAGAGAAAAGAGCCATTTTATCAAAGGACAATATATCCCTTCTCTTGGACCATGCAGCTTTCATTATCAGGCCATAATAAATCATATTTACGTTCTCAGTTAATAAGAACGATTACAATGCAGGTTACCGAACAGCCATGAGAAAAAGCAAAGCAGGAGAAAAATAGTTTAATGAAAACATGATAAGAAAACTCCTTCTCTTTGAGCATTTTATGCTATTTTTTGGAATGATTCCAGACATTTTTGATGCATCTTCTTTGCCATGGATTAAGCTACATAAATTGGCTCACTAATTTTTATATGGAATAGGGAGAGACAAAGTGGGACAGAGGGTGGAGGGGAATTATAGTATCCTTCTCATGTTGTCTAGGATCATTATATACATTGTAAACTTAAAATGAGTTTATTTGTACTTTGCAGTAGAAAAGAAAACAGGACCGATTTTAATGTTGCTCAAAATTGCTAAAAAAATTCAAGACATCTTTGTTATTGGAGGTGCATTTTCCATGAAATTTAGGAATGTCACATGCTACTTTCATTTGCTTCAAGTAATATACTACTTTTTGTCTTTCTCAATTTCTTCTCATTTCAGTAAAGTACAGTGAGACAAAGAAAGTTAGCTTCTATATGTGAGCAAAACTGATTAATGCTAATCGGAGTTAAGTATAAACTGTAGGAAGAATTTGTACTCTCCTCTTTCATATTGAAAAAGAACACTAAAAATGGAACTTTTTTAGCTACAGTAAGTTCAGTGAATCGAAAAGCAAGTTTCTTTGAAGTTACGGTTCTCTAGGTCAGGGCCTTCCAAAGTTTTTCCCGCGGCGACACACCAACCGGCGTTTGTGTTGCCGCGGGAAAACCCGGAAGTGCGGCAGCGCGCAAAAACCCGGAAGCGCTGCTGTTGCTTTCGGTTTTCGCGCGTTGCAGTTGGTGTGTCGCCGCGGGAAAACCCGGAAGCGCTGATGATGATCAGCGCTTCCGGGTTGTGTGGCGACACACCAGACTGTGTGTGGCGACACACTTTTGTGTCACGACACACAGTTTGGAAAGCTCTGCTCTAGGTACTACACAAACTATTCAAGTAAAATTCTAAAAAGGCATAAGTTCCATACTGTGTGGCATTGTAGCCCAGAAAATATGAAAACAAGTGACTGGGAACACTTTTGTACAATGACTAATACATTTGATGTTTATAACAAGACTGCTATTATTATTTTGTGTGTGTGTATGCTTTCGAGTCAGTGTTGGCTCCTGGAGACTGCCTGGACAAGTCCCTGCAGTTTTCTTGGCCAGATTTTGGAAGTGGTTTGCCATTGCCTGCTTCCTAGGGCTGAGCGAGAGGGACTGGCCCAAGGTCACCCAGCTGGCTTTGTGCCTAAGGTGGGACTAGAACTAACAGTCTCCCGGTTTCTAGCCTGATGCCTGAACCACTACACCAAACTGGCTCTCCTACTACTATTAATCCTAATTATAATAATTAATAGTAGTAGAAGTACTAATTGTGGTAATTGATTTACACTAGTTTGGACCCCAAAGAAAATAATTACTTTAAACATATCCAAAGGCTTGGACACAAGCTGTATGATTTGGCTTTCCTTCTTGGCATTGTCAACATATACCTTTGTGACTTCAGTAAAATTGGGATTAGGAACTTTATCAGAACTACTAGTAGGTTTTAATTTGGGAATAAAAAACAGCCATACAAAAATGAAATTCTTCACCACCGAATATAAACTGACTGCAGGCCAGGCCGTACCATAAGATAGAATTAAGAAGCCTCAGAGAGTGGAAGCCAGAGGCATTTGATGGGGGTAACATGTTGGTAGATTCAACTGTGTGTCCCACATGGCTTGCAGCACACCTTCCTTTTTAAAAGTTTGTGCTATATTAAATGATAACAAAATGTAACAGTGATAATGTAATATAATAACTAAATGTATAAAGAAGAAAAAAATCAGGGAAAAAGAGGCTTGGAAATGTTTATCACAACAAAATAATGCTAGAAAATTAAACCAGATTACCAACATAACTTTTCTTTGCTGGAAAGGAAAAGAAAGAGGAAAGGAAAGGGAAGGGAAGGGAAGGGAAGGGAAGGGAAGGGAAGGGAAGGGAAGGGAAGGGAAGGGAAGGGAAGGAAAGGAAAGGAAAGGAAAGGAAAGGAAAGGAAAGGAAAGGAAAGGAAAGGAAAGGAAAGGAAAGGAAAGGAAAGGAAAGGAAAGGAAAGGAATAAAGTTGCCTGCTCTTCTCTGCCCTCCAAAGGTCCAGGCTTTCTGGAGTTGGCATGGCTGTGTTTGGGAGGTCTTTCCAGCAGTGAGACCTGCCTCAGACTGAAGAAGCTCCTTGGATAAGGAGTGAAACGTTTCTACTGAGAAAATAGAAATCCAGTTGACATGATTCAAGCCACAGACTGTTCCACCTGGATGACTGAGAACCTTCATCGACATGGAAAGGAAAGGGAAGGGAAGGGAAGGGAAGGGAAGGGAAGGGAAGGGAAGGGAAGGGAAGGGAAGGGAAGGGAAGGGAAGGGAAGGGAAGGGAAGGGAAGGGAAGGGAAGGGAAGGGAAGGGAAGGGAAGGAAAGGAATAAAGTTGCCTGCTCTTCTCTGCCCTCCAAAGGTCCAGGCTTTCTGGAGTTGGCATGGCTGTGTTTGGGAGGTCTTTCCAGCAGTGAGACCTGCCTCAGACTGAAGAAGCTCCTTGGATAAGGAGTGAAACGTTTCTACTGAGAAAATAGAAATCCAGTTGACATGATTCAAGCCACAGACTGTTCCACCTGGATGACTGAGAACCTTCATCGACATGGAAAGGAAAGGGAAGGGAAGGGAAGGGAAGGGAAGGGAAGGGAAGGGAAGGGAAGGGAAGGGAAGGGAAGGAAAGGAAAGGAAAGGAAAGTGGAAAGGAAAGGAAAGAAGGAAAGGAAAGGAAAGGAAAGGAAAGGAAAGGAAAGGAAAGGAAAGGAAAGGAAAGGAAAGGAAAGGAAAGGAAAGGAAAGGAAAGGAAAGGAAAGGAAAGTGGAAAGGAAAGGAAAGGAAAGGAAAGGAAAGGAAAGGAAAGGAAAGGAAAGGAAAGGAGGAAAGGAAAGAAGGAAAGGAAAGGAAAGGAAAGGAAAGGAAAGGAAAGGAAAGGAAAGGAAAGGAAAGGAAAGGAAAGGAAAGGGAAAGGAAAGAAAGTGGAAAGGAAAGGAAAGGAAAGGAAAGGAAAGGAAAGGAAAGGAAAGGAAAGGAAAGGAAAGGAAAGGAAAGGAAAGAAGGAAAGGAAAGAAGGAAAGGAAAGGAAAGGAAAGGAAAGGAAAGGAAAGGAAAGGAAAGTGGAAAGGAAAGGAAAGAAGGAAAGGAAAGAAGGAAAGGAAAGGAAAGGAAAGGAAAGGAAAGGAAAGGAAAGGAAAGTGGAAAGGAAAGGAAAGTGGAAAGGAAAGGAAAGGAAAGGAAAGAAGGAAAGGAAAGGAAAGAAGGAAAGGAAAGGAAAGGAAAGGAAAGGAAAGGAAAGGAAAGGAAAGGAAAGGAAAGGAAAGGAAAGGAAAGGAAAACATGTGATATCCTCCAAAATTAGTCTGCTGCCTCTGCATGACATCCCAATGTGTCAGGATTCAACCAGAATCATGACTTCTTTCTCAAATAATTTTTTTTTTTTTTTTTAGTTTTGTTGGGCTGAAGAATAGATGTGGACACAGAGGGGAACCTTTCTCGGTTCAATTTTTCTATAGTGATGCATTCTTTTATAAAAAATATTGCTAATTGTTAGCTTTCCTTGAGCTGGTGTTTTCCAGATAATCTGGGAACTGAGCTGCAGATTCCCAACTGATGTGGTCAATGTCCTGGGATTCTGGAAGTTGCAATTTCTAATTTTCTGGAGGGCACCAAGTTAGGTTAGGCCTGTATATGACAAAGGAAAGAACAAAGGAGATGTGTTGATGTGGCTATCTCACAAAGGTCTCACTGCTGGAAAGAGCTCCCAAACACAGCCATGCCAACTCCAGAAAGCCTGGACCTTTGGAGGGCAGAGAAGAGCAGGCAACTTTATTTTTCTTGTCACTTTTCACTAGCCTCAGACGCCGTTGTTATGACTGATTGTTGTCCAGCCAAGCTGGAGCGACAACAGATCACAAAAAAGGAGAAAGAAAGAAAATACTTAACGAAATTAATTGCCTAGGAGATCAAGTGGCATAAGTAATTTATGGGAGGACGGGGGCTGCTTTTGCACCACGTTGCTATTTGTTTGAAACCCAAGACTTTAAAGGCAGAGTAAATAAACATCTTCTCTCTCCCTCTTCCCTCTGTGTTTTTCTACTCTGCATTTTCTCTTTGAGCAGTTTAATGCTTTCAGCATCCTCATAGGCAGGGGTGCACTTGGCCCCATGTCAATCATAACAGTTGACATTAAAAAAAATAGCTAAGAAGACAATCTTGCATCATCTTTTTGCTTTGGCTCTAGCTCTATTTTTCTTATCCTACACTGTCAAAAAATTACTGCCTTCAAGTGTATTCCATAAAGCCACCATAGATCTAATATCTATGAGGCCTTTTGTTTTAGCTTTACTGGGATTAACTACAAAAGACACTTGACAGTGATAAAGTATCTGTAAGATCTATAATGATCAGTGTACTGGAATCTTTCATGACACAAAGGCAATGGTGTCTCCTAAAGGAAAATAATAGCACCTGATCCATTACATTAAGGGCCATACACTGAGGATGGACCAGGTTTCATTGCCTGATGACATTTATGTTTTTAATGTATCCGAAGAGAGGGTCAGCTTGGTGACCCTATGACACGGCCTAGATGTCTGATGACTAATTTAGCTTAGATTGAAACAACAGATTCTATCATTAAGTCAACTGATGTAGCAGTTGCTGGGGTTGGGTGGATGGTGGGCAGCTGTGACCTCTCCCAAGCTGGGAGATGTCCTTCTGAGCCCTGGGGCCTTTCCCCTCTTTTGGAGAACAGAGCTATGGGTGCCATGCAGCCTATTCTGTGCCTCCCAAACCAGCAAACTGCTCTCAACTGCTGTGTAGGAGTCAAGGAGCCCAGCGCTAAAGTAACATTCAGCTGCCAGTCCAGTGGGCTTCTGTACAGTACATGCAGTTCAGTGGTAGACATGAGCTTCACTTTATTTAAAAGATTTGTATGGCTGCCCATTTTAAAACACAACTCTGTATGATTCACAAAAGCAACAAAACCCTAGATAGATGATAGATAGATAGATAGATAGATAGATAGATAGATAGATAGATAGATAGATGATAGATAGATGATAGATAGATGATAGATAGATGATAGATGATAGATGATAGAGATAGAGATAGAGATAGAGATAGAGATAGAGAATAGGTAGATAGATAGATAGATAGATAGATAGATAGATAGATAGATAGATAGACAGACAGACAGACAGACAGACAGACAGATAGGTAGATAGGTAGATAGGTAGATAGGTAGATAGGTAGATAGGTAGATAGGTAGATAGGTAGATGATAGATAGATGGAGATAGATGATATAGATAGATAGATAGATAGATAGATAGATAGATAGATAGATGATAGATAGATAGATGATAGATAGATAGATAGATGATAGGTAGAGATAGATAGAGATAGATAGATAATAGATAGGTAGGTAGATGATAGATAGATGGAGATAGATGATAGATAGATAGATAGATAGATAGATGATAGATAGATAGATAGATAGATAGATAGATAATAGATAGGTAGGTAGGTAGATGATAGATAGATGGAGATAGATAGATAGATAGATAGATAGATAGATAGATAGATGATAGATAGATAGATAGATAGATAGATAGATAGATAGATGATAGATAGATAGATAGATAGATAGATAGATAGATAGATAGATAGAACCGTAAAACAAAGACAAAACCTTGGGATGCCCCAAACCAACCCAAGACACCCTCACTCTCCCCCAGCGCCTGGGGAAAAAACCAGGTCTTGATGGCCTTCCAGAAGGCTAAAAAGGTGGGGGCCTGCCAGATCTCTGTGGGGAGGGTGTTCCATAAGATAGGGGCAGCCACGGAATAGGCACGCTTCCAAGGTCCCACTAGATAGCAACATTTCAGGGAAGGGACCTGGAGCGTACCCACCCTATCTGATCTGGAGGGACAGACAGATACTCTCAGGGAGAGGCGGTCCCACAAATAACCTGGTCCCATGCCATGTGGGGCTTTAAAGACTTTAGTGTCTGGCAGCAAAATGTCCTGGGTCAGCCATGTATAACTTTCTCTACCTACAAAACAATGGAAGAAAAGAAATTTGCTAGCTGTTGAAATAAAACAAAGGCAAATTAGAAAGCAGATGTGTGTATGTGTATGTGTATGTGTATGTGTATGTGTATGTGTATGTGTATGTGTATGTGTATGTGTATGTGTATGTGTATGTGTATGTGTATGTGTATGTGTATGTGTATGTGTACCCACGCCCATTAGATATTTCTATGCAGGAAGAGATCACATTTACAGATCTCAGTCTTTGCAGAAGCATATCTATATTATTCTAGTGGACTTGGAATGAAATTAATCAGCATAACTTTAATTTACAAAGAGAAAAAGCTGAAAATTTACAAGCTAAGACTCAAGGTTGTCTGGTGTCACACACAACTCTGTTCTCTAATACGAGGTATGCGTTATCTCTGGGGGTTAGGTAAAGGCTGCTCAGAGTAGTTACTTTGTTCTTATTACTTCACAGTTGAAAAGTCTGATTCCTGACATAAATAACTGACTGAGAATGTTGTTAAGTCCTTGCTCGTGTAAACCTTGTTCAGCAACGGAGCGTCATGTTCCAAAGTTGATCAGTGGGATAATTAAAGTGAAGCATGGAAGAAGACAGCTTTTGGGAAACGTAGGTCTATCACATTGCTGAGGCGAATGCATTATGAAGGGCAGGATGCAACTATTCTATTAAAATAACTTTTGGGATTCGGCTTCTGGGGGCAGAATGTATTTGTTACCTCAAATAACGATGGGAAAGGGTAGCCGGTCTGCAGAATGGTGAACCCTTTGGCAGAAGCCAGCTCCTATTTGCACAAAAAAGGAAGCATTTCCTTATTCAATATGGTTGTCTGCTTTATACCTTTTGCCTCTCTGAATGCTGAATCCTCTGACTGGATGCAGGGCTTCAGAGCCTCAGAGAGAAATCTTTCCCGTCTCTTCCTGCCTGACCTTTTTAACTGGAAATGCCAGAGATGGAATATAAGGACTTCGGCGGCAAAGCACGACACGAGTTTTGATTGCTCCTCATCCTATTGTTTATCCTGGATTTATGGAGAGTAAAACAAGTCAGGAGTTGCCCTACTTAAGCAGAGGCTCCTGCCGTCTCAACCCTGGCCCCTGTTTGTATACTTAGAATTGGCGGGAGCTTCATGCCAGTATAATTGTAATATGGCTGCGAGGCAGCAGATGACAGAGAAGTGCTTCTTTGGGTTGGCAGGGCAGACAGCACCTATTAGCAAGACGGATTGTGCCTTGGAGGCTGCTAGTTGCTGACCATTTATCTAGGGCAAACGTTCCTTAGCCTTTCACAAAACTTTCTACATGCCTGCCAGTTTCTTACTCAAATATTTCTAAACATGACAGCCACAAAAATAGCCAACAGGATAGTGTCCAGACTTCAAGACAAGCTTTTGGGAAAGTGACAGATCATGTCAGGTGAAAGGTATTTCTGTTGGCGTTGGAACTTGCTGTTTTTTCTGCACCCTCTGTCAGTTCACAGAAGATATGAATATTGTGTTTGGGGCCGATGTACGTACACATAATCGTGTAATTGAAATGGCATGTTTACCGTTCTGTTTCATGCTTGATTGTGCTTTTTCAACACCTTTGCGCGCACTGTTAGAAGTGGGATTATAATTAAAATGTTCTGTCGAACACCTTGTTCAGTTCAGTGAAACTCACAATAGAAATATAAGTCCTTGTTCTTGGTGACTCTACAATGACTGCACAATAAACCGGGAAATCTCCTGAGCAAATTGTTTATTTTGCCAGATCAGCCAGCAGAAGGGAAAAGGTGAACAAAATATATTTGCAGGCATCAAGTTTTCTTCCTGCTCCATGAAAAAAACTGCTTGCCCCTGCATGCTGGGTCTTGAAATGAAAAGTACTTTAAAATGAATGCTAACCAGTTGTAAAAGAAAGGATTTTTGGTGGGCCATCATCCAGTAGTTACGGCCTATTAATCATTTGAGTTTTAATTAATGAATTTATTGAACAACCAGAGTGAAAGCCAGTGCGGTGGTGTGGATAAAATGCCAGACCAGAACTGCAAACTTTGGGTGGCCTTCAATCCTTTACTAGCCAGCAGTAATATCTATGAAGGTTCTCAGTCATCCAGGTGGAATTGTCTGTAGCTTGAATCATGTCAACTGGATTTCTATTTTCTCAGTGGAAACGTTTCGCTCCTTGGATAAGGAGCGAAACGTTTCCACTGAGAAAATAGAAATCCAGTTGACATGATTCAAGCTACAGCCAGCAGTAATGTTTTTTTAATCTGTTCAATTGTGTCCAATTCTTGGAGACTGTCTGGACAAGTCCCTGCAGTTTCCTTGGCAAAGTTTTTCAGAAGTGGTTTGCCATTGCTTCCTTCCTAGGGCTGAGAGAGAGGGACTGGCCCAAGGTCACCCTTTGTGCCCAAGGCAGGACTAGAACTTATGGTCTCCCGGTTTCTAGCCTGATGCCTTAACCACTACACCAAACTGGCTCTCAACAGTTATCTAGTAGGATTATTGTAACGACAAAATGGAGGAAGCTGGAGATCCCATCTTAAATTCCTTATAGGAAAGGCAGAATATGAATCTGATATGCTAAATGTGTACCAATATCTAAAATTCTAAAAGTAAACAACAACAACAACAACAACAACACAGCAGTTGCTTTAGAAGAAGCATTTCATTTTCTGTACAAGGGAAGATGAGTGTTCCTGCTAACAAGGAGCACACTTGCACTGGAATAAAACCCACTGAATTCAAAGTTTTTGTTGTTGTTGTTGTTGGTTCAAGATTATTTGGATTGGTCCAAGATTATCTAATGGGTTTATTGCCATGTGGAGATTTGTGCTTAGTTTTCCCCTGACCCCTAACCCTAGTTTGCTATTCTAACCACTATGTGATGATTAAAAACCATTCATCATGAGCACTTTTACATCAAAACCTACTCTTCTTTGGATTTGGGTTATGGTTTCCTTCTTCTTGTAATCTTCATTTTATGTTTTTATAAGTGCCTGTTAGACTTGACTTCTGAAAGAGTTTTGCCCAGAGTTCTAAGCAAGGTACATTATATGGTTTTCTTTTGTATCACATTCTTCATTCATTATTTCAGGTCTGCATGTCCCCCTGATTATTAAACCGGGGTCTGGTTTGGCAAACTTAATGATACTGCCATATGATAATGGCAGAGTCACATGACCATGAGCCACTACTATTCTTTGTAAACTAATCACAATGCCAGTGATTGAGAAGAAGATGCACTCCTCCATTCAAGTTAAGATATGGGAAAGCTTGCACCAGCAATACCTGGGATGGAAGAAAGAACAAGGAGAATCAATGGGTGAGAGATGTATGTATCCCATGGAACACACTACCTCCATTTATTTACAGTATATGCACTTACATTATTTAGTAATATATGCATATCTTTCCTACAAGCGCTTGAGGAGCTACTTTTGGCTAACGTATGTTACTTCACCGTGGCCTGGAAAGCAATACAGTATTTTTCCAAAAAGGAGTAGAGGGAGGCTTTGTGGTGACAGTGGGGGAGATGACAGAGAAGGTTAACCACAGTGGAAACAATGGGCCATGGCAGGCAAAAATCAGTATCTGTTTAGAAAGAAAGGGTACTTCTAGAGGACCAACCTTTCCTTCTCCCAACTTCCAAATCCATTTAAAAATGCATCTGAATGTATCTCCCCCCCCTTGGGGGTCTATTTTCTGGGCACAAGGGAAGAAGTTGCAAAGGATTATAAGGGAAGACTTGAGAGGGCTGAGCCAAAATTAGCAGGAAGCCCCTCTAGAAATGGAGGGATGGGGTTCCCTCATGTGATTCTCCCCCAAAGCCAGGGGTCCCCAAACTCTTCAGCTCATTGACCCCTTCATGAAGTTTCAAATTGTTCATGGTCCCCCAAATATTTGTTAGATGAAAATAATTTAATAAATGCTAGTTTAACTAAGAGTACTACGAAGACCCCCCTGCCAATTATCGACCCCTTGGATAGTCCCATTGACCCTTGGGGGTCAACACTGACCACTTTGGAGAACCCTGCTCTGAGCTGTGAGATAAAGAAAATTGTGGAGGGTGAAACTGTCTCTTCTCTCAACCCTGTAATCTTCAAATTGTCTGCAAGCCTCAGAAGTGTTTCCAGGAGCAAAGCCTATGGCTCTAGACAAGTTAACCTGGATGGACATGTAAGCATCTTTCTTCTCTCCTCATTCACTGCCTTGAAACAGTATTTCCTCATTCAAGGAAAAAGTTGAGATATATTGGAATTGCTGATTGTAATATGCATCAACTTTGCAATGTCATTTGAGCATCCAGCGGCTCATTTCACACTAAAACTGGGACTGCACCTTAACCTAGTAACTCTCAAAGAAAGAAAATAAAGCATCCCTATGATTTGGGGCAGAAGAATGCAACAGAACTCATTTCGTGAGTGGTCACAGATTGTTCAAACCATGACCAGAGGCTATTCTGTAGTCTCCCAGCCTTTAGTAATGAATTTGAAAGGGTTATGGGGTTGGGCACCTCAAGCGGGTTGAAAACTCTGTTATCCAGAAAAGCTCTAGGAGTCAAAGATGTTTCTACCACAACAGCAACATGTGGAGATCATATGGAGGCCTGAAAAGAGACCTAGTCATTCATAGCAGCCTGGGGGCCAAAACCATTCCATACAAAAATAGAACTTAAAAATTGATTACATCTTGGCTTGAGGTTTTGGGGTAGCAGCTGCCTAACATATATTACCCTCTATGATTGCCACTGGGAATTATAATAAAGAGCTTACAGTGCTTACTGTATCATTTTGATGCATGGAACACAGCTTTGGGGCATAGGAATTTGTGTGCATGCAAGGGAAGAAGAATATGCTCTACTAGCAAAGCCCATTCCATTGGTGAACAGGCACTTTTAGAAGTAATGCAGTCTACTGTAGTAGCTAGGATGCAGTCTCAGCAACAGAGCATGCCTTTTCTTTTCCTGTTACCATTCCTTTTTCAACTTTAATTTTATCCTGCCCTGACCACAAGTGACTGAAAGTCTTGCCATGTGAGTCAGAAGCTGAGAAACCTTCCTCAGTGTCCTTTATATTTTTATATTTGTGAATCTAGAAAGAAATACTTGTAACTTTTTTCAGGAACAAAAATTAATAGGCCAGTGCTAGAACACATACCTGGAGCAAAGCTATTAAAGAAGAAGGTGCTATAACTGCATAATTTCTGCTTCAATTTTTTAAAAAATCAATTAGCAACTGAAATAGAGAATGAGCTTGAAAAAAGGCAGTATTTTTGGCAAAAAATAATAATACATGAAGTAAAAGAGAGGCAACTTTGCCTTTTGTCTTTTTGATGTTCTATGCAGTGAAGTATGCCCAACGTTTTCCAAATAGGCAGATCTTTCCCTCCTCCTCCTCTTCTCCTCCAAGTAAACTGCAACTTCATTCTTCATATGGAATAAAAGTCACTGGCCAATTAGGAGAAGTCTTATGGTGGCTTCTTGCTGCTTCCCATTAGAGAGATCGAACTTCAAAAAGGTTGAGAAAAGGAAAAGGTCCAACTCAAGTCCAAACAGGATAGTATTCCTTTTTCACTTGTACATGACAGCTGAACTGCATTACATTTCCTCAGTGAAGAGGGAGACAATTCCATAAAGCATGAAAGAGGAACTTCTCATCCATGGACCACATGTGGCCCATCAATCTACAGTTGGCCTGTGGTGGCCAAGTGGAAGCTTTTCTCTTCAAAATCCTCCCTCTCTCTGATTTCTCCATGAAGGAAAAAGGCCAGTGCTTCCAGATGTTCTGCGTGGATAAACATAGTCCTTTTGGTGGGTCCAGGAGGAATGGAGAGTGATTGCTCCTCTCATCCGACTGACAGGAAAAGGATCCACGAGCCCATCTGGGTCAGAAATTAGAGTTCCTCTCTCTTCTTCCCTTGCACATAAATAGAAGCAGTCCCACCTTTCTTTGGGCAGAAGGAGAAAGGGAGCTTCCATCTCTTCATACGGAGCAGAGGAGTACCTACTGCTGGGATTTGCCTCTATGGGAGGACTTTGAAGGGTGGAGCTCCACTTCCCCCAGGGTCCCATTGATTCACATCTTCCAGTGTCAGGTAAGGAGAAACAACCATGGTCTTTGACCAGTTTGTGTTGTTCATCCTGTTACAAAAGTTGCAAGACTTTAGGCTTGACCATCCCAGTTTTCTGTAGCATCTCAACTGGATATTTTAGCATAAAACTGTGAATATGGGCACATATACCTTTAATGATTTTGTCATTTTCTTTTTTGGTTCTAGAATGATGCCTCCATATTAGAGTATTTGCAAAGCATGCAGAAGACCTCTGACCTCTTCCTGAGACATGGGAGCATTATTACCAGTTAGATCAGACAAATAAGAGCTTAATTTTGGAAAAGTGGGTTAATAAGTTAAAGGTGTGGCTTATTCTACCTTGGAACGCAAGTGATGATGTGCTATTAAACACATTCTTCAATACACTTGTGTTACTCTTTTGTACTATGGGTTCAGTTAGGGGCTCAGATAACCTGCAATTACATTATAAGGGAACTACTTGGAATAAGGATTCAGGCCTAGTTTAGACCTTGACATATGCAGCGACCAAGAACAACTACTGTAAATGCTGATTGAACAGAACACCCTATTGCACACGATGGTCAGCAGGTGGCACTATTTATCATTTATTGACACCAGCCTCCCCATGTGAAAGAGTTCTTTTTTCTTTAATTTAAAAAGTATTCTAACAAAAGTGTTTTCAACTTATTATTATGCATGAGTTTGAAAAAAAAACCCACAAATGTGTAAAATTTCTCCCACATTTCCCATTTTATAACATCATTTACATTCCATATTAATAATTAAAAATCTTCAGGATTTTAATTACTTTTCTCATCACTACAATATCTAATGGAGCAATCTCCTCCCCGACCCTTGGGAAGGTGAAATAGAAGGAAATTGCAAAGGGGGAAAAAAGAGATGGGAAATGTAACTTGTGAAAGGTGTGCATGAGTAAGTGTAACTGCCTCTTACTATTGGAACAGCATATATTAAATTAACACAATAAATTGCAATTTTCAAAATCTTGAGATTTCAGCAGGCCAACGTTAATGGAGAAGAGGCACTTTATTATTATTTTTTTTGGTATACAACTTTAATTACGGGGGTGTTTGTCTCATGGCTTGTTACTGTAAATAAAAGAGATAAAAGGAGGCCTTCACTTGAGTAGCTCCAAAGCTGTGAAATATGTACCCAATTAAAACTATTGGTGTAAGAGCCTAATAAAGTACATGTGCCGACTAGATGTCTTATTCTAATGAATCTCGGCTAATTTGCTTTGACTGATGAATTTCGGCATTAGTTGTAGGGGCTGAATAATTATGAAATTTATCACAGGATACAAGGACTCATTAAATATCACCCAGGTTCCGCTGAGGAATGTTTTCTTTGTTGTGGGCACCAACCTTGACCGGGACAATTAGAAGTAGCCCCAAAGTGCCAGTTCCTGGGGTAGGAAGAGCTGTGTTTGTAAGAACGTGAGACAGAGGGGAAGGAGGCTGGAGTGAGAAGTCACCTGTGCTTCATAAGGAGACACTGAAATCCAGGGTGACATCTACATTCTGAAAATAAATGTTTCTTTTAACAGTTCTCCCTCTTTAATCCAGTGAGCAGGGATACTTTTTACAACATTTTGAAGGAGAAAAATGGCCAGGTATTATTATTATTATTATTATTATTATTATTATTATTATTATTATTATTATTTCCAAGAATCTCAAAGCAGTCTACATTTACAGTACATTCTGTCTTAAATTAAGACTTGAGGCTCTGAAAGATCGTCTTGTTCAATCTCCCCCAATGTTATCTTGATTTGGCAATTTAGTATTCATGTTTTCCCAAAGTGCTTGAAACCAGTCAGTGCTAAGAACATAAGAATTCAGGTTATTTGTCCTTCAGCCTTCTCTTCTGACCAGAGTTTGAGGAGGTCTGCCCTATTCCAGAATCTCTTGATAATGGCTTGTTGAGGTCTCGGTATCTGTCTTGGCTTTCAGACATGCTACAGCAGAGACTTTTTCCTTCCTTCCTTTTTATCCATGGAGGGTCTGTGTGTAACCTTCTCAACATTTAGTTCAAGGACTAATACATGGTGGCTTGAAATCTATAGGATTGTTAATACAACTTTAGACTGATCTTTTCCAACCCAGGTGCTTTCCAGATGTATGGACTCCAGAATTCCCTAGTCAGCAGGGTCAATGCTAAGAAATCTGGAAGTTGAGTTAGCACATCTGCAGAGTGCTCAAGCTGGACTAATCTGTCTTGAAACAATCACTGTTTGTGACGGACACATATACAGGTTATATCTCTATTGTATGGAATTTATCAATACATCAAAGAGTACTAGACAATCCAAATATGGGGATATAGCTAAGAAAACCATTAAACAACACTGGGAAGACAAGTCTCCACCTGGCTTTTCATAGTGGATTTGAATGCGTTTTGTTACAAATAGGAAATGATCCATTTTTCAAGCAATTTGGTCAAACTTTCTTGAGATGTTTAGAGTATTATAATTTTCTAGAACTTGTCTCCTGTTTTTTCTCCCAGTTTTTCATTCACATTTATAGCTATCATCTTGTTGACTTAGATCCTACTTTCTGAATTGGAGACACGTGGGGATAATGAAATATCTGCACAGGTTGATATATCCTTGGTGCTCCTCTGATCTCCCTCAAATACAGCCACCCTTTGCAGCGATATAGAACAGCAAAAGACAAAGGTAATCTGATGACATTTGGAAACCATACAAAATCTATGCTTTTAAAATTTCATAAATTCACTAACATCTTTGTTATTTTCAGACAGTGAAGATGATTCATGGCTTTTTGAACATTGGAGAGTGGCAGTATTAGGACATTTGTTCAGTTACTTCAGCTGTCAGGAAGTCTCACTTAGTGAGGGAGGATTTGACATTATTTCTGATGTTAATTATCACATTTATCAATTATGCTGATCTAAGCTCTGATTATATCCTTATAGCTTTTCATTGGCCCATGATGCTTAACAAACATAGCCCGAATTAGGCTACAACTCTTAATGTAGTTTCTGGAGGAGAACTGGGAATTATGTCTGAACAGAAAAGCCATAGTTTCAGGATGGAGAGAGTCCCAGGTTCAATTCTTGGCCATTCCAGATAAGATTAGGAAAGATCCTGTCTGGAAAACCAGAGATCCATTGCTGCCGGTCAGTGCAGGCAGTTTTGAGCTACAGGAAAAAGCAATTTGATTAAGCATGAGACAGTTTCCAGTGTTCTGTCTTATGCACGTGAATTTAATGAACTGGCCAGCATGAGAAAGCTTATGGAACCAGGACCACTCTCATAAGGAACTTTCTAATAGTTACATTCAAACTTGCTTATTTGATTCAACTGATATCAAATGGACTATAATGTACCCACTGACTGAAGCATCTCTTAAAATAGACCCACAATCACTGTATAATTTCTTAACAGTGGTTTTGCATGGCTAGTATTTATTTATTTATTTATTTATTTATTTATTTATTTATTTTTTCAATTTATTCCCTGCCCATCTCCCTTGCAAAGGACTCTGGGCGGGTTACAACAATTGAAAGTTTAAAAAATACAAAAACAATATCTAAAATACATCCAATAATAATAATAAATTACATAAAATCCAAGAAGGGGGGACCGTAGGATGGATCATATTACTACGGGGCCAGCCAACCCCAGGAGGCACTGCCGCCTCTGTCGTCCCAGGCCCGGCGGCAGAGCCAGGTCTTAAGGGCCTTCCGAAAGGCCAGGAGTGAAGGGGCCAGTCTCACCTCCGTATGGTATGGGTCAATCTCTCTCTCTTACCACTGCCCTCCCCAATTGATGTCCTCCAAATATATAGGACTACAACACCTACAATGGCTAGGCCTCATGGGTGATGGCTGGGTTTTATACACATTTACTGTAACCTATCTGGAGAGTACAAGTTTGGGCAAGGCACCGTCTACAGCATGCATACCACAGGAGCTAAAGTTCAGCCACAAAACATTGGCTTTATAGTACAAGATTCTAAATTCAGTTCCCAGCAGCAAAAGGAAAGAGCTAAACATCTGATTTGTTCCTACATGTTTATGCCATTTTGTGCACTAACAGCCAGCGTAGTGTGGTGACTAAGGTGTGGGCTTCGGAGTGGGGAGGCCCAGGTTGTAGTCCACCGTCCGCCACGGAAGCTCCCTGGGTGACCATAGACTAGATGGTGTCTCTTGGTTCAATCTATCTCACAGGATTGTTGTGGGGAAAAATATGAGAAGGGAGTGTGTCACCTTGAGCTCCTGTAGAAAAGGTGGGATATAAATGAAATAAATAGGAACTCAGCTGTAGGAGGAAGGATGTGTTGCAGAACTTAATGCCTTATCTTGCGGGTTATAGAAGCAGGAAGGCAAGGTATCAGTTGAATAAACAAACTAACAAACAAACAAACAAACAAACAGAATCACCATTCGGAGAAGGTTCTGAACTCAATCTCTGGTGACTCAAGTTATTGATTATTTGTCCATTTTAGGAAAGACAATATTGAACTGAATGGAGAAACAGCTGGATCTGCTTTAAGGCAGCTTTGTACATCCCTAAAAACCAAAGCAGGGCCATACAGGTAGCTGACATGACACCAGCATTTAAAACATTCAGAAACTGCAAAGTCCCAGCAATATCACCAGGACCCCATACCACTACTGCATTCATGATCAATACGGTGTTATTATTGCAACAGCTGCCATCCATCAACAATTTGACTGCCAAGGACAAATGTGGACAGTAAACCTCAGAAACTCCTAAATCCCTTCATTGTAATGGTGCCATTCCTACCCCTGCTATATCAACATTGATGATAGAGATCAAGATGGCAATAGTAGTAGATTTGGGTGCACCAAACCAAGAACTTGATTGGTGGTGCTGGTATTGCTGCCCCTGCTGGGAAGTCAAGAAAGTGTCTGCAACACAATAAGCAGTGGGGATGTTGAGGGGGCTCTCATAAGCTGTCTACCCAAAAACACAAGAGTTAGATTTATTTGAGTATTATATCTGCATACCTGGAAACTGTTGTGTGAATCCAACAGCAGATTGTCTTCAGCCACGGTTGCCTGGATTTGTTAATGCACTGCAGTTGCAGAAGATTTATTGGATTTTTATTGCTGTTTTATTAGCAACATCTTGTGATTTCAGTATGGTGTGAAGGCAATATAATTAATAAATATTATACATAACTGAGTTGGGTAAATGGTTCATATTCTCATAACATTTTAAACCTTTGCATGCCAAACTTCGTTTATTCACATGAATGGCACATATTTGTGGGAGAACAACATTATGTTTATCCAGTGCTGACACTTTTTTGTTGTTGTTGTTCAGTCGTTTAGTCGTGTCCGACTCTTCGTGACCTCATGGACCATAGCACGCCAGGCCTTCCTGTCCTCCACTGTCTCCTGGAGTTTACTCAAATTCATGTTCATTACATCGGTGATGCTATCTAACCATCTCATCCTCTGCCGTCCCCTTCTCCTTTTGCCTTCAGTCTTTCCCAGCATCAGGGTCTTTTCCAGTGAGTCCTCTCTTCGCATTAGGTGGCCAAAGTATTTGAGTTTCAGCTTCAGCATCTGTCCTTCCAATGAGCAGTCAGGGTTGATTTCCTTTAGGATTGACTGATTTGACCTCCTTGCAGTCCAAGGGACTCTCAAGAGTCTTCTCCAGCACCACAGCTCGAAAGCATCAATTCCTCGGCGCTCAGCCTTCCTTATGGTCCAACTCTCACAGCCATACATTACTACTGGAAAAACCATAGCTTTAACTATACGGACCTTTGTCGGCAAGGTGATGTCTCTGCTTTTTAATATGCTGTCTAGGTTTGCCATAGCTTTCCTCCCAAGGAGCAAGCGTCTTTTAATTTCATGGCTGCAGTCACCGTCTGCGGTGATCTTGGAGCCCAAGAAAATAAAATCTGTCACTGCTTCCATTTCTTCCCCTTCTATTTGCCAGGAAGTGATGGGACCAGATGCCATGATCTGGGGTTTTTTAATGTTGAGTTTCAAGCCAGCTTTTGCACTCTCTCCTTTCACCCTCATCAAGAGGCTCTTTAGTTCCTCTTCACTTTCTGCCATTAGGGTGGTATCGTCTGCATATCTGAGGTTGTTGATATTTCTCCCGGCAATCTTAACTCCGGCTTGTGATTCATCCAGCCCGGCATTTCTCATGATGTACTCTGCATATAAGTTAAATAAGCAGGGTGATAATATACAGCCTTGTCGTACTCCTTTCCCAATTTTGAACCAGTCGGTTGTTCCATGTCCGGTTCTAACTGTTGCTTCTTGACCCACATACAGGTTTCTCAGGAGACAGGTAAGGTGGTCTGGTACTCCCATCTCTTTAAGACTTTGCCACAGTTTGTTGTGATCCACACAATCAAAGGCTTTAGCGTAGTCAATGAAGCAGAAGTAGATGTTTTTCTGGAACTCTCTTGCTTTTTCCATGATCCAGCGAATGTTGGCAATCTGATCTCTAGTTCCTCTGCCTCTTCGAAACCCAGCTTGCACTTCTGGTAGTTCTCGGTTCACATACTGCTGAAGCCTAGCTTGTAGGATTTTGAGCATAACCTTGCTAGCATGTGAAATGAGCACAATTGTACGTTAGTTTGAACATTCTTTGGCATTGCCTTTCTTTGGAATTGGAACGTAAACTGACCTTTTCCAATCCTGTGGCCACTGTTAGTAGTGCTGACACTACATATCCCATGTAGTAGTATTTGTAGTGCTGACACTACAAATCCCATGATGCAGCCCACCTGGTTTAACTTGAAGCAAACAAGTGACAGCATTGAAGGAAAGATGGAATAAATGGAACCATTCAATCAGGGAGTTAGATTTGCTACAATTTTCCCCCACTTCTTTGCTTTGCACATGCTTATTTATTTATCAGCTTTACACCCAGTGCAACGCTACACCTAGTGACACACAGTTTGGAAAGCTTTGCTTTAGATAATAGTAACTCTTTGGAATTGGGGTGCAGGGGAGCTGACAGGCATTCAGCATAGGGAACTGCCTTATACTAAGTCCGATAGTTGTCTATCTTAGCCAGCATTGTTGACTCTGGTTGGCAGCAGCACTTCAGGCTCCCTACAGACAAAGACCTCCCCACAACATGGTACCTGTCTGAACACTATTATTGCCCAGTGCCCTGCTTCAAACATTACCTGCACTGCAGGTGAGTTTTGTTATAAGAGAAAGGGTTTTTCGATAGTAGAGTCCCACCCATGGAATTCCTTCCCCAAGGGAAGGAAGAAAAGTTGTTCGGTATGAATCTTGTTGTTGGGTAGAGTTGGGCATTTACTCCCTTGTAGTAACAACCACACAAATGCATTTATATTCTAACTACCTTCAAAGCATTTTCAACTTTCTGAGTTTTAATAGTTTAATTGCTTGTGGAGTACCAGCCATAAAGACCAGGAATAGTCTTGTGGCACATTAGAGGCTAGCAAATGTATTATAGCATAAGCACTTGGTTAGTCTTTAACATGCTTTGTTAACTTTTAATTGTGCTTTTATCTGTTGATTGTTTGAGAGATATTTCTCCTTTACTTGCTGCTTAACTTCAAGCTGCTGATAAAAAAGATTATGTAAGTGTTTTACATGAACAAAACATCAGAGCTAACCTTCTTGAACTAGTCATACTAGCCGCTGATGCTGAGACTTTCTCGATACAGAGAATGTACATTACAATACTGCAAGTTTAGGTGCTGAAGGTGTGACTCCAATCACATTGACCTTTCGGCACCACATGACCTACTGAACACAAGGGGGCAGTATGGTGTGGATAGAAAGTTAAGGATTTACTCTGTGTCCTTCTTTTGTCTATGAAATTGCTACTCTGAGGTTCATTCTGCCTTTCTTCCCAGGCACACATAGTGCACATGTTTTTTGACTCTCATCCTAGAGGGATGTTGTTACCTAGGAGCTGGACTTTGCCTATCTTGATAATATATATCCTGTAAATAAATATCCTTTTTGTTATACTTAGAAAACTTGCTTCACTAATCATTGCTCAGGTCAGATTCCTGCTCTCAGGGAAGCTCACATATACACACCAAATGCTTCAAGTTCCACCACTACTGTCCCTATCCTACTTGTGCCGGCTAGTAATAAAATGCTATTGGATTGATGGCAATGCAAAACCTGAATTTGTATTTCAGAATCAAAACATAAAAGGAATAAGTTTTCAGGGCTCTTCAACATATCTAAAGCTTGGTTGGGGTTCTTTTTTTGCTTCTTGTAATGTTGAAGGTCCAACATTAGAGGGATAACATGGAAGTTTCCATGAGGACAACAGACTGGGTTCTAAGAATAGATCAATGGAAGTGGGCTGTCTCTCCAGACGAAAGGAAGTAACCCAATATATCTAATGGAGCATGGAACCCTAAGAGTTTGATTTAAACACCTTCCCATTTTTAAAAAAGGAGGGGAGGGGGCTAGCTGCAATCCCAAAAATATTGATTTCAATAATCTTAGTATTCACTGCTAGTTCTGTGTTGGATTTGGAACATTTATGATCAGTCCTTAGGCCAGGGCTTTCCAAAGTTTTTCCCGCAGCGACACACCAACCGGCGTTGGTGTGTCGCCGCGGGAAAACCCGGAAGTGCGGCAGCGCGCAAAAACCCGGAAGCGCTGCTGCGCTTTCGGGTTTTGCGCGCTGGAGTTGGTGTGTCGCCGTGGGAAAACCCGGAAGCGCTTCCGGGTTGTGTGGCGACACACCAGACTGTGTGTGGCGACACACTTTTGTGTCGCGACACACAGTTTGGAAAGCTCTGCCTTAGGCCTTGATCTACTTTCAGTTGGCAGTTGCTGAATTATCAAGAATCATCTTGTAATAATTGTTAACTTTTAACTTTTGATGGAACACTTTGCACCTCCTCCTTCTGTTTCAATTTGTATGTATTGCCAGCAACATGCGGTAGACATGCTGAGCTTTGCTCTTTAGAACTCTTTTTAGTATTTAGCAATTAGGTAAACTAGACAACCTGAAAAATCAACAGAACAAAAAACAATCCATTCCTGATTGTCTCTTCAGATCCTTTTTGCCTTAAAAGTCCTTTAATGGTTGACTAATGTGCCAGATGGAAAGTATGTCTCCTAATCCAATGAGATTCAATAGTCTCTTTACAGAACCAACTTCCTCCAGCATGTTAATCAGCCCTAATTTGGAGAAGCCATTTCTAAGGTTGACAGACAAAGGTCATTGTCCAGGTCAGGCTGAAGCTTTGTGAGCTGTGCTGACAGCCATGGAAAAGCAAAGTCATAGAGGTGAACAATGTGTTTCCCATACATTTCTACAAAATGGCTGTGTTTAATTACAACTTACCTGGCTGGATATTAACCTGTGGCCTCCAGGGGAATGGCTCCATATGTTTGCTGAGTGATCCCTTTGTATCTTCTTATCTCCCTTGTAGCCCCTCTGACATTTAAATGGTATGACTTTGTTGACGTCCTTGAATCAAAAGGATTAAATGACATGCATCTTCTTGGGATATCACCCCTTTCCCCAGTCCAGACTCAAAATAATTTTGAATGGAGATGGGATCAAAGCTTTGCATGCAAAAGATCCCAGGTTCAGTTTTTTACATCTTCAGTTAAAAAGATCAGTCAGCTTAGCCCATGATGTGCAAAATCTCTGTCTGAAAGTTGGGAGAGGTTTTGCCAAGGTAACATAGAAAACACTGAGCTATGGAACATGAGAGCTTTTATGAATAAGTTTAGATGCCTGAGTATATCTCTTGGAGGTAAAATGGGGCTAGCCCGAAATAAAGAAATGGTTTTCTGTGAGTTGGATCCAGAGTTAGGTCATACTCAGATTTTGCTCTTCTTCAAGTTGCCTCAGATTTAAGAATGTGGCTCAGTCAGACAGTGTCAGTGAGACCTAGATGGAAGGAAGTAGTCTCTTGGGTCATTCCCAAGCTGCTCAGAGCCATAAAAGTCCACAACAAAACCTTACACTTGATTGGAGGTCAGGATCATGATATAGTATTCTATTCTTCTCCCTCTTGCATGTTTTCATTTCGTTAGAAATGTTGAGAGAACTCATAGCTTGATCTTTGAGATACTTTCCTGGGAAATTCTGCCTGCATTTCTCATATCTATGTGAGATACATCTCCCCTTTCTCCCAATATATATTTGATGTGGTAAATGGTTGGAATTACCATAAAGCAAGATGATAAGAATAATTGTCATTGTTATAATACTGATAATTATAAAAATAATGGTTGGAGTTCTTGGCTCTTGTACAGGATTTTGCTCTTGTAATAATTATGTCATAAGTTACAATAATTCTTACATATTAAGATGTATTTAATATTCAAGAGTTCACAGCAGTGCTATGCAGCAATGGGGTAACTGGAAAGAGTACAGATGCAGTGTGAAAAGTTTCAAATAGTTGTGGAGCTCTTCGTGATAAATATCTTCAATTCAGGAGATTAAAAACAGGCAATGTTATTGCATTAACTTTTAAAAGAAGTATTTGATAAAAAGGACATAAATGTGCCCTATGCCAGCATAGCACATTGGTGGTTCCCTCTTAAATTAATTCTTTGCTCCTCATCATAGGGGTTAAGTGCCACATAAATCGTAATGCTCCACCAGAAGTATGTTCAAGGTGGGAAAGGAGTGCTCTTCAGCCTTCCGCCTTGGTTTTTTCTATCAGTTACAAAGTCTTATCCTATTAACCTTTATAGAAACTCCTTTCTTTTTCTGTCCTCCCATGATTACTGTAATCTACCATGTTGTGGTTCCCTTAAAAAAAAGGCAACATGCTTTTCTTTTGCTGAGATGATATGGTCAGATTTAACACCTTGAGTTCTGAATTGATTTCCTCTATGGAGTGGTCTGATTCTGAGTTCATACTTGGTTGTTCCAGGCAACTACAGCACTGCTTCTTCAATTCTGATATGAAAGCATTGCCATTTACTAGGTCCCTGGATATATGTATGTAAATTTCCATTCAATCGTGTCCGATTCTCGGAGACTGCCTGGACAAGTCCCTGCAGTTTTCTTGGCAAGATTTTCAGAAGTGGTTTGCCACTCCATTTTTTTTTCTTTTGGTCTTCCTTATGATAGTATGCCATTCAAAACAATCCTTTACACTAGTCTCCCACAAGCAGATGTCTTCTATGTATTGGATTTCAACTCCTGTAATCTCCAGCCAACACAAGAATTGAGTTCAACTGGGGAAAACCTACTTGGAAAAGGCTGGTTACACCACCCTGGTTATTGCCCTGCCTTTCCACATGATTCCTAATCCCTTAAACTCTTGCATGTTTAGGTAAATGTCCAGAAACTTGTTCAAGTCTATTTCATATTTCCTTCACAATTTAACAGCATCTTCAAATAACATACTCCTTGGTGCATTTCCTTGTATTCCTTACAGTTAGTACTCTCCTTCCTGGAACAAACAGATCCTTGTTGGACTCTCTTCATAATTGTGTGTAAGAATAACCTTGTGAGACAGGAGGAGGAAGAGCCACAGCCTAGACCAGTGTTTCTCCCCCTCAGAAACTTTAAGATGGGTGGACTTCAACTTCCAGAATTCCCCAGCCAGCCATATCTCAGCCCACGGAAGGAGTAGAGATATGGAAAGCATATCAGAAGGGACCCTCCCTAGTTCTCTGGAAAGTAAAGGCAAGGGGTGTGTGGGGAGATGTGCTTTCAGATTTGCAAGATTCTGTTATTGTAACCTTACAATAAAGGTAGGATTAATACTCATGGTTTTGGTTTCTTGTCTGGACTACCTCGAAGGGCTGGCACTCTTCAACCATTGGGTTTGCTCTACCTGAACCCTTTATTATGTAGTCTACTATGTTTATAAGCTGTGCATTTATCCTCAGAATTTTTAGATATCACCATAGCCATTCTGTGTCTTTCATTGCCTGGCAAGTGCAAGTGGTGTGTTTTTTTAGAAATTTTGTATAGTTTTTAAATTTTTACTTGTTGTAACCCGCCCAGAGTCCCTTGTATGGGAGATGGGCGGGGGATAAATTAAACAAATAAATAAAATAATAAAGTGTGAAACAAAACATCCTGGTCCCAACATACTGTCCCCTCCTTGTCAGCATAATGTAGTGCAGATTTCCCCACATGGGGTCCTCCTGATGATGTGCTGGGACCACCAACCCATCAGTCAAGATATCTAGATGGGTGGGATTTGCATCTGGAGACATCAGGTTGGGTAATGCTGTTGTAGAGCAACTTACGAATCTTTCTCCAGCAGGTTGGAAAAGGATGATGAATAATGAGATCAGATGAAGGTACATCCTGTTGTGAAGCTGCTGAAGAGTTTTGGAAAGGAATGCAACAATGAGCCTTTCATTCAATGCCAAAAGAGAGAGAAAGAGGAGAAAATGCATCACCCAGAAAAAGGATGGCGGTTTACATAAAGAAGAATGTGCTTCTTTGAATATGTAGAGATGCAAATGTAGAAATGATTGCCATACATTTTAAATAAAAATATAAATTAATCTCATGGTAGGTGAAAGGAATGACTGGACCTGTGATATCTTCATGCCAGCTCTTCAGGATGAGTTTCAACTGTCCCTACTCTCCATTCTTATGGCTCTCGAACAAGGCAACCCTTCCAAATGGAAGTTGCCTTCAAACAGAAGGCCCTCCTCTCCTAAGCAAGTCACAGGAATACCCTCATATGCCATTTGCTCAGAGCTGAAACTATCCTAGCCTTATATTATCATGTATTTTATTTTTACTGTGGCTACAGTTTCCAGAATTAATAGTTTTCCTCCGCTGGTCTTAATTTACCAGGGATACTTCTGCTCAGCAACCCACAATGCCCACATTTTTTGGACTGCTTCTCCTCACTCCTTCTCTTTATTTATTACATTTCTATTGGTCCTTTCTTTCAAGGAACTCCATGGGACCAGGCTACCTGAGGGACCGTCTAATTCCCATAACATCGAACCTTCCCACTCTTTCAGGCAGAGAGGGCATGCTGCGGACCCCGTCGGTAAGGGAATTTCACTTGGTGGGGTCCAGAAGGTGGGCCTTCTCTGCAGTGGCACCCACCCTCTGGAACGTTCTGCCCCCGGAGGTGAGGCAGCCCCCATCACTCCCAGCCTTCAGGAAGAACTTAAAGACCTGGTTCTGCCGCCTCACCTGGGATGGGAAGGGTAACAGCTCCTCCTGGGGATGGCTGGTGCCATAGAGCCCTCTTTTAAATACGATCTTATCACCTCTTGGATTCTATACTTAATTTATTTGTATGGTGATTGTATTGTACTGTATTATGTTTTCTGTATTTTAATTACTGATTTCCTTGTAAACCGCCCAGAGTCCCCTTTGGGGGAGATGGGCGGTGATAGAAATTGGATAAATAAATAAATAAATAAATAAATGTATGTTATCCCAGACTTATGAAGTCAGTTATGCTGAGATCACAATTACCCCTAAGTCCCCTCATGAGCTTCCTGACTTGGTTCAAAATCTAGGAAGTACAGGTTCGAGCCTGCCCCAGCTCTTCGATCAGACTGGCTTGCCCTTGGTGATGGCAATCCCAGCTCAGGAAGGCAGAAGGCTGCTACACTGCCAACTTGTCAAGGGCAGCACAGTACAGCACAAAGGGCAGGCAAGAAAAGAAGGCTTTGTCCATGCATGTTGAGGTCTTAAACTGTATCGCTGTTATTTCCAATGGTTAGAATTAAGTGCCGAAGCACTGAACTAGCACCCTGAGAATATCTGTGAGGACATACTCATGCAATGATTTAGCTGCAGTTTAATTTCATGCCCCAGGAAACTGACCTCGTTTTCCTCCTAGGACCCAGTGGCTTCCTTGAAGTAGCCTGATACTCCTATTATTCCCACGATTCTTGAAAATGCTCTTCTCCTGCCTTTCTTAGAAAATGAAACTATTCACTATTCTGTTTCTCTGCTTTGAGAAGGGAGAAACAGGGTTGGGGTTAGGAAGCAGATTCTTGTAACTCTTTATTTAATTTTTAATTTATTTTATATCCCGCGATAATAGAAAAGTTGCATAAGAAGCTGACAGTAGGTTGAACACCATTGACTGTACCTAGGATGCCAGAGAAAAATAAGCTTTTGTTAAGTGTCGGTAATATAAAATATACCACCCCATCTTTTAAGAAATACCTTTGATCTCAGTATCATCACATAAATAGGGAGGGAATGGCCTCCCCCTTGAGATTTGGATGGCCCTAACCCTCTTGGCTTTCTGGAAGGCTGTTAAAACTTGTCTTTCCCCCCAAGCATTAGACCAGGATGTTAGATGAACCCAACACGTGTGTGTGTGTGTGTTTTATGGAATTGTTATGTAGTGCATTATGGTTGGTTGCACAGTCAGCCAGATGTCCACCTATCGAGACCTTCCCAAGGACCTGGGATAGGCAGATGTTGTTGTTTAATAATATTAAAGGTATCGTCGCAGGATGTAAGCTGTTCCAAGTAAAGCTGGCTTTTATGGTGATTTTGTCAATGCCAATGGTGTTCAAGTAGTGCTCTAGATGTTTTGGAACTGGTAGCCTATTATTATTATTATTATTATTATTATTATTATTATTATTATTATTTCCTTGTATTGTATTATTTTAATTGTTTAATTGTTTTGGAAGTATTGTTCGCTGCCCAGAGCTATGTATTTAAGATAGGTGGCTATATACATTTTATAAATGAATGAATGCATATTCTTCATCTTTTTCAGCTCTCATCCTCTCCGTTCTTGCCCCCGTCCTCCACAATTAACTTCTGAATAGAAAATCTCATGTGCTTTATACTTTATCAGAAAGGCAAATATTTGGGAGAGTTTGGGAGAACGTAAAGGAACTCTCCTCTCAGCATTCTTGAGTGAGGCTTCCAGGTTGTATATGCAACATATATACATGTGGGAGTATATTCTTTAAGGGTTCCATGCACACACACAGACAAAGCCTCCCTTGGATTCCAGGCCTAGGATTTCTATTTATAAAATTGTAATGCAAATAGCATAACAATCTCAAATAATGGTAGTCTATGGGTGTTTTTTATTTATTTCACAGCGTTTATATGCCATCCTCATCAACGATGCTGTGTGACTCACAACAATAAAACAAAGCAACAGAAAATGTATCATAAAAAGGTGACATCATTTTAAAAAAATCATAAAATAACCAGATACCAGATACCACCAGATGTTCACAAGTGATGCAGGATCCGAGTGGTGGGCTATTTGACTTTTCAGTCCTGAAATGTGTTTGATCGTTTGCAGATGGAGAAGCTAAACCATGTTGTGTTACACAGAATCGTAAAATCATCAAGTTGGAAGGAGCCATTGGGTTATTGCCTCCACCCCCCTCCTCTGGGCAGGGCTCCAAAGGAAAACATCCCCAACTGGTCATTGTCCCATGTCTGCCTGAACACAGAAACCAAGAGGGAGCTCACGATCTCTCTGGGGAATTGGTGCCATGGCTAAACTGCTCTTACCTTTCCCCACATTCCATCAGCATCAACCTTTTTGTAATTACAATCTGGTACTCTGTGTCCTACACTCTGGGATGATAAAAACCAGGTCTTAGCTACCTTCTGTGCAACATCCTTTCTGGTAGTTGAACAGCACCATCAATTTTCTCTTTTCAGGTTTAAACTTCCCCAGTTCCTCAACCCTTCATACAACTTAGCTTCTGGTCCTCTGATCATCCTCATTGTCTTCTCTGAACCTGTTCCAGTTTGTCTGGATCCTCTTTAAAGTAAACGGCTAACGCAGGGGTGGGCAATGTCAGGCCCGCGGGCCATATAAGGCCCACGGGGCTCCCGCCTAAAGCCCGTGGGGCTCCCGCCTGCAAACCACGCCCCTTCCACGCGATTGGCTCCTGCCCGCAAACCCTGCCCCCCAGTGCTTGTGATTGGCTCCCGCCCGCAAACTCCAGCCCCCGGTCCGTGGAAATCCCAGAAACCCCACCCCCCGGTCCCCGGTTATAAATATCCAAATGGCCCTTGGCAGAAAAAAGGTTCCCCACCCCTGCTAATGTGTTGATGCTTGTCATGACACCCAGAGCCTGCTGCCTGAGGAGGACACCTGCTGGAGCCTGGCCCCATTCTTTTTGGTAACAGCACAGAAGCTGACCTCCATTCCAGTGGACATTTTAAAAATGACATGCCTTTTAAAATTTCTCATGCTTTCTGCATGAGTGATAAGTTTTAGACTGCTGTTATAATATTTTAATGGTTGCTATTTTCTTGTTATTGCCAGTTCAAAAAGCATTGGGCCAAAATGTTGATAGTCTCTTTGGAAGTGTTTGTTTGCTTTTGTACTATATTTGGAAGGTCCCCCCCTCCTTTTTAATTTTTTTTTTATATGAGCAATTGTTTTGAATTATGCTGTAAGCAAGCTTGGGTGCTTATGTGTGCCGTAGTGCTGTGCCAGAGCTTTCTTAGATCAGGTATTTCGACCATGTTTGGTATACCCATGGTACATTCCAACATTCCCATGGTACCAACATGGAACACTCCAGATATTTGTCACTACAACTTACACCAGATGTAGCCATAGTGACTAACAGCCAGGGATGATATGAATTGTAATCTAAAGCAACTGGATGACACTAGGTTTGGGAAAGCAGATGGACCTTATCTACCCAGCAGCTGTTTTTATTCATTGTTCAATGAATATGATGATCAACTGCCATTTGTTTCCTCACTAGTGTCTTACAGCATCTTCTAGAGCAGTGTTTCTCAACCATGGCAACTTTAAGAGGCGTTGACTTCAACTCCCAGAATTCTCCAGCCAGCCACGCTCCAACTGTCGTTGTGGCCATATGACAGTAATGTGGACAAGCTTTACTTCTGAATAACAGCTGGGTGAAACGTAGGGAACCAGCCTAAGAGGGCTATCTCAAGAGAGCTTCCTTGTACGTACCATCTATGCACATTTAGGTGCTCCCAGCCAACCTAGGACCCAGGCATCGGCAAAAACCAAGCACTATGAACACTTTTTTATTTGGACTAGCTTTTGGAAGAATGACACTTGCTGGCAGAGAGTTTAGAAGCTTTTAATAGGATTTTTAATTAACTCTGCTGTTCTGTAATGGCATTGTCTATTTCTCATTGCTAAGGGCCTTTATAGTGAAATGGGTTACATATTCTATATTCTGCTTTTTTTTTTAATTCTAAGCCATATGCTATACAGTACAGTTATGCTGGTGCCAAAGCAACCTTACAAATCAGAAGCAGAAACTCCTGACATCCAAAGGTGAGGTAATTTAAGGGCTTTGAAAAGGCCATTTTTTACTTTTACTGTATATGCAATCCTTCCTCCAAAGAGGGCAAGACTGTATAATTTGAAATTGGGCAACTTTTGAAAGACTGGGGAGCACAATTCAGCCTTTTAATCTGGCAATATGGTGTGGTCTTTGGGAGCGAGTGCAACCCATCTTTAGGGTTAATTTTTTTGGCATTTGGGGTGGGTTTAAAGGTAGAAATGGAAATGAAGGACTTCCGCAAAGCAACTATCATCATCAAGCAACTATTCCCAAATCCAAAATAGTCCCAAATCATTCTCCTAATATTTAGCCATTTTGCTGGTGATTTTCAGTGGCAAAATTTTCTTCTGGACAGAGAGCTCTGATGTTGCTCCTGGGATCTGTTGGAGCCACTCTCCCAGCTTAGGAGTCACAGCCTCGAGTGCTCCTACCACCACTGGAACCACTTTGGCCTTCACTTTCCACATCCTCTCTAGTTCTTCCTTCAGGCCCTAGTACTTCTCCAGATTCTCACACTCCTTCCTGATGTTGCTGTCACTTGGCACCGCTACATCTATCACCACTGCTGTCTCCTGGTCCTTGTCTACTACCACAATGTCTGGTTGATTGGCCAGTACCTGCCTGTCCGTCTGGATCTGGAAGTCCCACAGGATGCTAGCCCTGTCATTCTCCACAACCTTCTGTGGAATCTCCCATCTGGACTTGGGAGGGTCTAGCCCATACATTGTGCAGATGTTCCTGTACACAATGCCAGCTACTTGGTTGTGCCGTTCAGTGTATGCTGTTCCTGCCTGCATCTTACACCCTGCCTCTATGTGTTGGACTGTCTCTGAGGCCTCTCTGCACAGTCTGCACCTTGAGTCCTGTCTAGTGTGGTAGACCCCTGCTTCTATGGATCGGGTGCTTATTGCCTGTTCTTGTGCTGCTATGATCAGTGCCTCAGTGCTGTCTTTGAGTTCAGCTGTTTCCAGCCACTGGTAGAACCTGGAAAAGAGAGAGGGAGAGGGAGAGGGAGAGGGAGAGAGAGGGAGAGGGAGAGGGAGAGGGAGAGGGAGAGGGAGAGGGAGAGGGAGGGAGGGAGGGAGGGAGGGAGGGGGAGAGAGAGAGAGAGAGAGAGAGAGAGAGAGAGAGAGAGAGAGAGAGAGAGAGAATGAATGAGAATATATCTTTGGAGCCACCTAATCTTGTTTGTTTTTTTTCTAGCCCAAATATGGTAAGTTGAAAAAGTATGAGTACTGTAGTCCAAGGTCACCCAGTTAGCTTTATGACTGAGTAAAGGCTAATCTGATGCTGTAACCACCATACCACACAATTTTTCATTCTCTCCTGTCCTACTAAACCTCTAAAAAGCTATTCCTAAAGAGCAGGGAAAACCCAGACTGGCATTTCAAGGGGCGTTATGCGAGTATCATTATTCAAGAATAAGTCCCATGAAGTTCAGTGGAATTTACTTCCCTGTAATAGGTAAAGTACTGTAGCCTCTGACATAGATAAGGGGCAAACCGAGTTTGCAGTGTCTCATTCTCACACATATCACTTTGCTGAGGAGAAATTCTGGAACTGAGAACAAAACCCTCTTCAGTTTGAGAAACATGGAGTTTATCATTCTGAAGGTAGATATGAGAGCTAAAATATAAATTTTATAAAAGAAAAAGCTAGCTCTTCTGAAGACGACTCCCAGACGCTCAGCCCAATGTAACTGTTCTCCAACATAATCCAGACCTTGTCAGCTTGCTGAGGACAGCATGGGTGAAGTGTGGAGGAGAGGGGGAAATCTGTTTCATTTGTTGATGTAGACACATTAACTAATTCTATATCTCTTAATTGCAGTAGGGGGTGAGGATGTATTTGGAGGCCTTAGTCCAAGAAGACCCCCCCCCAAAAAACAAAAACAAAACCCTACTAGCTGTTCCTTCTTTTCTCTTAGGGATTCTGTAGCTTCCTTCATTCTCCACTTCTCTCATATTACAGAAAGAAGGTAATTTTTCCTGGCCATTTACTAAAGCTCATTAAAGACCGAAGAGAACAAACAATGCTTCTCCTCAGAGGCTACCATTCAAACTCACACTGCATTTCTCTGTTCTAATACTTGAGACATATTAATTATTCCTTAGTGAAAAGTGCATAATTCCTATTCTTCATTTCATTGGGGGGGGTGGGCTGGAGACAAATAATAGGAAGTTTCTCTGAGTGAAAAGCTGTCTATGCAGTAGGGAAATGAGGGGGAAAAATGTGTGTTCTAAGAGGAATAAAAGCAATTATTTCCAATAATAATTTGAGGGATATTAATGTCTTTCTAAAGTAGATTGCTTTCAAGTAAACACTGGGACTGAGTAAATCTGTTTTATTTATTAATCATTCCAAAAGTTCATTCTTTTAAATGATCAGCTTCCCTGACACATAATGGCTTTAGTTAAATGGCAACTTGCAAATGTCGAAAAACTTTTGTAACCAGAGACTAATTTGTTTAATGCACTGAAAATGTTGTGCAGACATGAAACTACATATTAAACTTCAAAGGAAAATGCTCCAGCGACTAAATCATCTTAAAAGCAGGAGCACCAGCAGTGCCATACATACAGGATTTTAAATGCACCTACATTTTCAAATACGGAGCATTCTCTGAACTTTTTTCTTCACCTCAAGACTGAGGTGCCATATGATGTCTATATTTAATTTCCAAATAACTTAAAAGGGATAAGATTTTCTTTTGCATCTCAATTAATTAGTTCTGTCTCCATTTGACCAGCATATAGTGCTGTTGACATCACCTTCTCCATATGCTTTAAAGAGTCCCAGGGGAAACAAAAAAGGAGAGAGAGAGAGAGAGAGAGAGAGAGAGAGAGAGAGTGAGAGAGAGAGAGAGAGAGAGAGAGAGAGAGAGAGAGAGAACGAAGAGAATACATTTGGAAACCATTTTATTTCTCAATTACCAACCAAAACGTATGGAAAAGATTTACGCTCTATATGATTTACACCATAATTATACTTTGAAAGCTTAGAAATAAATGGCATGATCTTAAGAATCATTAGTTACTATACCCAATGTAATTGGTGTAAACTAATGAGTTTACTGGATGGCTGACCCTTAATTACTGATTAAAGTTAAAGCAGAACTTGAGCCAATCAGAAATTTGTTTGCTTTCAAAAGCACAGAAGACTTTTTTATTTTTAAATGTTTCCTAGTAAGCTGCTTTATGATTAGCTGGGGCGCATGACACAAGCCTTTTTAAAGCAATCACATGCAGCTTCTTAACAACAGAACAGTAACTTATTTTTGCTCTTATGAATTAATGTCCATCTGACAAGCATGGAACAAACTAGGAATATAATTCCTATCCTAGAGTTTCAGGAGATAACAGGTTTAAAAAGAGACATATACATTTCCTTATTAAAATACATTAAAATCAAATTGTCTTGCAAATAATTATGGTTATCACATACAAAAAGAAATAAAAAATAGTATTGGCATCACCACAAGAGGGAGAACTAACTTGCATAGGATGTACATGTGCTAATTTCTATGTACAGGTATGATTTTCTATATTACTGCTAGAACAAATAAAATTCATTTCAGCATAAGAAAGGAGACTATGGCTTGTGCATTTGTTCGGTCTGCAAGAGATGGGATCTCCTTTCATACGGTCCTTTACTCTAAATTTGCTATATGTAGCTTTGGGATTCAGTACTTTTAGTACTTTAATCTGCAATAGACCTGTTTCATTTATATAATGTTCTAAGCGATCTAGTCATTGTCATCTTCTAGGACAAAAAAAGGGACAAAGAAGGAAAGTGGGTGCAACCAGATGGAGACTTTCTGTCTGCAAGTTTTCTGCTTCATCCTACTAACCCACAGACTGACCGTGTAGTTGGAAAAAATCGCCACTAACACTCCAAGCAGCAGGGCCAAGCCTCATTTCCGCTGCATGATCCCATTTCTTCCTGCTAGCATACTTCTTCTTTCCCCCACCCTTACCATCTGCTCTCGGAGTATAATTACAACAATAATCAAACTACTAAACAAATTGTTGCCCTTTTGTGACACCCTTAATCAGCTGCTTCACTTTGCCTAATGATGAACACAAACTCAAACAGTTTGACACCCTTAGTTTAGCAGAATGTGGTTTCCCTTTCCAAACAGCTAAGGCAGCCTGCCTACTCCAGCTCTCAACCCTCTCCAGCCAGTATGGCCATTGCTGAAAATTTTGCGAGCTGAAGTCCATACATCTAGAGAGTGCCCAGGCTGGGAAGTCTGGAGAACAGTAGTAACATTCAGCACCACGTTATCTCTCTATCATTAGAAAAAGAACAAATCAAGTGCAGCTTTTCTACAAATACTCTGAAAGTATTCTGCCGTTTTCCTTCTGAATCTCTAAGCAGAGGATCATCAGAGGACCATCAGTGGTCCACAGAGAAAAGTTTGAAAAGCTGTGATCTAGAATAAAGATCAGTTAGTCAACTAAAACTTCCCCATTGTGTAGTAGGGCAATTCTACCTCTTCTTTCCAGCTCTTGGCTCTGAACCAGGGTTTAAGGTGAAGCAGGTCTGAGCTCTGCAGCCTATTTCTAGGACTTGGCCCCAACATATAAATGGAATATTGATGGATATTCTTTTTCTTCTAAATCTGTTTGGGGTAGCTGATGAGCCATTATGGAAACTCATTATTCCAAGGTAGCACATAATTTGGTGATTAATGCTGTTGTATGTTGTAGCAATGATGTAAGAAAGCCATCTCATTCAGGCAGTCTTCAGCAGCTACTCTGGATACCTGTGATCTGTACATCAATCTACACATTTTGAAACATATTGAAAGGAAGAAATACATGAGGGATAACAATTAAAAAAGGAATTTGGGGTATAGTGTTTCATAAATGTCATTAAAATGTACCCTTATATCAGGGAAGGTAGCCCCAGCTTCTTTTAAAAAGTAAAAGTTCCCCCCGCACATGTGTGCAGTCGTGTCTGACTCTAGGGGCCGGTGCTCATCTCCGTTTGTTAGCTGAAGAGCCAGCGCTGTCTGAAGATGCTTCCACGGTCATGTGGCCGGCATGACGCACGTGGAACACTGTTACCTACCCACTGAAGTGGTACCTATTCATCTACTTGCATTTGCATGCTTTCGAATTGGTAGGTTGGCAAGAGCTGGGGCAAGTGCGGGAGCTCACTCCATCATGCGGGACTAGGGATTCGAACCTCTGAACATGCGATCTTCCAATTGACAAGCCTGGTGTCTTACCCGCTGAGCCACCACGCCCCAGCTTCTTTTATTTCACTCTAAATTCCCCTCCCCAAATCATAATAGCAAAATTCAGTGGGATGGTTCTTAGGTTTTAGTCTGTCTATCTCCACCCACCCGCCCACCCCGTCCCACAAATATATAGCCAAATAGATGCACTGAACAGAATATAGGCTTTATGTGTTATTTTATTTTAAGACATGGATCAGAGATGGTAAGCATGTGCTGGGCCTAAGCTTGGGAAGCCTGGATCTGAGCTTCTTATTTCTTTAACAGCAACTTGTTTTGCAAAATATAGTAGGTGGTGATTTCATCATTGATTCTCCTTCTGGTTTCCCATCTCACTATAGCCCAACTTTACTTCCCAAATTTTGTTTTTGAATACTTCCAATTATCTAATGATAATTATGGCTGTGAGAGTTGGACCATAAGGAAGGCTGAGCGCCGAAGAATTGATGCTTTCGAACTGTGGTGCTGGAGAAGTCTCTTAAGAGTCCCTTGGACTGCAAGGAGGTCAAATCAGTCAATCCTAAAGGAAATCAACCCTGACTACTCATTGGAAGGATAGATACTGAAGCTGAAACTCAAATACTTCGGCCACCTAATGCGAAGAGAGGACTCACTGGAAAAGACCCTGATGCTGGGAAAGACTGAAGGCAAAAGGAGAAGGGGACGGCAGAGGATGGTTAGATAGCATCACCGATGTAATGAACATGAATTTGAGTAAACTCTGGGAGACAGTGGAGGACAGGAATTCCTGGCGTGCTATGGTCCATGGGGTCATGAAGAGTCGGACACGACTAAACGACTGAACAACAATTATCTAATGAAGGTTTTTTCCCCCAGATTCCTCCCTTGGACAGTTGGCTTTGAACTCATGCTCCACTGAATACAATTCACCTTTTCCCCCATGTAAACAAAAAATTCCATCTTGTAGTTTTTAAAGCCAAAATCTGAATTGTTCTTTAAGATGTCAAGTACACGAAAGGATATACAGAAAATATAAAGAATTAATTTATAATCTGAGGCTACCTAGTTACCAGAAACATCAAGCCTCCCTTTCTTATTAAAATTATTTTTATATTGTATAATATATAGGCTGTGCTTAAATGGATTATCTGCTTTCTGAGTGGAAGAGCCATAACATAAATTTCTTTTCTTAAGCCAAGAAAAGTATTCAGGGACAGTAAGATGAGCAACTGTCAATTTGCTTTAGTATTATGCATCAAGACACAATGATTTCATTTTCATCAGCCATGCAATAAAACAGAAATATGCAAAGCACTTGCAAGAGAATCACAGGATCCACAGGATCCACACTGAAAATAAATCTCTTGACTTACCTCTTGTCTGAACAGTATACCACAACTGATGTCTATTTAACCGTGGGAAACCAATGTCTTTTGACAAAATCATTTTCAAATGAATGTTGACTCACAATTGCAAAATTGTCCACAAGACTTTGCAATAAAAAGGATAAGGGAGAATGTTCAAATAGGCCTGCACAACTTGCAACCTCTTCAACTCAAACATAGTCCATCATCTTGCCAAGTGCTGGACTGCTGTGCTTTTGTTTTTTGCAGTCCAAGGCAGGAAGCAAAGCCTGGTAAGCTGATCAATTGCTGGTGGACTGAAATACGATTAGGAGGCTGTTTCCGCCCTCCTCCCGGAGATAAAACATCTCTCAGGTGAGGATTTCAGATAAGTTAAGTGTTGTGCTTCTGAAGCTCCAAAGCCATTTCAACTGTATGGGAATGAACGTTTCTGGTTAGTTGTGCAATGCTAGCCAAAATACTCCCGCTATGATCATGGATGAAAAAGATGCAAATCTGAAAAGGTATCTCCAGAAGAAAGAGCATTCAGTCAAGTTTCCCACCTATTTGCTTACCACACATTTCTAGAAAGTAATATTTTCACATCATGATGTTTGATATATACAAGTAAGAATCTGTTTTTCTCAGCTGTATGTGAACTGGGCTCCAGTGCTTGGAACTTGGTCAATTATTCAGCTGTTCCTGAATCTTCATGACTCATGGACGTCATTTCACCAGGACTGACAGTAGCAGCTTCTTTGAGTTTTGCAAGCTCATGCTGTTATCAGTGGAAGCATCTAGCTACTTGTGTTCCACCAGCATCTTTTTCAATTGCTCTCTATTCTTCCCAAGCATCAGGGTCTTCTGCTGTGACTCATCTTTGCATTTTGTGTCAAAAATACTTAAGCTTCAACGTCATTATCAGTGCTTCCAGTGAGCAATCTGGTGTTACTTATTTTACCATTGAATGATTGGTTCTTGTGGTCTAAGGAATTTTGAACAATGATCTCTAGCACCACAATTCGAAGGCAGCCATTTTTTTTATTCAGCCTTTTTGATGATCCAAACTTTCACAGCCATGTTACTACCTGGCCATGACATATGTACCTTTGTTATTGGTATGATGTCTCTGAATTTTAATATTTTGTTTAAATCTGTCACAGTCTTTCTCCCAAGTAGCAGATGTCTCTTTATTTCATGGCTACAGTCACCATCCCTGTGAATTTTTGAGCTTAGGCTACTTTGATTTTTTAAAATGCCTATTTGCATTGGGTTAGCATTGCCTGCTAACATAATATTTAGGGTGTTTTTTTTAAATATTGAGCAGCAGACTAGCATTTACACTCTTTTCTTTCAGCTTCCACAAGAAATTCCTTAACTCTTCCTTGCTTAAAGGAAAATAATATCAACATATGTGATGTTATTGGTGTTTCTCCCAGCAGTTTTAATTCCAATTTCTGTTTCTTCTAATCCAGCATTTCTCATGAATTTGTCTGCATATAAGTTAAATAATTAAGGTGACAATATATCACCTTGGCACACTCCTTTCCCAAATTTGAACCATTTAATTGCCCAATTTTCTATTTTGTCACTTGCTTCCTGGTCATCATATGGTCATCATATGAGGTGGCCTGGTACACTCAAGTTTTTAAGGACTGCTACTAATTGTTGTGATTTATAACCATTCCACATTTCTTCAGCTATTTTCAGCATATTTTGTTTGCTACATCTTTAATGATATCACAAATTTCAGTCCAGAGTTCTTTAGACACTTTATTTCTCAATTCAAATCCATTAAATCTATTCTTTACCTTCAATGCATAGTCATAGCAAATATTGATAAAGTTGTATTTCATTGACCTTCTGTTTTTATTTGTTTTCTTAGTTTAAATTGGATTTTTGCAAGATAGCGTTTAACATTGTCTTTCATCTATGACCTAGCCATCATGGGTGATCCTTCTGACACTGTACACTTCCAGACGTGTAGCCACATTTGCCTACTTGTCAATACATACATACAATGTAATTGTACAATACAATACATACATTTATTTGTACTTTGCCTTTTTGACACTTGTGATTAGAAATGGTTTCATATTCAGACAAAGGGTATGGGAGATTCACATATTTGGTAGGCAAGGAGGGACAACCCAGCTGTCAACTCCTCCATTTTTAAAATATCTAGTTCAAATGATATTTGGATATCATGTCACTTTTGTATGAAAATTTTGGGCCATGGCATCTTGGTTCACACTATTTTACTCTTTCCTCCTCCTCCTCCTCCTCCTCCTCCTCCTCCTCCTCCTCCTCCTCCTCCTCCTCCTCCTCCTCCTCCTCCTCCTCCTCCTCCTTTTTTGCTAGTTTATAAGCATTTTCTTCCTTTTACTTTTGAAATTGTGTTAGAACTGGTGAAGGGAAATTGTGACTTGTGGTTTACAGGTTGCCTTCAATCTGATTTCATGCAGAAAGAGACAGTCCTTCAAGTTCCACCTAGCATTTGCTCTAGCTCCACCTGCTATGACCTTAAACTCTTTTCTTGTGGGTCAATGGCCCTTTTTATGCAGAAAGTTTCTTGCCTTTGCTTTAGGAAAAATACTTAACTTCTAGAATCATGTACCTTGGGCTTCCCCTTTTCATAACTGATCACATTTCCAGAATGTTCCCAATTTAACTCTGTTGTTCTTTCCTTTTTTTTAATGGATTTTTTATCCCGTCTTTATTACTTTAAAAATAACTCAAGGCGGGGAACGTAATTAATACTCCTTCCTCCTCCTATTTTCTTTTGTGTGTGTGCCTTCAAGTCAGTTTTGACTCCTGGCGACTGCCTGGACTAGTCCCTGCAGTTTTCTTGGCAAGGTTTTCTGAGATGGTTTGCCATTGCCTCCTTCCTAGGGGTGAGAGAGAGTGACTGGCCCAAGGTTACCCAGCTGGCTTTGTGCCTAAGGCGGGACTAGAGCTCAGTGGTCTCCTGGTTGCTAGCCTGGTACCTTAACCACTACACCAAACTGGCTCTCTTGTACATTTCATTACAGCATAGCTTTCCAAAGTGTGTGTTGCAACACACCACTGTGTCGCCTGCAGTGTCCTGCTGTGTCGCGCAAAAACCCGAAGCGCTGATGGGGGAACCGAAAGAAGTGGCACCCCCGCCAATCAGCGCCACCGCCGCGGCGCTGATTGGCAGGGGTGCCGCTTCTTTCAGTTCCCATCAGCACTTCCAGGTTTTTTGCGCGACAGACCAGGACACCGCAGGCCACACCGCCGCCGCCATTGGTGTGTGTCGCCAACGTTAAAAGTTTGGAAAGCTCTCCATTACCTGATCTTAATCAGAAGTTTTATGTGTGTAGAATGGCAAAATATACATTACTGAAAAAGAAGCAGCTTTGAAATTTTCAGGTTTGCAGTCAGAATAAAGAGGCTGTTTGCTAAAACTTTATTGATTTAGGGAAAATTCCATAAGCTATGCCATTTTTTGTGGACTCAAGCTAGAAACTCTTCTGTTGAATTGGAAAAAATATCACAAGCAAAAAGCAGATAGAATGGTTATATATGACTCCTCTTAAAACATGATTGAAATAGTAAGCACTACTTCATATGTAGCTGAAGTAGATAATCAGTATGTATCTTGCTTACTAGGTGCAAAATAGTAGATATGAAATATTAATCGTAGATTCCTTCTGTAGATAATAACATTTCGAAATTATCAAAACTTCATGTGCTCTTCCTGGCAATGTTATAGTAAATAATACATTATTTTGCTGGGATGATAACATGTGGAAATTATAATGATGCTCTAGAGTTTACAATGGGACACAAATGTTAAGAAGGAATTTTAATGTTGCCCTAAATATTTATCTGGGCAGAAAGGAAGAAAACAATAAAAATGAAGCAATAAATGAGTATGTGCACATTTGAATGCAATGGTAATTTCCTCTGAATGTTTTAACTTGCTTGGCAGAAATACGGAGAAAGCTAAAGTTCTTATTCTTCCTTTGGAGCAAATTATTTCTAGATATTGTTCTACATTATGGTCTTCATTTTCTGGTTATCTTTTCTTAGAGCATAAAAGGTTGTGATGCAGAGAGCAACAATACAGAATGCAATCCTATGCTTACATTTCAGAATAAACAGGGAGAGGTTCGCACTGTAAAAGGTAGAATGCTTTGGGTAATGCTATATTAAAAGTAACTACATAAAGATATAGCTATTTTGTAATTGGAAAATCTTCAAAAACAATTTTGCTATTATTTGATCAATTTTATTTAAAAAAAACCTTGAAACATTAGATTTTGCTGAAGGAAGGTCAAGCCTCAAAAGAGTGGCAGTTTATCAGAAATAATTGGGTTACAAAGTTTGATGTCAAGAAGCACAATTGTGCCATTAAGATGGATCACTTACTTAAGACACAAATTCTTGGTTAACTAAATTAACAAGATTTATTTATTTAAAAAACTGTACCTATTTATTCTCATAGTCTGTTAATTTAAAACAGCTTTCTTCAATCCGGAGCCCTCCATGTGTGTTGGAACTACAAATTCCAGAATTTCCAGGCAGCAGAATCAGTGGGGAAATGCTAGCTAGGCATTCTATTAGTTGCCATCCCACCATCTGAAGGGCAACAGGTTGGGAAAAGCTTATTTTGAATATTATGCCATATACGGAGGTAGAGTATCCTATTAAGGTTCAGTAACAAAAAGAAGCATAGTAACAGATTGCAGAATTGGGGAACAGTTGTGAGACGTGCTGAAGTTCAAAGCTACACTCGTATGGATGTTAACCTACAAAAAGAATATATCTCATAGCTGAACTATTAGAAATCCCATGAGAACTTCTGAGTTTGGGAGACATGAAGAGAAGAAGGCTGAATTCCACAATCCTTCTGGTAAATTCAGGAAATGGAGTGCTATATTCTTGGCAAAGCACAACCTATCTAAGGTCAGTTAGCACGTTCTCCTTAAGCCTTCATGGTAGCATCATCTCACGGGGTTCATCCCAGGCTTGGGGAGGAGAGAATTCCTGCCATCAAGAGGAACTGCAAATGGCAGTGAATGTCTACTCCAGACCATGATATTAGCCCCAGTCCTTCTCACTTTCACAAACTGTGAATAGGATGAGGAGAGTAAGATGGAACCATTTTTGAATCAGCACTACTGTACTTTTAAGAAAAATAATTGTAACCATATATAATAATAAAATAGACAGCGCCCAGGCTAAATTCTAGCACATACAGTATAGCAAGGAGTCTTTTCATGCCCAGTCTCTCATACTATTAAATTCTCTGGTACAGCCTACTCAGAAGTGAGTCCTATTGACTTTCATAGGTGTACTCCTATATAATTATGTGTAGAATTGCAACCTGAATTGTCCCTACAGGATTAAACTGTGCAAGAGCATTGAAAGCCACAATTTTGTATACTTTCCAATGGGTAAAATCCATTTAATTTAATGGAGCTGACTTCTGGATAGACACGCGTGGGACTGTGCTGCGTATGAGAAGTGAAAAATTGGGATGGGATTGATCTAGTCAGACTTGAAAGCACTGTTTAAATCCTATTGATTTCAGTGAATTAGGCACATTTTTAATTAATTCACATTATAAACTTAAGGCTATTGGATGATACTTTTTTCTTGCTGTTTGTGTGTGTGTGTGTGAGAGAGAGTCTGTGTATTTACATTACTCTCTTTGAATAGAGAGGTGAGCAACTTTCAAAGTATTTTGGAAGAAAGATGATAGTTTTTCAAACGTCAGCATGTCCCTAAGCTACTTTTTAATCTACAGATTCATATATATGAAATTATGGCAATTATATATAAACCAAATAGCAATGCTTAGTTACATACATTCTGTCTGTCTGTCTGTCTGTCTGTCTGTCTGTCTGTCTGTCTGTCTGTCTATCTATCTATCTATCTATCTATCTATCTATCTATCTATCTATCTATCATCTATCATATTTATGATGGCACCTATGGCTTTGGTGGTTTATAAGATTAAAACAGAACATGACAACAAGTCATTCTACAAACAACAATGGTTAACCCTGAGAGAAAAATCTCACATTCTCCCAACACAATCAGTGCCTCAAAGGAGCCACTATTCATTCCAGGCCAAAAGCTGAGAAAAAAAACAGGTCTTCGGGACTTAACAGTATCTAAAGGAAAACAGGGTGGGGACTGTTCAGATCTCTGGGGGAACACTATTCCAGAGGGCAGGGGCTCTGACAGAGAAGGATCTCTCCCTGGACCCCATCAGATGGCACTACTTCATAGATGGGACTTGGAGCATGACAAATCTGTCCGATTACACAGGACGGACAGAAACCACAGAAGATATACGGTCCCGCAAATAGCTAGGCCCTAGTCCACGTAGGGCTTTATGAATTGCACTCGGAAGCTTATTAGTATCAGGGGCAGCTGTCAGAGCAGGGCAGTCCCATTACTGCTTATGCATTCTGGACCAGCTGCATCAATCCCAATGGCCTTCGAGGGCAGCCCCACATAGCATGCATTGCAACAGTCCACAGTATTCATGCATGATTGTTTCATGGTATTTATATACTTAACTTTGCCCTCACTTTAAGTCTTTCAGCTGGGTCTATCAAAAAATGGCACCAGAGCAAGAGGTAACTAAGGCATGAATAACTGTGAGGAGGCCCTCCCGGGCCAGGAACTGGTACCAACGTGCACAAGATGGATGTATGCCAAGGCCCTCCTGGCCACAGCTTCCACTACCCTTCGAGCAGGAGCTGAGAGTCCAGGAGGACCCGCTGATTGTGCACTGTCCCAAGTGGGGAAGTGCGGCCTCATCCAGAACTAAAGGTGGAAAATCCCCAGGCCTGGGTGGCCTCAACATCCATAACCACTCAGTCTTGCTAGGGTTGAGCCTGATTCTGTCCTTCCTCATCCACTCTCCCAACAGCCTCTAGGCACTGGGACAAGACCTTGATGGCAGTTATCTAAATTTATTTGCAAGGTCTTTTTATTAAACGATAATATTGCTGATAAAGACAGAAAAGAGCATTAAACTTCTAAAACAGAAATGCAGTTTCATTCTTTCAGAGGGCCCAAACTGTCTCCAGGATTCAGGCTTGTCTCAAAGGAAACTTTACTTTTCCATAACTTTTTAAAAATGTGACAAACCTATATCTTTTGCCATTGGCCTTCCTGGAAGGAGCTGGTGGGATTTAAAGTCCAAAACTTCCCCAGAGCACCAAGTTGTATACTTTTGCCCTGGCACCATTTCTTGATAGACACGTCTGAAAGACTTAAAGGTGAGGGCAAAGTTAAGCACACAAATAACATGAAACAAATATGTCTAAATATGAACACTATAGTTTTGAATGCATAGGGTTAGTGCAATATTTTACAGGAAAAAACATGGAAAAATAATTTGTGGCCCAAATATGTTTTTAATTCACATGAATGTTATCATATTTTCCCTTCAAAAATGATACTCTTTTAGATCAGGCCAAAATTGCAGAAATAAAAGACAGCAACAGGTGGCGCTGTGGTTCAAGTACATCAAGTTTTTTTGTTGCTATTAGTGGGAATTATAACTGTTTTCCCACATTTTGAAAAGGAGCTAAATTAACCTTCAAATCATCAAAAGCATTATTTCTGACTAAAATGACCCTGCTACCATATTTTATCTCATTACTTTGCCAGTTACTTTTACAGCCATAGGGTCAGAGAACTTTGCAACTGCCTGGACAAGTCCCTGCAGTTTTCTTGGCAAGATTTTGGAAGTGGTTTGTCATTGCCTGCTTCCTAGGGCTGAGAGAGAGTGACTGGCCCAAGGTCACCCAGCTGGCTTCATGCCTAAGGTGGAACTAGAACTCACAGTCTCCCGGATTCTAGCCCAATGCCTTAAGCACTACATCAAACTGGTTCTCACTTCATACCCTAGTTTGACCTTATTGCTATGTTAGACCTATGTCACACAATGATTACTTTTGTACAGTTGTTTTTCTCTATCACCAAGGTGGTTTGGGTAAATGCTATGACAGATGGAAATGGGCTTGCTTATGTGGCTTGTTCCAAACTCTTCTGTCATCAGTAAGAGAAATTATGATAACAAAAAGAACAACAACAAATAATTTAATTCCCTGTTTAGAATGCAAAGCAATGGTATTCAATTGCTATATAACTGGTTCAGAGAAACATGATATTGTTTTGATTTATATGCATAGGAAAGTTCTCTTGCAAACCTAAGCAAAGCCTTGTTTCTCCTATAGTAAGGATGGATCATTTGTGATCAAGGACCTTAGACACTGGAGTTCCCAAAATACTCTTAACATAAACCTGGTTCCAAAGACACTTTTCACTTTAAAATTAAGTTTGTTTGTTTCAAGCCAAGTTGTGCAAACAAAAAGGCTCTTGATTTCCTACTGTCATAAAAATACTGACTTGAAGGGTTAAACTAGGCGTTATATGTCAGGTCACTCCCAAATCTCTGCAATGTTATCATGGACAAGTGAAAGAATCCAAAGAACTGTTCTTCTGTAGTTTTACAGATAGTAAGATTCTCTAACTGAAATATTAAGATTCATAACAGATATTTGTATGTTGTCCTTTCATACAAAATTTCCTGAGTTCTCTTGTATCACCACAATAAAACGCAAGGAAGAGGAAGCAGTTTTTAAAATGCTGGATAAAAACCACTGTCACAACAAACATTTTACCTAAAAGGTCCAGGAATATGAAATAGTCTTGGGTTGACAGAAAAGGGACAAAAAGCAAGTAGTGACAGGGTGCACTAAGAAAGAAAATAGAAACACCTCTTTTCAGAAGAAAGAAGGAAGGAGGAAGGAGGAAGAAAGGAGAAGGTGAAGGAGAAGAAGGAGAAGAATGTACATGCAGGTAACACAAGGCAAAACGTCCTTCACATTGTTTACTTTAAGCCTTTTTCTATGCCAAGTACATATATTTCATTGGAATGCAGTCTCTACTATCACTTGTAGTTTAGGCCTAAGTAGGGTTGGAAAACTCCTGAGCACCAGTAGGTGACAGCAAAGAAATACAGGAAACTAACTCTTGCTTCTGTCTGGTACTTGTCCGGAGTTTTGCAACCTAGATCTGAAAGTCCTAGCCCAGAGGCTCCATCAGAATGTGTCTCAACTAGTTATCCCTACTTCTCTGCCTTCTGCACATATGGGTCAGAGACTGAAGAGCATTTCAGGAGAGGATTCTTTGGGGAGATTCCTAACAGGAGGGAGAAAGTTAAAAGAAGCCTCAGCTAGAATGGGGGAGATGCTGTAGGAAGAGCCTGAAACCCCAGCTTTTCATCACAAAATAAACGTGTCTGAATCATATCTTTTCAAGAGGAGGTGAGTCAAGAACTTTCCTTTTAGAGCCAGGATCCAATTGATATGATGATGGAGGAGCTGCATCTTCAATGAAAGGTCAGATGCAATTGTGACCTAATTTACAAAGGACAGACCTTTAAATAAAGACATCCCCTACTTGAAGGGCTGCCCAGATCATGTCAGTAGTTAGGTAGTGTCGTGTGTTTCCATCTAGACTGTATGCTGATTATTTCCTAAATTTGCATCTATACCTATAACTTACATATGCATTTTTAAAGACACATCTATGTCCTTTTTTGTCTTTTCTTCAGATGCATTTTATTTTGGGGGGTGATGTGAAGTGGTGATTCGACTGTTTTGTGCAAAATAGAGTTTTATTTAAAATACCCAAACAGATGCTTGGGCAACATGTGATGAACTGCTTGCCTGTACTGCATTCTGCCCTGAACCACCAAGTTAATTTCCAGTATTTGTGCCTTGATAGCAGACACGTGTCAAGCAGAAGAGGGCATAGTTGTTAGCTAACCAGACACAAATAAAACAAATGGCTTTCTCTGTCCCTTTAACACAAGTCTGATATACGGTATAAAAACCAGCCACTGATGGGTTGTGTGACATCTGATTGCTTTTAAAGGGAAAAAGACCACTATATAAAGTAACGGTCCAGTCAAGAGATATAGGGAGGGGGAAGAAAGTATTACGCCCCTCTTCTGTTTTAGGCTTCTCTTGTTCTTTATATATGATTGGGGAAGAATCATGTTTAAAAGCACAGGTCTGCCACCATGCCATGCAGTTGGGTCTGCAGGCTATGCGCTGAATTGTCTGGAACAGTTCTCTGATTTATTGTTTTGTTTTGCTTTTATTTTATGTTGCCCTGAGCAGAGCTTTTGGAACGATGGCTGATATTTTTGTTTAAAGTCATAAATAAAATATACCCCGTATGCAAAAAAGAAAAAGAAAAAGAAAAAGAAACAAAAAGAAAAAGAAAAAAGCAGATCAGAAAATGAGTTCATAAAAGCATTAACATTTACTTTTGCATTTTCTCATTACACACACACAAACACATGTTCATTCCTCACATTATAAATTTACAGTACTGGTGGTGACTACTTTTAAAGCCTAAACTAGCTTGAGACCAGGTTATTCGAACAACCACTTGTAGCAGCCATATGAGTCTGTTTGGGCCTTCAGGTTGGCCTGAGGATTTATCAGCTTGACCGGCGGAAGAGAAAGGGCCTTTTCTGTGGTGGTCCTAACCTTTTGGATGTTTTCCCATGTGATGTGTACTCAGTTTAAAAAACAGACTTAATGATCCACATATCTCAGTCCACTTTTAACTAAATAATGGTGCTGTGTTCCCCTAGCTATTACCCATCTTGGCTGTTATTTCATTATATGCGTATCTCCCCTTTCTCTAAGGTGCATGGGGCGGGATGCACAGTTCCTTCTATTTTATCCTTATCCGTAATGTTTGTGTGGATAGTTCCTGCTCTGTTTTGTTTGTATATATTTGCTTTATCTGGTTACTGACCGAAACAAACATAATAATAATAATAATAATAATAATAATAATAATAATAAATAATAATAATAATAATAATAATAATAATAATAATAGCCAGTTTGGTCTAGTGGTTAAGGCAATGGGCTAGAAACCAGGAGTCTGTGAGTTCTAGTCCCACCTGAGACATGAAAGCCGGCTGGGTGACCTTGGGCCAGTCACTCTCTCTCAGCCCAACTCACCTCACAGGGTTACTGTTGTGGGGAAAATAGGAGGAGGAAGGAGTATTAAGTATGTTCCCCGCCTTGAGTTATTTATAAAAATAATAGAGGAGGGATAAAAATTAATTAAATAATAAATAAATAAACAAACAAACAAACAAACAAACAATCATTATATCCTTACAAAAGCCTTGTAAGTAAAGCTACAATATCTCAGTGACCACTAGATGGTAGCAAAGGGTTACAGTTTTCTGTAGCTTTCTGCTGCTATCCAGTGGTCATCCAGATCAATGCAGCCCAGATCTAATCATGCTACTTAAAAGTCAGGAGGAGTCTGGTAGCACCCCTTCCAAGTGACAAGTTTTATTAAAAGGCATAAGCGGCTCATGAAAGTGCATGCCTTGTTAGTTGGAAAAGGTGCTACCAGACTCCCTCTGATTTAAAAGCAACTTAGAGTAAGGAACCATGGCTAGATTCACCTATCGCTCTAACCTTGCTTAGCATAATCTCAGCCACTGTGGAATATAAACCATCATTTAAGGTGAAATATTACATGTGATCCAGGTCATTGTGGTTTGCCTAATCATAGTTAAACCTGACTACAGTACATCCCCAAATCAACTAATGCTTTTAGGCTGAGCAGGAGGTTGAAGATACATATCCCCAAAAGATAATGACAAGCTATTTCCAGCCTGCCACCAAGATACTATATGGACATATCAATGTGATTACCAGGGTTGGTCCTAGGTGATCACATTGAGTCATGATTGGCTCCAGGAGCCTACCTTTAAATCAAATTGAGAAATTAAAGGTTGATTTCTATAGCCTTCCATCTACCATCCAAATGTTTTATTCTTCTTAAAACCTAAACTCAACAAAGCAGACTATAAAATACCTATACAAAGTTCCATGAAAGTACAGAATTCTATGTACTTAAGGCTTCCTTTATGAATATTTCTTCTTTGAGGATGTTTGCATATAACTTTTGTTATGTGTGGGACTCAACAACTGTCCTATTCATGGAATTAATATTTCATTTTTTCATTAGAATTTTACGCTGTGGGATATTTAATTCCTTTAACTAGTCTGTGCTGTTGAAGTTTGCTTCATTGTTTGTTTTAAAGAATGATGGCATTCCCTTTTTAATGCAATGCACTGTTAACTGCCAGGTAAATGTAAAACATATTCCTTTTTAAAAAATTTATGGGGTATTAATAACACTGAGTTACAGTAGCATTAATTTTTAAGTTGAACTCCCCATTGATTTCAACAAGGAGTACTTAAAATCAATTACTACGGTTTTGATGAGAGGGATGTTGCTCCCTTCCCCACCCCATCACCAAATCAAAAGATCAAATTTTGTCCTAAGCCTCAGTCCATTGCATGAAGAGTTAGCAAAATGTTAACTTTATGAACATACAACTGGGTCCAACATTCTGAAATTTCTGCTTAAAAAAAAGAACAGGCTTGACTCTCTTATTTTATTATCTCCAGGATCAGTGTTAATACTTAGTCCCATTCAACTGATTTCAATTGGGGGCAGTTTGAGGATTGATGCCTCAATGATGACCATCTTCACTCTGTGTTAATGGAACAAGTTATACTTATTATTGATAATGTGGTCTAAAGATACAGTTCAAATTAATGGAAACTGTTACAGCAGGGACGGAGGTAAAAAGAAAAGCTTACGAGAGATATTTGATATTTTTGTGCAGTAATAAAGCACACTCTTTGCACACATGAAGGCTTAGTTTTTATAAAGGTTTGCAAATATTCACTTTCTTAATCATCTACTGCAGAGCTTTCCAAACTTTTCAGTTGGTGACACACTTTTTAGACATGCATCATTTCGCGACACGCTCTTACAGCAGGGCATCATTTCGCGACACTCTCTTACAGCAGGGCACAAGGCAGGCACTAGGACCTGCGCGGAATCGCAGCAGGTTTGGAGGCAGCAGGGCATGAGGCAGGCACTAGGACCTGCGTGGAATCCTTGCAGGGTTCGGAGGCGGCAGCAGCCGCGACACACCCGGACACACTAACGTGTCCCGACACACAGTTTGGAAAGTTCTGATCTACTGTATAATGAATAAAAATTGTATCAGGTGATCAGACAGGTAAATTTTACAGATTACTCTTTTGAGCCTCAGAATGACTAACCTAACTATATGTGGATTGGCAGGCTAGTACTTTTTAAGGGTTTATTCAAAATTCTGAGTTACAGAAAGGCTATCAGATAAATAGGTCTAAATAATTTCTTTGCTGAAAACAAATGTCATACATTTATAATGCATTAGCATAATGAAAAATAGGTGATACTGTCATTTCCTCAAAATGCTCATAAACTGGTTCATGCTGAACCACATCATGTTATGTTTAATCAAAGTTTCTCAAGCTAAAATTGGCTGAATTGACAAAAAACACTAAAGTAAAACACATTTGGGGGAAGATTCAATTGCCTGCTCTTTACTCTGACCAAATTAGAATCTTTTGTCCTGTCCCAGCTTGTTCTAAACTGGTGTCATTCACCTTTCCTCTGCTAGCTGTGGATGATGGGAATTATGTCATACAGTACTACTCACAAGGAAGAAATGAGATGGAAAAGATTGCCTTGAAGTGCTTTTGTGGTTTATGGTTCATCTGCACATGCTGCCGGCCGTGGTGTGAAAATGCCTAACTAACACATATAAAGGACAGGATTGTACAATGTTGTCCTCAACTTGCTCCTCAACCTATTGTGAAGGCACCTTCCACCTGTTTCCTTGTTCTGAGTGAAAGGAGTGTTTTCCAGTGTCTTTCCAACCATGTTGTGCCAAGGTAAGATTAGAGGCAAGAGCCTTCCCGGTTTCAATTGGCCACTTGAGGCTGCTGTGGGCACGCCTCCCCTCTGGTTCCAGGCCACTGATTTTCAAGGTCAGTTGTCTTTTGGCAGAAGTCTCAGGGCTCTCCTCCCATGCCCAAAAGCCACCTCTCTCACTTTCTTGCCAACCTATGGGTAGCAGGAAAAACAGAGAGAGGAGGAAGGGAAGAGTTCTTCCCATGGGAGTGGGGGAAGCAGGTCTTCCACTGTCAGTTCTCTAACCCCATAGAGATTAGAACAGAAAACTGGTAGCATGGAAGCTGTTCTTCCCCATTTCTCTCCCCCACCCCCATTCTCTTCCCACTGATGGGACAAAAGAACTTTTTTTTTCATGGAGTGGCAGCTGAAGGGTGCTTCCCCATTTCCACTTCCTCAGGGGAAGGGAACTGGAGGAGGAAGCAGCTCTTCAAGCAGGACCTGCTCATCCTCACCAGCTTTGGAGCTGCAGCCCCAAACCCCAGGTGGGCAATTTATGGGGGTGTCCAGAAACCTCCCTGAAGACTTCTGGGCATGTGTCAAGAACATCCCCGGTGGCTGGGATACAGCTGGCCAACCCCTCCAGGGGGGTGCTTTTGACACCGGTCGAGCCCCTTCACTCTGCTTAGGGTAAGGGGAAAGCAGATCTTCCTTTCCTCTCTTACCGTGGCTCATAGAAGCTGGGAAACAATTTCTACACAGGCTTCTTTGGGGCCAGTCCTCTGTTCCCATGGAGCGACCACTCTGTGAAACGGGAGACCCACAGATCCAGGCACCAAAGGATGTGCTCCCCGCACCCCTTACACTCCCATATTCCACTTCGTTGCAGAGGCCCGAAGAATAGGGGCTGGAAATGCGGTCAGCACTTCTTTGATTCGGCATACAGTACTTTTCTACCGGCTCCTTCGCTGGATGGCCGCCCTGTACTGTTGCCATGCCAAGAGCCTCACACCTAAGCTGTAAAATGCTCCGAACACGGAACAGCGCCATGCACATTTGAGGATAAAAACCTTGCCCTTTCGCGAGCAGCGCATTTCATCAAGTTCGGCGTTACGCAAGAGGCTTCGCGCTCTTATAACCGTTTAGTGGAACATTCACAAGAAGTCCAAATCAACCTGCGCAAAACGGGTGGTAGACCAGGGCTGCAATTTTGGCCCTGCGAACCGCCCAGGGTCCCCCGATTGGGGGAGATGGGCGGTAATACAAGTTGAAATAATAAATAAATAATTTTACGCCCGACGCTATGGGAACGTTCCATCGCCTCCCGAGATGACTTTTAAGGCGGCCTGCGTTGCAGTGAACTGGGGGGAAAACAAAATATACGTCTATTGCGTGTCCCAAGTTGTTCTCCCCCGAAGTGAGATGTTCCTATTAATCCCCGCTAGGAAGAAACAAGCCCCTGGCCAATTTGGGAGTTGGTGGCCTTATGCGAATAAAGTGAGCAGGGACTGGACGGGACGGGACCGCACCCCGAGTAAACGTGGTGGGGGTTGAGGCCTCGACGGCAGGACCGCGGAGCCGCCGCCGTCTCCCTCCGGCGCGCTAATCAGTGGGGCGGAGAAGGTCTCCCGTCCCAAGGAAGAGCGGAATGACACGGAGCGGCCAGGGCGGCGACCGCGGCGGCGCCACCCTCCTCGGCTGCCCAGGCTTCTGCCGCGGCGCTGCTTCCGAGCTGACTTAACGAAGCCCCGTCTCCTCTCCGCCTTCCCTGCGCCCCCGCTCTCCCTCCCTTCCCCTCATTCCTTTGTCTTCTTCGGGATTGGCAGGTTTTATTATTCCGCCTGAACAAGCTACAGGCGGATTGGGTGAGGCGCCGTGACGCGAGGGGCCGAGCCGCGAGCAGTTGGGATTTTGCTCTGTCAGTAACACATGGGCAAGAGCGGCGCAGAGAAGCAGCGAGGGCGCTAGCGAGAGGGGCCTCCGTGCACGTCCTGTCGCCGCCAACACCTCCGCGGCTCCTGCTCGGTGGAGCAGCAGGAGAAGAAGCCGCGGCGGTTGCCCCGCTCCACGGTCCGGCTCCTTTCCCCTGCCCCAGGACCGTAGTTGGGGGACACCGAAGAGCCGCCTTGGCAAGCCGCCGGAGCTCCCGCAGGGCTGGAGGAGGAAGAGGTGGCGGCGGAAAAGGGGCCGTGGGGGGAGAGCGAGCGGGCGGGCGCGCGCGCGCTCCGAAGTGCGGCCACATCTGCCAAAACTTAACCCAGCGATTGCAGCAGAGAGCGGTGGTGGCGGCGCCCGTGCTCGCTTTTGGCAGCCCAGCAGCCACGAATACGCTCTGCAGCTCCCCTCGAAAGGAAGCCTCAGCGGTGGAAGGAAGGAAGAGAAGGAAGGGCTGAAGCAGCCGTTTCCCGGACATTTGCCCCCTCCCCCCCCCTCCCTGCTTCTCCTAGCCGTGGGGCTGGGGATTCTCCCAGGCTGAGGGCACCGCTGTCGCCCAGCAAAAGCTTTGGGGGTGGCTTTTCGAAGAATCTACGAAAGACCCTTCTCGGGCGAGAAAGCCTTTTCGTCTCCCGAGCGCTCTCCCGACGCCTCCGCCACGTTATCCACGGCCTCTTGCACCATAGAGGGAAAACAGGTAAGACGGGGCGCGTCTTTCTGGGGCTGGCTGTTATTTGGGCAGCTTCCCAATTGGGCCCCTTTCCCTCCTTCGCCTCCCCCCCCCCCCGGTCTGGAACTGGAAGTCAACGCGAGCCTCGTCCTCGGGACCCGCGAAGGGTTGGTTGCCTGCCAGTCCTGCGAGCTAAGCAGCTGCAGGGCCGCCCCGCGGCGGTGTAGCGGGAAAAAGGCGTCTTGCCCCGCGCGCGCCGCGTTCCCCCTTTGCCTGAATCCGCCTGCGAGTCCCGAGGTGGGAGGACGGTCACCCACTTTCTTTGTAGTACTGTAACATTATTTTGAAACAGTGGCAGGTTGGGGAGTGGAGGGTCTTAAGTGAGCTGTTTTCTGTGTTCTCCCTCTCTTCCTCTCCCTCCTTTTTGTTCACGGGAAATCTGATGAATCAACCTAATTAAAACCAAACCGTGAATTAAGCATCCCCGTTTTTGTACTACAAATTGCAAGCTCTTGTTCGTCCTTCCCTCAGTCTCCATTAAAATCACCAGAGACGTTGTTAAAAGGAGGGAGGGTGTGTTTTGCCTCTAGCTGCCAGCTCTCTTTTTTTTTTTGTTTCATTGCCTCTGTTCCGGGACCTAAATTGCTTGGCTGTGTAATTACCAGAGTAAGCCTATTTAACTTAAAAGCTTTCCTTCTCTTTCTCTGCCACCCCTCCAACTCCCAATGAAACTTGAGGAGGACCTATCCTTAGTTATCAGGGAGTCACTTTCTGGCCAGTCCTCTTGATTTGGCCTCTCTTAGATTTAATCAGCATTAAGGGTTGCCTGTCCTTAAGAGCTTTAGCTTAATGGGGTTACTGGACGCTTCTGTCCCTGCAACATTTCCCTTATATATAATATTTACCTTTCAAAGCAGATGGGGGGAGCAAATCAGTGGGGTTTGTGTGTGTCTGTCTACAGGAGGTCTCAACGGGTTTATATAATTTGAAATCTGTTTGTTTTAAATAAAAGTAAGAAATGCAGATTCATATTGCTGGAAGTGGTAACAAAAGGCCATTCCGTGAGTTAAATGCATCAGAAATCAATTTACATAAAGGTATACGGTGCATTCAGAGAAATGCAATGCTAATGGCTTTTAGAGTGGTTCTCTTTCCCAAGTCTTGGGGTTTTTAGTTACAGTCTTAATTGGTGCAGTTCGTAGTCTGGTTTATTGTGTGGTCATCTGAAACATATGATCGGGAGTTATTTTGAAGGAAATCCTGTTTGTTTTATTCTTTTTTTAATGGCCTATTTTAAGGAACCTGAAGCTGCTGTTGAAATGAAGTTAGGCAAGTGGCAAGGAAAGTTTGTGCTCTTCTTTTTCTCTCCAGGGTGGGGGTCTTATTAAATAAATAGATGCCTTAGGTTGATCAAGTACAGCTTGGGAAGGACAAAGGCAAAATGGGCTGCTAAATTGGCAGTAAATAACTTGATATTTTATCACAGAACTGACAGAAGGGGCACTCCTGTTTTGGATGCTGGAGCAAATTAATCTGTTTGGAATAAGCTTTATGAATTGGTTCTATTATTAATCTCTCCATTGCCCTGCTTTTAGAAGTGTTTATTAGAAAGCAACAAACACATCTATGTGTGTGCATGTACACAATCTTTTTTTTAAAGATTTTACAGGCAGCCATGCTTAGCTGTTTCCTGAGTGGGGCATACTTGATTGATCTATACCTCTCTGCTATTACCACAAAACGTTTTTTTTTTCTTTTTTAGGGCAACAAAGCATTTAGCATTTAAATTGCTGATCAAGGGCAGATTAGTAAAACAAAGGTAGATTGTGTTTGTATAGGAAGTTAACAGGCTTCTTAAAGTCCAGTGATCCATTATTATTTTTCTCTAGAGGTGGGGCCCCATTGCATTTGATCTTTTTTAGAACAAATAAATTAGGACAATCATGGTTGGGAGCCCCTAAAGATAACAATGGCATGAAAAAGGAGACCTTGAAAAACCAGTTTCACAACTTTTTGGTTTTCTCCAGAGATTACTTTCCTGCCTAGAACTAAACAATTTCCTGAACTCTTCCCAATTTGCAAACTGCAACTGTGCTTCCCAAGAATTGTAATTGCTTCTCTTCTAGCTGTTGTGGGCCCCAACCATTTATATCTGGGAGGGCCAAGTAGACTATGTGACTCCAGGTGTGTGTACTTTCCTGGCAACAAACAAAGCGGGGGTCACTCTAAGTTTGACAGGAGCATTGCAAGCTACAACTGTCACTGGGCACCACTAGCCAGCTTGGAAGGGAGGCGGCTAATTAACCCAGAACAAAGACTTGGAAAAGTAAACAAGTGGTTGTTCCCCATCTTTCTCTCCTCTCTCCCTTCTCCCCCTAGGAAGTGCTGCATTAAGGAGGCAAATTGCATGGGCTGTTTGCCTGAAAATTAACCCTCTCTTCTCTCCTTCCTTCCTTCCTTCCTTCCTTCCTTCCTTCCTTCCTTCCTTCCTTCCCAGACCATGGTGAACCCAGGCAGCAGCTCGCAACCGCCCCCCGTCACCAGTGGCTCCCTCTCATGGAAAAGATGTGCAGGCTGCGGGGGAAAGATTGCTGATCGCTTCTTGCTCTATGCCATGGATAGCTATTGGCACAGTCGGTGCCTGAAGTGCTCCTGCTGCCAAGCCCAGCTGGGAGAAATTGGTACATCCTGCTACACTAAGAGTGGCATGATCCTGTGCAGAAATGACTATATCAGGTGAGCCCGGCGGAGGAGGGAAAGTAGGTTGCTTCTTTGAAGGAGACACGCATATACAAAGGAAAGCTTGAGCTGGAAGTAACCTCATCTGCAGATAGTAGTTCAGAACTAGAAGCCTGATTTTATAAGGGCACTTCCTTTCCCAGATAGCAATAGGAAAGTTGGAGGGATGTGAATAAATTAACTTTTGAGGTGCTCCTGAACTTTTAAGAATTCCAGCTCAGAGTCAGCTGCTAAAAACTATTACCTTGCAAGAGTAGAATTGGGTTTCTCCGCCACCTTAAAAGAAAAAGGCAAGTATAGAGCTAACTGGGACTGTGTTTCAAAGGATAAAAGTAATGGTTTACTGTAGTATTTTCAGTAAGAGGATTTAGAATGAGGAGTTTTTTTGTATATGTGTTGTAAAAATGTTGATCAGCTGTTGTGATGTGGTGACACACACCCAAAATTGTAGCCCAGTAGTAATGTTTATGTTCATATTGCTGGAGGGCTTATTTTTCAGTGGTGAAGGAATACTGTATGTAGATTGATAATCACTTAAATATCTCTAATTACATAAAACATCCGTCTCATTTTTTTCAACATCAGTTTTCTTTTTCTAATGCAAACTAGATTTTTGAAGCAATTAACAAAGAATTTTAAGAGGTCAGGTACCTATTGGATCTTTTCAGGTGAACTTGAGCTGCTTTAAACTAATTTGAAAGGAGGCATTTTGAAGGATTACACATTTAATTTGAGTAAATGGCTTGATAGACTGATGCACATGAATGCTTTGAGGGGGTGTTCTAGTTCAGCAGCCAGTAATTAAACAGCCTCCTCCCCCCCTTTGGCATGGAAAGAATGTGAAAAAAAAAAGGCATATGGGGTGTTGTCTCAGTAGTCTTCATCTTCGGACTTTATAGACTATATTTACAAAAGTGTCTTAATGCCTGGAAGGGTGAAAGAACCAGTTTCATGGTTGAATATTTTCCTTATACCCCTGCCTCAGATATTAAACGCTTTCCTGGTGAAATTCGTAGAGGACTATAGAATAGCAAGCTGTAGTGCTGTGCTGAATTTTGGCCATCCTATAGTGATACTTGAGAATAAGGCACCAAAGAGGTTTTTGCTTGTTTGCAATGTATTGTTTACCCTTTTTTCTGTAGGCACTTTCAGTCAGCTAAATAGAATACAGGGGGGAAAAAGTCATTAAAAGATTTTAGGTGGCTTCCAATATTATTTTGCTAAGCATCTAGATTTTTAGAAGAGATGGTAAAACACAAGTTTGTGCAAGCTTGCGCAGATGTATTCTTGATCTCTGTCCGAAGTAACTACATAAGCGAGAAAGAATTCTAATTAAATAGAGCAGAACGGTTAGAGAAAGAGGTTTGTTTGAAGTGGAAAAATTGACACTACTGTTCAGATTCAATGAACAGTACAGATTTCGTCTCTTTCTACTAAAACCGTCAAACAAACCCCTTATGATCACTACTAATTAAAAAGAGAAGTTCGCTACTGTATCCCTGAGGCAAGTTCAGACCAGCTTATTGGAATCTGTCCTTCAGGTTTTTATGTGGCCAAAAGATATTGCAGGTTTGGTACAGGGCTGTTACAAATAGGATTCTTTATCCGACCGTAGATGTGAACTGATTTTATTCCATCAGCCTGACTTTCCTGTAGAACCAAGTAGTTTGCCTGGTAAAATGAAGATTGGGACATTTTAATACATCAAGTATGTGCTTCTGGAAGTCTGGCTGTTCCATAGAACAAAGGGCTACCGATCTAAGTATATAAAAAGACCAGCTTTTCCATTGGTATCCAAAATGCTTTCAGCATACCTAAGTGGAAGTTCTAGTCTACCAAGAAATAGGATGCAACCATTTTATCAGCATTCGGTCTGGGGCCAATGGTTTTTATAGAGGAGGGGGCGACAAGAGGTGATGGAAAGAAGAGTCCTCCAAAGTCCCATTTTGTCCTATGGGCTGTGTGCAGAAATTCCAACTATGATTTTAATTAGAGTTACAGTAGGATGCTTTCATTATAAAGCTGAGAGGAGAATTGATTATTCAGTTCTGAAATGAAAGCCTGTGACTGCTTTAAGACTGTGATAGGAGCAGATTTGCCTCCCCCCCTTTTTTTAATCAAGGGGCTTTTACACTGACTTTGAACTGTAGTTTTTCAAAACTGGGCTCAAAACAGCTGCAGATTGCATTGGCAGCTTAAGGATGCTTGTGTGCATGTGTAAAGGGATGGAAGTCCATTGACTTTTTTCTGGCTCCTTAACTTGCAACCATAGTACTCTAAGTAAACCAGGGAGGGGGGGGGAGAGTTGGAAAGGAGGAGGTGATGGGCAGCCCTCCCAGCCATGAGATTCTAGATAAAGCAGCAGCAGTGTGGCAGTGAATCTGCACAATTAAGAGCTTTAATTAGTGTCTCCTCCATTTTCTCTTAGTTCTGATAGGTTTTATCTAATGAGATCTCATCCCTGGCTTAGATCTGCCTGGAATGACGTGTCCGAAATGAATGAGAGCGGTGTCGCAAACAAAACATTTAATTAACAAAATTGGCCTTGGAGAGAGCAAGAGAGAATTGGCTAGGGTGGATTTGAAAAGTGTGGTGGTGGTGAAGCAAAATAGGCTTTTCTTAAAGGGCTAGTGCCCTAGCACCCATCTATATCAATGGCGGTTTAATATGGTTTAATATGTCCCATCTGGAATCCATTGCTGGGGAGGGGTGAAGAGAGAAAGGGTGCCTGGTTTTTTTTCTTCTTTCTTTTTCTTTTGGTTTAATCAAACGGTTTTGTCCTTGGATGGAATGGACTATTCAGCTTCCCCCACCCACCCACCCTCCCTCCCTCCCTCCCTGCTAAGGCCCATGGAGTATTTGACATGCCAGGGCAGGCATTCGATCCCTATTTCAACAGGCAAAAGATACTCTATTTTCTCCTTGCTGCTCATTGCCATTCACGTGGTTGTCCGCAGTATGAGCTATTTGAGGAGGGGAGGAAAGCAAGGGAGCCGCCAGGCAGCGAGTTCATTTTTCTGGTAATCAACAGCAAGCTGCTATATTCAGGGAATGCTGTCCCTTTAATTGAACAGGCTAGGTAATTAAATGGCATTTTTCCAATAGGACGTGCTAGGTAAATCTAATAGTTGGTTATTTAATATCACTTTGAAGTCTGCCCACTCAAGCACAATGACAGCACAGGAGCATGTGAACTATTAGCTTGGAAAAAAAAATCCAGGATCTCAAAAATTAATTAAATCGCATGCAATTTAGGGGGAACGTTTATCTTGATTTGTCATAACAGAATTAATTCAAGGCCTCCAATTCACTTGGGGGCAGATCTGTTACTCTGAATTAACCAAGCGTAATTTGGCTGATTTTTTTTCTCTTCTCCCCCCCCCCCCCCTCTAATGCAGTACTTGCACATCCTCCTTCCTCCCCCTTTTCAGTATCCGTAGCCTTTGGTACTTTTAAAGTGCTGGGGCTATAGTTATGCTGAAGTACCTTTAATCAACTTGGCTCCAGGCATCATTTTCTAGGTAACCTTTGTTCCTTATAATACACTGAGGGCAGAATTTGGATCCAGTTGGAAAACCAATTGCTTTGGATCGGTAACTTTGGATATGTCTTTCTGAGGAGAACTTTTGGAAGTAGTTGTCCCTTCTATGCAAGGGATAAAGGAGGTCATGAGCTATCAGTGTAGAGATGCTTGAATTCTACAATTCTAAAAATCCATTTTTTTTTGTATTAGTTTTTGTAATTGAGTTGAAAAGCATGCTAGCTAAGTTAACTGCAGTTTTGAGCAGCCCAAGCTAGAAGCTCCTTGATCTCATTCACTTGTTTGCGTCTCATTCCCACTGTCCTGCTTTAAAGTTCTAGCACCCGTGTGAATGGCGTTGGGAAGAGAAGTGAGTTAATGCTGATGTGGCTGTTTTGTAGAATCTTTCTTTCATCCATATATGCAACTTTGCAATGTTGGTGATTGATTTTGTTGGCCAAATGTTGAAATATTAACAACCTCCTTAGACTCCTGCACCCAAAGAGAGGAAACTGAAACCACTTCTGCCATTGCAATTAAAGAGTCCCCTGGCTTTAATTAGCCTGACCTGGGGTATCTCTCCCCCATTGCTGGAGTTAAAGAAAAAAGAGGCCATTAAAGTCCATTCTGAGACTGATAGCTTCCTAATTTAGTATCTAAAGCCTCCAGCCTTTTAAATTAAATACTGTTCTGGACAGTCTCCCTGATTAGCTAATTAACTTTCCTTTCTCATAGAACCCATGTAAAAATTACTTTTCAGCAAAGAAGGTAGTTAACAGTCATTGACTTTCTACTGGGGGGTGGGGAATAAAATTTCTCCAAAACTATCCACTAAACCTGCTACCTTATAAAAGCAATCCTGTTAACGAAGAAAATCAAACTGCGCTTTTGAAAAAAAAAGTTGTAGGTGGCCTGAACACTTCCATTTTAGTACCCCAAATCTACATATTAAATATCTGTGGAACATCTTTAATTATAATTTTCAGTTGCAGATGTTCTTTTACAAAAAAGACAAATTGTTCTAGGATGAAGCTTTATGCATGGAGTATAAATGAGCAGGTAGGGTTTTTTTTTTGGATTGTTGTTTGACTTCTGCAGTGATTAAAATCTGCTTAGTTTAGATTTCAGACACACAGCTGCCTTTAGTTGGGGAAATTTGTATAGCACATGCCTGACAAAGACCTGAGGCCCAGTGAAATCGGAAGGTTTATATTTGATTTCAGTGGGCTAGTGTATCCATCTCCCCTCTTATTCCACAGGAGGTTGTGAAAAGTTTTTATGTCTTTAGGAGAAGTAGAGGTGTGTGTGCGTGTGCGTGTGCATGTTTTTTAAGGAGAATGTATTTTTCAGAAGAGAGCACTCACATAATCATGCAGTTTACCTTTTGTAGCCCTGAAAAAGCCTTCATTTATAAAAGCTCTTGGGTCCTAGTTCTACAAACATACCTAAAGCAGCCTTGCCTGCTGCCTTTCTAAATGACTTCTTTATAGGCTATTGCCATTGATGATAATTGGAAAGGAGGGAAAGGGGTTTGGGCAAAAACTAATATAGGTAGTAAAGCTTTGGATGGAGGCAAGGTGGTTCTTGTAAATACTTTGAAGGGTCCTACTGATTGAGCAGATAGCAGAATAGCACCCCTTCAGTTTTCTAGAGGGTGCAGTCCCTTCCAGGCTGAAGGTCTTGGCACTGTATTAGTTCAGTGTTCTCTTTGTACCCATTCTAACTCTTAAGAAAGTGTCAGTGTGTTGCGGATCTCAGACTAATTAGTTTTGAAATGGAGTTTTGATTGAACTCTTCAAATCGATGCTGCTGCAAAATTTGTTTCTCAGGCTTCCTATTAAAAGCCATCTTAAGGGGCAGTTTTACTACTCTCCCTGTCGTTCAGTCGATACATTTAATAACAACTTACAGGCTATTTTCAATAAAGTGGCGACAGCAAATTAGTAGTTTGAACATGACAAGCCTCCCTCTGCAAGCACTGATTCTGGAAAACTCAAAGCAATTATTTTTTCCTCTCTCTCCTTGATACAGAAGTATGCAGTAAACATTCAGATTAAAGTGTTTTCTGAAAAAACACATCCTCCAAAATGATGCCCATGTACAATTTCATGACTTTACTGTTGGGGGGGGGGCAATGCAAATAAGTAATCTTTATTGCAACAGCAGTGCATTAATTTGGCAAGTTCTAATGCTTCCTCCCCCCATATGCTGTGGGATGGTGGCAAAGAAAGGGAATTAGTGTGAGCTTGCCAGCTAGTTTGGATTTCTCTTCTGCTGTGAGATGGTTGAGGGTTCATCATTATAGGTTATTGTTGATGCAGTAGGGAAAAGAAAAAAAATGAAAAAAAAAGCCTTTTGCAGAATGTGTGTTAAAATATGTACAAACAGAGAATCATCAATATTTATTAAAGTATATCTAAATGCAGTAGAAAAAATTGTATATGTTTTTCTACAGTCTTCCTCCCCCCTCCGCTTTTTCTTTTCCGCCTCCTTTCTCTCTCCCTCCTTCTCCTCTCTTTCTCTCTCTCTCTCTCTCTCCCTCTCCCCCTCCTCCTCTGCCCCCCCCCATGGCAGATGTTGTGGTCTCATTTGATTGCATAGGAAAACTGCAGTGATACAGCAAACACCCAGAGAGATATGATGACAAATGGGTCCAGATCCCGGTAAATTACTTTCTGCTCAAATCGAAATTTCATTCAGTTTGTTGCTAGCAGAGATGAAGTAATCTAAATTGTGGACTCAGGAGCAGATAGAGGGAAGTTGGAGCAAGCATTTCATTATCGAGAGAGAGAGAAGGTTAGGATGAAAGAGATGAGCAGAGGCAAATCTAAAGTGTTGACACCATGATTGAAAAGGTTAACCCATACACATTATATATCAACCTGGATAGCCGAGAGTTTCTAATGGAAACTCTGCCCTGATGGAGGTTTACTGGAGTTTCAATACACTGAGCATGATGTCGTCTTAGATATACAATCAAATCCTCTTAACCCTTTTGATGACTCATCTCTCAAGATATGATTAAAGTACAAAAAAGTTCTTCATATAATTTCAAGGACACAATACATTTAAACTCAAGTCATGAATTCTGTCCTGTTTTTTTATGACAAACCCAGTAATCTGATAAAAAGTGTAGAGAATTGCTTTGTGTTGCCAGATGCAATTCAATATTTTATTAGATCCTGTGCTTTCAACTCTTGAGCAGTTTGGGATGGTTCTCAGTCGGTTTGGTGTGTGTTTTGTCTTTTAAATTTATTGCATCTCAAAGTATGTAAACAAGTCTTGGAGGAGGATTTTATCAGTTGAAAATTGATGTTTCAGTTTTGGCTTCTTTATTCACAGAGAAACATATCAGCATCAACTTTCTGTTTTCAGGTTATTTGGAAATAGCGGCGCTTGCAGTGCTTGTGGGCAGTCAATTCCTGCCAGTGAGCTGGTTATGAGGGCACAAGGGAATGTCTATCATCTTAAGGTAGGAAAACCTCTCTTCCCAATGTTTTTCCCTCCCTCCATGAATAGTGCCATCTCCTCTGAGTTCATCAGTGAGGGTTAGTTGTAAATGGAAAAGATTTCTAAAATGTATGAGTTGTCCTAGTGATTTGTGGGGCAACACACACATTTGAAAACACCGCTGAGTCCTAAAAGGTGCCATATATTCTTTTATTTGGACAAATCTATATATACCTCGTGCTGTAACACAATGCAGAGTATGTTTGGAATTCTAACTCCAAAGTTTACATTTGCTTTTGTTCACCCAGTGCTTTACGTGTTCTACCTGCCGAAACCGCCTGGTCCCTGGAGACAGGTTTCACTACATCAATGGCAGTTTATTCTGTGAACATGATAGACCTACAGCTCTCATCAATGGCCATTTGAATTCACTTCAGAGCAATCCACTACTGCCAGACCAGAAGGTGAATACTGAACAATTGCTAATAGGCCTTATTAAAGCTAAATCGAGATTAATTTCTTTTCAAACAATACTGTGTATATCATTTCAAACAGCATCACATGATTGAAAGTAGTTAATGGGATGCATGTCTAAACATGAAGGTGTTTTAAGTAGTACAGTGATTCTAGTTTGGGTCCAATTTGTATGTGGATTTTAAACACACACACACACACACACACACACACAGAGAGAGAGAGGGAGGGAGGGAGGGAGGGAGGGGTGCCATAGCTGTTCTGGTAGATGAACAGGCCATTGTGGATGCAAACTTCTTAATAAGTGTTTCTTGGATTATTAAGCTAATTGTACTAAAATGGTCTATGGAATCATTGCAGTAGCATTTGAAATCTAGTTAACCTGTGTTTGGTTCACCAGTTTGACCTAGCCGAATCTTGGACAGACAGCGGGGGTAAAAGACAGTCTTCCTTTTACCTCCTTTTGATCGTGTGGGTGATAGGTCCCTTAACTTCTGGTGCTAAAATATAGTACGGTTTTACTCAAGTTAGTGGAATAGGAAACAATAATGACCAACACTTCTATTATACCTCTGCTGGAACTGGACAGTTTTTAGATCTATTTTAATCTCCCTAATAAGTCCCATAGCTATGCAAGTGAGTGCATTTTGATAACTGCAATGCCTAATTTATAATAATTACTGTCAACCTTCAGTTAAGGGACTGTTCATTCCACGCTGGTCCAGAAAACTCTGAATGCACAAGTCTTGCACATAATTTTATTCGCATCATATTTCATACTGATTATGTATTGATGACATTGATTCATTTACTCTTTACAGCGCTTTTTGCATGGATATTAAATCTTATTGACCACAGATGAATTTTAATTTCAAATTGGTGATGGATTTTTCCATCAGCTCTGATAGTATATTTGACTTTTTCATCATTAACCCAGGCAATCGCACAGTACTGAGTTATTACATTGAAACAAAGTGCACACTTCACTTGGTAATTTTTTATGGATTTACAATAGGAACTTCATTAATGTCTGTTCTAAGGATAGCAAAAAAAAATAACATTTATCTGTTAGTGAGAATTCTGAAGATAAAATTTAAACCCATCTTCTGGGTAGTTTGTGAATTCTGAAGCATCCTAGAGAATATAAATGCTCTCTGTCTTTAGAGGATAAATATTTCAGAAAAATATCAGCTTCTCCCTGAATAGGTAGGACCTTGCTACAATTAATAATTGCCATTTATTTAGTAGTTACCACGCATGTCTTGCTCTTAAATAGGCCAGATGCAATTAAAGACTCCTATGCACATTATTTGGAAACAAATCTTTGCGTTTGATAGGAATTATTTCCAAATAAACTGGTTTAAGATGACTACATTCTCTTGGTACTGTTTGGGCATCCGATGGTTTATAATCTAAGTACAAGCTGATCTCCTTTCTAGTAAATAATGCCATTTTAAAAAAGTAATCAAGGTCTTTTATATTCGTTCTTGGTGACGATGAGCATGTTTGAAGTGTAATATGCTTGGTTGTTACTTTATACATTTTCCCTATGTGTTATGTGCTTCAGCAGTTGTAGTTAGAAGATAGGAATTGGTATACTAGAATTGCAAAGCTGAATCCATCTCCCACACAGAACAGTTAAATAAAGGCAGTGTATTAACTGTGTTGCTGAAGTACATTAAAAGATGGGGGGGGGGTGAATGGGGGCAGCAACATGTAATTCTTAGTGGGTAACCCTAGTCCAGTCTAATAAGTGACTTAACTAATATAATTTCCTCACATGGCATTGGGTGAGGAGCTTCAAGGATATAGCGTTTTGGAAGCAAATAGTTTGTTCTCCCATGTGTGTTGCATATTTTGGGGATAATATTCTGTACTTTACAAAGAGGGAAGAATTGGATGCTGTCAGTTGTAGTCACTTAGTAACCCAATAGGCACAGCCAGCTAGTGCTAGAGAAGCCTACGCAGTTTGATTTATTCAGGTTACATGATTAGTATCTGTCTCCCTACTTCATTCTTCACTAATGGTATCTTCATTGGGCCTTCCCATAATCTAAAACGGAAGAGTTGAAACAATAACTGCTTCTCTTCTGTGCTGTGTATAGTGCCTGACTCAATGTTTTGCTTTAGTAAATACAAACGGAATCACTAACGTAGATCCCTTTAAAGAAGGATAGAGCAGGATGGTTTTTTTTAAATAGGAGATTAATCATCTGAAGTCAGCCAAGCAATTTTTAGAATTAGTGTAATAGAATTGAGCCCAATCAGTTTATTCTGTCGCTAGTTAGTGTAATTTCTGCATCATGATCAGGAGTTTATATTGGCCCAGTGAGTCAAGTATCTCCAGTGTTTCTATTTCCAAAAAAGAGAAAGACTGTATCATAAGAAATGGAGCAAAACAGTACATCCCCATTGAGCATATCGAGTTTTCTTGAATCAGATATTGACACTTAAGCCATGCGTTTAAGATTTGCCAGTCTTGCAGTTAGCTATATCCCAGCATGAGCAATAACAGCTTCTGTGGTCTGATCCATTCTTTCAGACTACCTGTTTTACTTAGCTGTGCCTGAGTTTTACACAATAACATGCAGATTAAAGTAGAACTTTCTAGAAAATGTATCCGTTGTGGTTATACAAAAGATATTGGTGAAGGAGGAGTCACTAGCAACTTTGGGTATTAAAATCTTCATTTATATGGCTTTTTTTTAGTTAACTGTTTAAAAGGTTATGATGCCACCCGTTGCAGACTTTTGGTCACATTTGCAGCGGAGGAACTCTCCAGGGCAAGTTATTTTGTTGATTCCATATACTTGATTCCATCTCTCTCTCTCTCTCTTTTTCTTATTCCCCAACTCCGCAGCCTGTTTTTACAGGGTATAAGTTTTCCTTTCATTGGTGGTGACCAAAGCATTCCCTTTGATCCAGCTCCTACACTTTTAAATAAAGCATGAGTTAGATTACGTTTTGCTATTCTTTCTCTTGCAGAGAAGCTTCTGGTTTACAATATCATTCAGCGATTCCCTTGTACTTACATAATTGGTATTGTCTGTGTCCATAGTAGAGGACACTTGATGCTCATTTATTAAATATGCTTGCTGGCCGCTCCCTAATCTTTGTTCTGGACAGACAAATTACCTTTCTCACACTGAGCATCAGCTCTGGGGAATTAAACCTCCAAGCTTCCACCACTTTAATTAGCTTGAAAGTGGGGGGTTGCAGTTACTAATAGACCTCAGGCTTTTAGTAACTTCAAGGAAGGGTAAAAAAAAAACTTCCTAGGAAATTCAAAATGTCATTTAAAAACCATAAAAATCCAATATATTATTTCATTTTCATAATTGCAAACAGATTGCATTTGAAAACTGTCGATCGTTTCTACTTTATCTGTGGAAGTTAGATTTCTGTCGAGCTAGGCATTTTTAATTATCACAATTCATTAACACATCACAGTGGAGGCACATGTTTGACTTCGTATATTACAGAGTTTATGTAACATTAACTAACATAGCAGATGAGGAATCTTAAATGGAAGGAAAATATTTCAAAATGTCTATATTTAGTTTTTGTGCTATGCAGCATGCTAACTAGCGTTGCCTAGGGGAGGGTATCTTACATGCTTTGACAGAATTTTTTTCCCTAATTTAGAAGATCACTTTACTTGGTTCTTCAAAGGCAAGGCATGCCATTTAATCCCAGTCCAAAGGAAATGCATCTTTTATAAAAGAAATAAAGAGACTGTAGGATTTCTCACTAGAAGCATCTTTTCCCTTTGGTGAAAGTATATCTTGCTGTCAAAACTGCAGAAAATATTTTTGCGGTCTGTTTCTCCATTTGAACTCTTTAGGGACTTGGATGCGTATTACAGAAAACCTTTAATCGAGTCACAGTTGGAATCTAATAATAGAATAAGCGAATCACAAGAAGACGAAAGCAGTCACGTTCAACTCAAATCAAGCATTTTAGCTAAGATGCCCCTTTTTATTTCTTGCAGGTCTGCTAAAAGATCAGAGTACTGCAGAATGCGTGCCTTCATCTCAAACTTTGTTCATCACAGATGGATCCCATGTCTCCAATAGACAAGTCACCTTTGTAGCTAGCATCAGTGCCAGCTCCATGCCATTGCACCTTCTTTACTCTTGATTGCCCTTCCCACATTTATTGGTGTATTAAAATGACTGAAAACGAACATTAAGAACTCCATGAATCTGGGCTAATGGGAGACTGTAGAGAAAATGAAAAAAGACCCACTGGAGGAGAACAACTTTGGGTGGGGAGGGGTGGGGCAAACGACTAATGAAGCTAATTCAGATAAGCTTTCAAGTCTGCTTTCTACCCTCATTAACAATTAGCAGGGCACTGGTGAGAATTTGTACCCTGTGTTTTACCTTAACAGCATTCTCTTTGCTCTTTGTATATTTAAGTGTTGTAGGAAATGTTTCAAAACTCAAACCTGAGCTAATGGAAAGATGGGGCTCTTGTGATAATCTATCACAAATACTTTTATTGTATCTCTGTAAAATACAATGTATGTATGCATGTAAGTGTGTTTTGTCCTAATGTTGCTACTTCCCATGACACAAAAAGAAAAAGAAAAAAAAATCAAGCTCATAGCAGCAACTGTGTAGAATTTTCACCTACTCCTAATTCGCTGAATGAAGAAGAAAAATCTTTTATTTGTGATACTTTCAGAGACATTTGCTCTAGTATGGTGTATTTAAATAATAAAAAACTTAAAATGAAAGCAACTGTAATTGACTTTGGACTTCAGTACAACGGGGCAAATTTCTATCAAGGAATGAAGTCATACATAGCTGTCGCAATAAGTTAATTTTTAAAACCTGGTTTTCCATCTTATGGCAAAAAGGAATGCATTGAAATCTGTATGAAGAGATACTTTTAGCATTACCAAACTCAAAAGTGATGTCTAATGTTTCAAGGATTTATTTCTATAGCAGCAATGTTTAATGGCAGTGCAGATTTAACTAAAGAATTTTGTGCTCACTCCACTTAAGTCATCCAGTTTTCATTAATGATAGGAGATTTATGTCTTTCCTAACATTATTAACTTTCTAACTGTAATCATGTTTATGTGAATTCAAAAGCACATCTAGGAATTAGGGTAGTTTCTGAGTTGCCAAGTTACCCAGAAGTGTCCTGGTTATGAGTATTTTGTTTAAAATGTCACGTTATATCATAGCAAAACATCCTGAGAAAAGAATTACATTTCACTCATTTTTCTGCTGCAAAATAGCCCCCTTCCTCCCCAACTATTAGTACTGTTTCAGTGCTCCATGAGTGAAAACCTTTTTCAATGCTTTGCCAAGAATGGGAGATGTACATGCGACAATCACCATAGTGTATACAGAGATAGAAACGTATCCAAAAGCATATAGTGCTATAGAAAATTCAAGGCAAGTGTACAAAAACTTCTTGTAATTAAAGTCTAGTGTGTGTGCCCTATAGACAAAGCCTATAAATTGGAAACAATACTTCAAATATTGTAGTTGCTTGCCAACCTAGCAATTCGAAAGCATGCAAATGCAAGTAGATTAATAGGTACCACTTCGGTGGGTAGGTAACAGCGTTCCGCGCGTGTCATGCGGCCACATGACCGTGGAAGCGTCTTCGGACAACGCTGGCTCTTTGGCTAACAAACGGAGATGAGCACCGGCCCCTAGAGTCGGACACGACTGCACAAATGTGCGGGGGTACCTTTACCTTTACTTTTTAGAGTTAATGAAGTGGCTAATAGTAGATTGGCTTACATCAGTGTTTCCCAACCAATTTCCAGGTTTGTGGACTTCAGCTCCCAGAATTATCAATGGCCATGCTGGCTGTGGAATTCTGGGAGTTGAGGTCCACACACCTGGAAATTGCCATGGTTGGGAAATACTGGCTTACCCAACGTCCTGAAAATTGTCTTTTGTGAGGAAATGTAAAAAGATGGCAATGAAGTACATGGTTAAAATGGAGCAAATCTATTTTGGCTTTTGGCTCATGGTATCAGGGTACATTTTGTCCATCCTTCAAGACTGTAGCCCTGTAAATGTTTCCTTTCAACATCACCATGGAAATACCAATTTTTATATAGGTAGGGGTGGAAGATTCTTGCCACAGCAGAGAAGTTGCCAAATGTTACCTGAAATACTCTGTAATTATGGATAAAAAGTGTACTTCAAGCTGAATTTGATTCTGATTTCATGGACACATATCCAATTTCATATGGAAACAACTTATTACCTAAAACATGAAGGCACAGTAAGATTGGCAGATACTTTTTTTTAAACTCTATAAATGACTAATAGCTCTTGAGTGTTGGCTTGGAGATATAATATGCAGAGTTCTGGCTTTTCATTAAATTTCACATACCTTCTTCATCTTCACCAGCACAGAACAATTCAGCGATAAGCTGGGTTCCCCCAAAATAAAGTAATCCATGAGTAATTTATAGTCTAAACTTGTGGTGGTGCTTGATGTTGATCTACCTGTAAGAGAGTTTTGTGTAATCCTGATCCATGCAAACTGAGGAAGGACATAAATTTTGAATTCCAAATGCATTCCTGGAAGATATTATTGTTCTCTGGAGTGAGAAGTATTACACCACTTTATTTCTGGCTAAGAAGATATATGCACTTGAGGTTCCAGGGTAAAACTCTAAAAATAGGAAAAGTTAATTGCAAACTCCTTAAAACTAAAGGACTTTAATATACATATTTTAATTTTGATTAGATACATAGTTTAATGTATTGCATTTCCCGGAGAGTCCACTGAAACATTGGGCTGGTTCAGTTGCAATGCCCAACCATGATTTAGTACTACATGACTGTATCTTGGGTGTTCTCCCCTTTGCTCTTTACCTGATTTCCAAATGAGCCAGTTAAGGAAATTTGAATGTGGGAAGTGAAGATGGAAAATGATTCTGTGACTCCTTCATGTGTTGCCAAACAGGCTATATTTTCAAGCTAAGCAACTGTTCTATCTGCAATTTATTGTGCTGTCTTTAAAGGACTTTATTTCACCACACACTCCCAACTCAATATATGAAAATAGTTCCGGTCAAAACCCAGAGGCCAAGTAATAGCTTGTAAAGGTGTTTTACATCCAGAAGCAAGTCCCAAACACTTCCCTAAAATGTTGGAATCAGCAGAAGAGTGCTGAGAAGTTCTTTTGAGACAACATAATCTCCTGTATTGGGGAGAATACATCCTTCTATCAGAATATCATCCTTCTGCCATTAGAATTGAACATGCAAAAAAACATGCTAGGTTTTTTTTGCTATTGTGTGATATAATCTAGAAGTACTAAAGGATGACTAATAACTTTCAATAAACCATATAGTGTGGCATTAAGCAATGAAGAGGCTGAAGTTCATTAAAGACTTCAAATAAGCTTTTTATGTGCCTGATTCTTAAAGCATTTGAGGGGCGTGGTGGCTCAGTGGGTAAGACGCCAGGCTTGTCGATCGGAAGATCGCAAGTTCGGAGGTTCGAATCCCTAGCCCCGTGTGACAGAGTGAGCTCCCGCACTCGCCCCAGCTCTTGCCAACCTAGCAATTCGAAAGCATGCAAATGCAAGTAGATAAATAGGTACCACTTCGGTGGGAAGGTAACAGCGTTCCGCGCGCGTCATGCCAGCCACATGACCCCGGAAGCGTCTTCGGACAGCGCTGGCTCTTCGGCTAACAAACGGAGATGAGCATCGGACACGACTGCACAACTGTGCGGGGGGGACCTTTACCTTTTTTTACCTATATAATAGAAAGCTTAAAATACTGTCTTAAGTTGCAGACCTTATAAAATTACAGATGTCTCTTGTGTTAGCATAATCCACATGCAAGTGATAAAGTCTGTGCTTTGATGTGCTAAATTGGAGGAGGATTGTTGGGGTTATGAATATATGATGGAACATCTTTAACTTGATTGGGATAAAGCATGATGGAAAGTAGAGACTTATGAAACAGTAAAAACAGGTCTTTATGGTAATGAAGGTGCTTGTGTGACTTGGTATTAGGCAAGACAGTTTGGAAATTTGGTCATCTATGATCTGCAGCAGGAAAGGCAATTTTAACATACTCGCTGTTTTTCTGTCATTTTTTCCTAACTTAGTGCTGATTAGAGATGTGTTAGACTACAGCACCCATCATTATCATGTAGTATGGCCACAGGTGAGTGTATAAGAGTAGGAGTCCAACACAGCTGGAGGGCATTAACTTGGGAAAAGTTGGTCTATGCATTTGTTACAGCATGTCTCTTGGATCTGCTATGTATAATACAGTATATGGATTCATATGCTGTACATAGATGAATCCACAGCCCTACAAATATTTAGCTGTTCAGCAGGAGCTATTGCATTAAAAATAGTTGGAGCTCACAAACAAACTCACAATAGTACCAGTGTCACAGCATTCGTGTAAATAGGTACAATTGTCATATTATTTTTATGCAGAAATAGTTAATCAATTGTTAACTCTTTTTAATGAACTAATTTTGCAAAAGGGCTGCTCTCTAGCCAATTTTACATACCCAGTTTTCTAGTGCATAGCTTTCCAAACTGTGTGTCGTGACAAAACCTGGAAGTGCTGATGGTGCGTTGCCGCCACCCCTGCGGCGGCGCGCATGGCGGTGGCGCACCATCAGCGCCTCCGGGTTTTAGCGCAAAACGTGAGGCCGCTGCCGCTGCACGCCCCCACCGCCACCGTTGGTGTGTCGCCAACGGCGGGAGTTTGGAAAGCACTGTTCTAGTGATTTCTGCATATCCCACAGGCTAAATTCTCCAAGCTAAATTCTGTATCTAATGAAAGACTACTTTTTCTGTGCTTCATAATTTTTCTTGAATTAGGTTATATTATACATCATATATTAACATCTACTGTAAAAGCAATCATTCACACCAAAAAGAAAGGAAACACGCATTGCCTTTAGAATTGGGGTGGAGAAGCTACAGGTCATTGCAGTTCTTGTCTTAATCTTCATATGAAGTGGCAAAAAGAAGAAGTTGGGCAAGAGAGCTATGTAACTCCAAATTGTGGCTACTTTGGCTGTAGTTTTGGTTTCATCTATCAATAGTTGTGCCCTTACATTGCCAGATCAATTTTTCCTGTGTGCCAACAGCTCTTTATAGGAAAAAGTTCTCTGCCTCTCCTTTAAAATGTTAATGACAAGGCAATGGAAGATCTGCTATCTGTGTTAACCATTTACTGTTTAGGTTAAAAAGGCTAAAATTCTTAGCAAAGCAAGATTTATAATTTATTAGCAATTAGATTTATCATAATGATTCCAAAACTTTGCAAGACTCCAGTGCCTGAGAAATGTATTTCAAAGAGCACCCGCCTAATAAAGATGACGAATGAGATTACGGTGTGTAGAATATTTCTTTATGCTAAAGGCTTTGGTGTGTGACTATCTTGGCTCGGATCATTATTTGTTCCCCTGTGTCTTGATGTCATTGGACAGAAAGTCCCGGACTTCTATTGTCCTCTTTTCTTTCAGGTGCATTCCTGCATTGTTAGTCTGGTTTAGCTGTAAGAAAATTTATTATAGTTAAGTGGCAATTTGTTGCCATGAAACTGCAATTAAAGTATTACGGAGCAGCCATTTTAGATTAACACACATTCAGAGCATGGGCAAGCACAGAACAGTTCTTGTTATCTTTACAGCATCTGAGCTCTGCATAACTGTAAAACTGTGACATGTTCACCTATGTCTTTTGTCAAGTTAAAGAATTTGAGCTCTCCATGGAGCACCATGATCTCATCGCAAGCATAACTAAGAGGATAGACAAGCTGGGACTGATTTTTTTGCAAGTTCAACCTGTGATGTATAAAGTTATTACCATATTTGGAGGGACTGTGAGTGTGTGCTGGAGGGAGGGGGGGGGTAGCAGAAAATGGCTTGTTTTAACTCTCCTAGGGATATGTATGCGTTATAGAGAGAATGCTCAGACTGACTGGTAAAACGGACTGTGGGCTGTGGACCTTGATGACAATAATATGCTCAGATCCTAACATGTTAGAGTTTCTTTAGCAGAACTCCTATTCTTCCTAATCACAATTAAATGGAAGCCTGGAACACCCATGATCTAAAGATAATGTCCGAAAACAGATAATTCATGCATATCTAAATCACACAAGATTTGTCTTAAAATTAAAAATCTCTCTCTCTCTTTCTCCACTTCCAGCAGGAAGCTGTATATATCTTGTTTGGACATAGACCTTGATTATAAGCAAACGAGCTTGGGAATAAATTCCACGGAAGCGAAAGCCTTCCAGGTATATGCATGGGTAGAATTATGCTACTTCTCAATGCAACATGATACCATCTGTTAGGCTAGCCTTCCTCAGTGTGGTGATCTATTTGCTGGACTGCAACTCCCATTCTCAGCCAGCATTGCCAATGGGAGGAGAAGGTTGCCTTAGTTTTTTAAGTTTATTAAAAGGTATTAGCCCCAAATCACCTTTAACTGTTCTCAGTATGCTTTAACATCCTGCCACACTGTACTTTTCAGCGCTAGTCCATTGAATTTAGAACAGTAATCATAGATTAAGCTACCTAGATTGAAGCAAAACAGAAATATTGTTTGTGTGGGGAAGCCTTGATGATCCTTGGCCCTGCCAGGATCTGGTGCATGCAATATTTCCCTTTCTATTCCCTTCTATAGCTAAACCATAGACCTAAAATTCTTCTTAGGAAGCTAAATAGCCTCTGAATTACATCTGAACTATGGACCAGGTAGCAAGTTATTTGATTAGATATACCCATAAATTATCCATCTGTGTCTGCATATCCTCCTGCCAATAGCTGCATAAATCTAATAGCAGCTTATGAAAAATAAAAAATATCCCATTTCCTCTACATAATGCAGGTTTAACATGTATTTATGAGCCTGTCTGGTGAGAAGTATGGCTCCTCTATTCTTTCTTGTGCATGCACACACGCCATGAGGGTAATATTTGTGGACAACACTGGATAGCATCTAATATTACATGACTGCAGCAAGAAATTAGGTCACCAAGGTTGTCTTTATAATTAAGGTTATCATTTTGCTGTGCATTTCTTAATTAATTTCAGGATTTAGGCTAAGATAAAAAAAAAAGGCAGGAAAGAGGCCGAGGGGTTTACAAACTATACAGAAGCCCGGGAGAATCAAAAACATCTATGATTCAGTGTTTATATTGGGCTAATGACTTAGAGAACAAATCTGTCTTGAAATACTTGGGTGATGGCTCTTGGAGTGCAGCTATGTAAGCTGTGTGAGGAGGAAAGCCTATTCATAGTGCAATGCAGCATGCATCTCATTGGGTGGCAGCACGAAGCCGAGCATGTGCCAGCTTGGAAGCTAAGTAGGGGTGAGTTTGGTTAGTACCCGGATAGAAGACCTCCCCAGAATACCAGGGCTGTAGGGTAGGCTGGGAAGTGTGTCCAAGAAACCACCAGAAGCCGTGTTTGATTCAAAGAAGTCTTTGCCTTTACTACAATATGTCAGCTGAGATTGCCTTCAATGGCTGGGATCATACATTCACTTGATCGGACTTTGGCTCACCAGATACTGTTGTTGGAGGAGAGAATGAATTTTGGCAATTCCCCCTTTGCCTTTAGAAAATATGCTTGGGAGGGTGAGATCCATAATGACTTGTAGTTTCAATCTATTATCTCTAACGTAAGAGCCATGTGCCTCTTAGTACCACTCAGTGGACCACATAGATTGGGTATTAGTAGGGGAAAGGGCCTTGGTAGCCTGTAGGGATGGAGGAATTTGGGGAAATCATCTTTTCCTAACTCATCTGTTGCCATCTTGCCAATGTGAGTCTCTCTGGGAATAGAATGGGTCCCATTGTTATCCATGTCAATATCTGTCTAAGTTGATTTCATGTCTAGGTAATTTATATGAAGGGATATGCTTAGTTTTTATACTAAACTATGTCATTCAACCTTCAGGTATTCTCAAAGCAACTAATGTTGGAATCACTCTAACTACACTCTAGTAGGGTATGCATCTTATGAAACAGCTGCATTTGTTCTGTCCTCTGGACATCAGTGCTAGTTTCCTACAATTTGTATGCGGGTGTTTGTGTGCACGTGTGTGTTCATGTATGGTTGTGGCCAGGGGAAACACATAAACCTCTTTAACTTTAAATTCTGGTACAAAAAGTAGGGCTACTGCAAGTGATGGGTGTGATCCAACAAACATATGCATATGCCGGTTCTTATTGACCGTAAAGAGCAAGCAGCAATTGACAATAGGGAAAAGCCATGCCTTTGCTTTTGGTATTCAGTTGCAGCACTGAGGCAAAATGCATGCTGTGCAAAAAGCCTGAATCGCACCCAAGAAATTAGGAAACAAAAGGGCTTTGTTTTTTTTGGTGTAAGTATAAAAACCGGACAGTAGCAAATGCTAGGTAATCTGTGACATGAATATGGAATGGTCCAATTCTGTGACCACATAAACAATTGTGGGGCTTTTATGCAAAAGCTCAAAGGCTTTCTGATTATTGTTACAAGGCTCCTATTGAGTGCTCAACATCATCTGCGCCAAATCAGTTTATGACCTCCTACTAACAGCCCGTCTGAATGGAACACAGCTACCTAGGAATTAGTGTACACGGCATATTTTTGAATTAAAATTCCTGCTTCATCAGTAAGCTTCGTTTGAAAGCTTGGGGAAAAATCCTTGCAAATGAGCTACTATTCGTATTTGTTGTTTTACGAAGAATGTTTGTGGGGATATGTAAATGAAATGGATCATACCTTTAATTACATCTAAACAGGAAACAATTTTCTCTTTAATGGTGGTGGCTCAAAAGATGATGAAACCTAGTAGTTCAGCTACTAAGCCTGTTTAGTAGTGGTCACTGTTAAATATGCAAAATTATAGCCCACACTGTCCTATATTTTGTGATGAATCGAATAGCACATTTTTCTTATTCAAATGCTATTAAAAGCAGAGTCTGGTAGAAATCATTGCACATCTTTAAGATTTTCAAATCAACTTCCAGAGTGTAGGAAAGGTATTGGGACATGAAAGTAGGGCAGACATTGACAGAGACAGCAGAGTCATATGCTCCATGCAGTCCAACTTTGGAGCATGGGTGGACTTGGAAATTTTACGAAACCTTTGCAGACCTCCACTGGTTTCTGGTGTGAGTAATTTTTTCTGTCGTATCAATCCCCTTGCAGTGATTTCTCAGAAACAATGGAAACATTTGATCCTGTATTTCTTCTGAAAAAATAAACAAACCTGTCTCTCGCACTTCTTAAACCTTGGGACAGTTTGAAGTTTGTTAGTTCTATCAGTTTGTGCCTCTTCTGAGTTAATATTTTTTGTGAAAATATGTATGTTTTTATATTCCTGCAATTTATTTATTTATTTATTTATTTTATTTTATTTGGTGGTAAGGTTGAAAATAGTTTTCCTAACGATATATACTTTTATATGTATTTCTTGTGTTAATTGCGTTGCAAAATTTGACATGTGAAAACCAAAAGATAATTGCATTCTCATTTGTGCGCTAGATCAGGAAGTGTGAATTAGGCCAGTCTGAATGAAAATCCAAATTAAACATATGTCTTTATCTTCAGTAAGACTATCAGAGGGAAATGTTATACCAAATGCTGGCCATGGAGGATTGCATTTCTGGGCCAAGTTTCTTTACAGCAAATAAGATTCAATATGGAAGGCCAGTTCAGGTATTTGCAATCATGATGGTCATAGTGTTCCATGTTCCCAACGCAGACCAACTGGGAAGTCAGCACCTGACAGAGATGGATACAGGGCAGAAGATGGCCAGTTGGAAAGATCCTTTATACCAGCTTGGACAGTTGATCCATCTAACCCAGTAGCTAGATGGCAGCAACTCTCCAGGTTCTAAAGCACCCATCCTTCCCACCCCCTCCTGCATATCACCTTTTTCTAACTTACTTTCAGCAAGTAATTTACTGCCATCTAAAAATGTGGGCACTTCTCTAGAATATGAAAAAGAAATATATACTAGAATTATTTGGAAGACAACGAGGTGGCCTTTGACCTTCTCCAACCTCAGTTCCCAGCAGCTTTGGCCATAGGTGGCATACGTGTGCTACCCTTTGTAGTGGCCCAATCTTTACTCACCTCCATTATTACTTTGGGGTAAATAAAGGCTAAGGCCATTACAGTCATCCAAAGCAAAACTCTGAAGAAGGAATTAGAAGCAGACGTAGGATGTCCTGTGGCAACCTACTGGTTACACAGAATGGAAGCAACTACAGCGTAGCCCAGGTGGAAATTTCTGCCTTAGCATAAATATTAAACATTACTTATAGCAATAGCTATTATACAGAACTGGTACGGGTTCTCAGTGACATAGATGGCATGTAGCCACATGTCATATACAAATCAAAGGGCCAACTCCCTTTCCTAACTTTTTCTAGGTAACATCCCTACTTTTAACAAAATTGCAGACAGAAGTTCATATCAGTTGCCCTCACATCTTTTACTTCTTTTAATGGCTCCCATTTCATTATGCCACTTTTCTTCCTTTCAGTGTGAGGAGCATAACGCTTAGTTTATATATGTTGTGAAAGAGTGGATAACTTTGAAAGTAAGTTTATAGCTATTGCATAATGGTGAAAAGACTGTTTTTACTAACCTGCTAAGAGGCTAGTAGTGGCCTTCTTTGGAGGCCCAGTCTTCTCCTGTGCAGTGGGCCTGGAAACACAAACTATCAGCTTCTTACAAAGCCCATCAAAACTACCTTCTACCAAATGTTGTACGCCAAATGTTGTATACCACCCAGAGTCACTTTCATGAGATGGGCAGCTGTATAAATATGATAAATAAATAAATGAGATAGCAGAGGAGGGATGAGCTGAAGAGCTGGCTTTTTTTTCATTCCCGAGGGAGAATCGAGAAATCATCCTCTGCTAGTTTTGTCACTCATCTTATGAAATTCCTTGTGATCTGTGGCGACTGAATGAAAAAGTGAAATGCTAAGGTATGAGAGAATGGATAATTTCAGTTCAGTTTTTTAAACAGAGCAGATATGTTTTCCCCCAAATTGAAATGTTGATCACTAGAGTCAGGAGAAAGATTGTCTTCCCATCTGCTTCCTTTCCATTAGTTTCATAGTTATGTGGGATTTCCCCCCCCCCCCCCCCGCAAGGAAGTATTCAGAACTGAGATCCTCAACTGCATTCCAAACATGATATTGAGTTCAACCATCCTGGCATCTTATTTCCACCCAACGGTGCTATATGTGGACCAGGTCTAAGTTTGCTCAGCACAGGAAGATAGAGTTCTGTTTGGGAGATTTGCTTATTTACTTCCCAGTTGGTCTGCGTTTGGAACGTGGAACACTATGACCATCATGATTGCAAATACCTGATGCATTCCCTCAAATTGGTCTTCCATATTGGAACTTATTTGCATATGATCTATGATTTGCTTAAAAATGTGATATCTTGCTTTTTCAACATGGGTTTTATGAGTACTAGTGAAATGTAATTCTAAAAACATATTTGCATACAGAACATAGACAAGTTATCAGTGGAAATGGCATCATTGCTACCTTTTCTCTCTGATTCAATGGGGCTTAAATTCAGGAAAGAACACATTTGTCGATGCATTGACTTGATGCATACAGCAGAATAAGAGCATCCATTTCCCTTCATTTTCCAACATAAATATTCAAGATGTAGATAGTCTAGGTATTGTTGATAATTTATATAGGTAGAAGGGTTCAAGGAGATTGGAGCCAGCTTAGAATACAGTATAAAGTATTGCGGCAACAGGTTCTTTGTTTCATCACAGAACTAACCCATAGGTTACTCTAATTGCAGCGAATGTTTCAAGCCAGACAATACAACAGAGAAGAGACAGTAGTTGTCATCTATTAAACAGTTAGATGTTGTTTCTTATGGTACCAGTACCATCAAGCACCTCTTGATCCACGCTGGGCTTGATCTTACTTTTTTTTTATCTTACTCTTGCCTCCCAAACAAGTGGAATTATTAAAGTAAATGCAATGCATTACTTCTTAGATTACATATTTTCTTTATTTTGTTTGCATCTGAATGTGTGTGTATCATTCAGCATCTTTATCCCTTTCTCTCCTCTTCTCCCTCTTTCTCTCTCTGACACACACAGGCATATGCACACATGCAACACGGTAAATCCTGCATACTTACTATGCCTGCCTTATTTGCTGCCATATTAAGCACTTGTTGAGATGGGCGGCCATACAAATCGAATAAATAAATAAATGCGTACATACATATATACATATATACATACATAAATATCAATTTTATATGTATCTTATTACAAAGCAAAACATATTGAAGAATGGAGGCACAGTTATAAACCACCACAGAACTTTATACAACAGCATTATGAAAGTGGCAGCTTGTGTAACAGTGGGGTTTTTCTTGGAAATAATTACAAGCTTTCACTGGAATAATTCCTTTAACGCTGTATTAATGAAATATTTTTTTAAAAGAAAAGGTAAAGATTATATCTAGTCCTTATTTATATCATCATCATCATCATCATCTGGAAGTATTTACTTTGGAATAAACATCCTGACATTAAATTGTCAGTGGCCTAATAGCAAAGAAAATAAAGAAAAATGAAATCTTATGCTATAAATTAAGACGAAGATATCCCGGCTTCACTCCTGTTGAAGTCACTTTCATGGATTATCTTACTTCATTATTTTTAGTAAAGCGGTGCTAGAGCTGCTGGTTCGAGGTACTGATATAGTACTTAGGGAGAGCTCCTGATGTGCTTTTAAGCATTCTAAGCTTTTCACAAGGCCTTGACATTACTAAGTTTTAGATATCAGCAGGTTTGGAGTTCTGAAGAACTGCCATGAAACTAGTGTTTTGCAAGTAAAGCAAGTTGACCTGGTGTAAAACTGAAAGAGCAGGAACAAAACCAGCCCCCAACATAACTCATGAAGTTCCGGGAAAAGATATTTTAGATCAGATGTGTTAATGCTGAAATAACTTGAATTATAATCAGCCAGCTACTACAGAGGAATAGGAATGGGTAGATGGAGAGATACGGATTTTAGGTTTGAGTGTTCACACTTTGCTTTCCCAGGTCATAAAAAGTGAATCACTCAAACACACAAAAACCCACAGGCTTTATATCTAAAGGGCTGGAAATCTAAATAGGATTCAGATATTATTTAAAAGTTGCAGATGGCCTTTTTCCCATTGTAAGAGAGATATAACTTAACAATCATCTATTCCACTGGGTGATTGTTTTCCACTTTTTTAGAGCTAGTAAAATGTGTTATAAATATGGATGGAAAGAAAGAGAAGGGGAAAAAAGTATTTGCTGGATTTGGAAAATGTAAAAGCTGAAGAGAGTCTTTGCTGAGGGCCATATAAAGGTGGTATGCAATATATGTCTAAACAAAATGCAGAAAAGTTGTGTTTTATGTTTCCACGAATGGAGATTTTTTTTTCCAGCAGGCAAAAAAGCAGAAGGCTTCTGCCTAGAGGCCTGCTTTTTCTCCCTCCTCCCTTTTTGCAAGCAGCTGGCAATGGTAATTAACTCATTACTATTAATTTTTGCCAACTATTGTTGGGTGAGTGATGTTATTTTTCTAACTTTATTTAAAAAATGGAAATAACACATATTAGGGGTTGGCAAATTCACAAAATGAATACATAAAAAAAAAGCAGAAACATAGGCATTGAAGTCAACATATTCAAACATCTACCCAGCGGGAATTATTGCTTTTTAAATTAAATTAAATAATTAGTTTTATGGTCCATTCACATTAGTTGTAAAAAAGGGACAAGGATTGCCCAATCCACCTCTTCATCATAAAGGACAATCTAAAATCAGTTGTTACTATAAGTAATAATAATACAAATAATATTGATGATGGAACAACTTGTATCTCTATAAGGGGGAAATATGTACAATTACCCTAGCTTTATATGACAAAAACATGCATGAATACCTTTTGGATTGGCTGCATTTCAAAATGTGGCTGAGTTACAGGATCTGAAGTGAAAAACACCTTATTTCCTGTAATGAACAATGCATTGATGGAAGTTTCATTGGAGTGAAGTTGACTCTATTCCTTGTTTAAGAGATGTGTTGCAATGTAGGGGCCAAACAAAGAGATATGACTGGATCTCTGACCAGACTGCTGTAGGTTTGCCTGTCCTGGGACAACAGCTAAAGCAGAGCTTTCCAAACTGTGTGTCGCGACACAAAAGTGTGTCACCACACACAGCGTGGTGTGTCGCCACAACACCCGGAAATGGCGGCGCGCGCGTGCACGGTGGCAGCAGCAGCGGTGCGGGATCAGTGGTTCCGCGTTTTAGCGGAGGCTGCCACCGCCGTGCACGTGCGCACCGCCGCACGCCCCCCGCACCGCCGCCATGCACGCGCGCACCGCCATGCACGCGCGCCGCCGCACTACCGCCGCCGCCGCCGCCGCACTACTGCCGCCGCCGCTGCCGCTGGTGTGTCGCCAGCGGTGGCACTTTGGAAAGCCCTGAGCTAAAGCAATGTGGAGGAGTGATTCGGTTGCCTTGGAAAATAGCTGTTCTGTGATCCCAAACCAGAGTGGAGTATCTATTGCTGTATGCTTCCTATACCCAGTTATGAATCCCCCACATTTAGTTATATTTATTATTTCTCAGATATAAGAAAGCATAGAGAGATATTCCCAGCAAAAAGCACAAGTTATCAGCTCATGTTGCTTATAGTAACAACTAGCCTTTTTTTTCCTGAGAGGATTAATATAGAATCATAGACTATCAGAATTGGAAGGTACTTTAGAGATCACCCAGTCCAACCTCATGCCCACTGCAGGAATCCTCTACTATATCCCCAACAGATGGCCATTCAGCCTCCTCCAGCAAAGGAGAGTCTACCACTTTCCCAGTCAATCTGTTCTTACTTTTAAGACATGTTTCTTGATGTCCAACAGAAATCTAATTGCTCATAGTTTAAACCCATAAGTTTTTGTTCTATCTTCTAGAACAACTCATAACACTCCTGTTATGCCTTCTACATGAAGACGATTGTTTGAAAATGGCTATCATGTCTACGAGAGTCAGTTTGGTCTAGTGGTTAAGGCACCAGGCTAGAAACCAGGAGACCGTGAGTTCTAGTCCTGCCTTAGGCACAAAGCCAGCTGGGTGACCTTGTGCCAGTCACTTTCTCTCAGCCCTAGGAAGGAGGCAATGGCAAACCACTTCTGAAACTCTTGCCAAGAAAACTGCAGGGACTTGTCCAGGCAGTCTCCGAGAATCAGACATGATTGAACGGATTAAAAAAAAAATCATGTCTACACATAATCTTTTCCAGGCTAAACACACCTAACACCTACAACTGTTCTTCATAGGATTTTCCTTGCAGGTCCTGCATCATCTGTGTTGTTTTCTTCAGGACAGGCTCCAGGTTGTCAGTGTCTTTCCTAAAATGTGGTTCCCAGACTGACTGCAATATTCTAGGTGTGGTCTTGCCAATGCAGAATGAAAATATCTTGATTTTGACACCATATCCTGTTGATAGAGCCTAGGATTTCATTTGCTTTTTTTGCAGCTGCACATGGTGATCCTCCAAGATGCTGAGATCCTTTTTGCATGTATACTGCTTAGTATGGTTGCCCTATCCTGTACTCTCGTGCCGTTGGTTTCTCCTATTCTCATTTTCCTTGGAGGGGAGCATGTGGAACTCCACTTTGCACTTCTCTCTAGTCTGATGCAGAGCTACTGATGTGCATTCACTGGGAATGATTGTTCAACCTGCTCTGTAGTCATCTAATGGAAACATAGTCCAGCCCACGTTTTACTATTTCCTCAATTAAAATCTCATGGGGGATCTTGTTGAATGGTTTCAAAGTCAAGGTACACTATGTCCAACATATTTCTGTGTTTTAAAAAATCAGATTGGTTTGGCATGATTTATTCTTGATAAAGGCAGCCTTTCCCCTGCCAAGAATTGCATTCTTTTCTAAATGGTCACTAACTGGCGTCTTAATAATCTGTTCCAGATTTTCGCCTGGTATTGATGTCAAGCTAACTAGTCTGTAGTTACTTGGGTCCTCTTTCCCCCCCTTTTTGAAGGTAGGAACAACATTGCCCTTCTCCAGTCCTCTGACTCTGTGCTCATCCTCTCAGAGTTCTCAAAGATCACTGAAAGGGTTTCCTAGATAACATCCGCCACCTCTTCTCAGAAGTAATTGGTCTGGCCCTGGAGACTTCAACTCTTTCAGGGTAGCCAGGTCTTCCTTAATCATCCACTTACTAATCTTGGGTCATAATTCCTTCCTTGTGTCAATTGTTCTTTGATCCATTTGAACATAGCTCCTCTTTGGGGAGAAGACTGAAGCAAAGTAGGAGTTGGGATGCTCTGCCCTCTCCCCGTCACCTGTTATTATCATACTATGCTCTCCTAACAGTAGGGCCACTTCTTCTTTTTCATCCTCTTACTATGACACTATGACATGAAGGGGCGCGGTGGCTCAGCAGGTAAGACCCCAGGCTTGTCGATCGGAAGATCGCAAGTTCGGAGGTTCGAATCCCTAGTTCCGCATGACGGAGTGAGCTCCCACACTGGCTCCAGCTCTTGCCAACCTAGTAATTCGAAAGCATGAAAATGCAAGTAGATTAATAGGTACCACTTCGGTGGGAAGGTAACAGCGTTCTGCGTGCGTCATGCCGGCCACATGACTGTGGAAGTGTCTTCGGACAGCGCTGGCTCTTCGGCTAACAAACGGAGATGAGCACCGGCCCCTAGAGTTGGACACGACTGCATAAATGTGCGGGGGGAACCTTTACCTTTTTTACTATGACATAGACAAAAAGAGCTCTTTTTATTTCTTTTACCTTCATTTGAGAGCCTACATTCCTTTTCTACTGTAGCCTTTAGCAGATATTAGCAACTTCCTGGTAAATATACCTGGAGATTATATCTTTATTATATATCTTATAATTATTTCAAATATTCCAGTTCTTATACATGTTCCTTTTACCTTGTAGCTCAGTTGAAAGCTCCCTATGCATCCACAACAGTTTCCTAAGCTGCCTCATTCCCCCCCGCCCTCAATGGAATGGTTGCCCCTCAGGAAACTTCAGGAACACTAAATGTTGGCCCAGCATACAATATTGTTTGTAGAAGGTGCTCAGGAGTAATATAGTAATAGAGATGGCATTTGTGTCTGTTATAGCTCAGAATGTTGTGCTGGATGGTAGAATATTCTTAATAGTATAGAGGCTGTCATGGCTTGTTAACCCAGCCATTTGGTTTGTACACCATAGTTTATATCTTAATGTGTTGCATGAACCTAAACATTAATGGTTTTCGGTAAACCATGGTTAACAACCATGGTCATAGTATGATGTATGAACCAAGTTACTAAAAAAGAGGTGATCTGCGTGGTTGATAAGAACTTGATAGAATGGTTGGTATTCACTACAAGTCTGATTCTGCCACCCCTTTATATTGCTAATTTTGTTCTTCTGAAAGTTCAGAAGATTTCTTATTTATTTAATAAATTTATATAGCCGCCCATCTCAAATATATGACTCTGGATGACTTACAACATTAAAATAATAAATAAATGTTTTTGTAGAGCAGAGGTAGGAAACTGTGATCCTCAGATGCAGTTCTGTTAATTTCAGCAGGATTTGTAGAGCCACTGACCCCCTCTGTTGAATAATTGCCTTGCTCATAGAAGATAAACTACTTCTAATTTGACGTATTTCCTTAAGCTATTTGCATATTTTACATAGAACTGGACAGGTTTGGATGATATATGTGGAAAAGGGGTGGGGAATGAGATCTAGCCAAGGATTGGATTGCTCTTCTGGACTTGTCTTGGGGTCCTAATGACATTAATGGATGGGGATCAAAGCCCTATCCATTGACCTCAAGTGCCTTCATACACATACATGTTTTTCCCGTTGGAACTTTTCTGTGGAAATAAGATAAGGCAAGAATAGACTGTTAAGAAAGATTCAACTTCAAGGCATTGATATTTTGAGTGGCAGCTTCATATTGAGCCAGTCTTACTCTCATCCCACTTGTTCTTACAGAAAGGAAAATGTATTGAACACTGCTTTACAGCTTGCTCAACAACTGTTTACTAGTGAAGGAAGGAGTTTCAGGAAGTGCCTCAATTAAGCCTCAGTGTCTGAACGGCTGCACTTAGAGTCTAAAGATTTCCCAATCTGATGTGGAGTATGTATTCCATACCCTCGTTACTCAATTTTAGTTGAATGACTAGAACAGAGCTTTCCAAACTTTTCATGTTGGTGACACACTTTTTAGACATGCATCATTTTGTGACACACTCTTACAGCAGGGCATCATTTCGCGACACACTCTTACAGCAGGGCATAAGGCAGGCACTAGGACCTGTGCGGAATCACAGCAGGTTTGGAGGCAGCAAGGCACCAGGCAGGCACTAGGACCTGTGTGGAATCACAGCAGGTTTGGAGACAGCAAGGCACAAGGCAGGCACTAGGACCTGCATGGAATCCTGGCAGGGCTCGGAGGCAGCAGCAGCCGCGACACACCCAGACACTGCAGCCGACACACTAATGTGTCCCGACACACAGTTTGGAAAGCTCTGAACTAGAATTTTCCAAGCAGGACTGGCACTGCACTTCCCCATGTCCTGAAAACTCTTCCAGAGGAAATTCTGTGCAAACCTGTGTGTGTATAGGC